>JAJIBD010003465.1:0-312133 GCA_021461705.1 Cryptotis parvus | reverse complement strand
AATAATCTGCATTCAGTTTCCTCTTAGTGAATCCTGATTCATTTCTCCTGATTACTATGCACCTTTGTGGTGGTTTCTTACTCATTTGTTTTGATTATCTTTAGATGAGTTCTGGAATAATCTTTTCGGGAACCTTCTGTTTTATTTCATGACAGTTGAGAATGTGCTTATTCCCCAGTGCTCTTCCTTATGAATCCTAATTCATTTCCATCAAACCTGCTGACGCCACCAGAATACTGATGAGTTTTGGGAAATGTCCAGAGCTGTATAACCAACACCCCAATTAAGTTTCTTCCCCTGCCCCCTCCCCCAGCCCAGGAAACAGCTTCCTTTCCGGTGCCTTAACTATACATAAGACGGTGGCCCAGAAACCCAGCTCCTGGGGAAGTAATTGATGAAATTAAGTGTCTGCCCTAGGAAGCTCATTGGATGAGAACCAGCCCTGTCCATGTCAGCTGGTTGGTGACCCTGGCTGGTTATTGAGGTCGGGGGCTCACCTGGCACTATTCAGGGGCTACTCTGCAGGGGATGGGATGTTCTGGAGGAGCTTGGGGACATGCATGCAGAGTGACAGCCCCGTCCGCCCGGGCGGTTGAGTCTTTTATGCACATTCTGTAAAGGAATCACACAATATACCTCCACCGTGTATTGGGGGTCTGGAGGGGTGCTGGGGGCTGACCTGGCTCTGCCCTCAGATCACTCCCAACAGGAGTTTTCTAGGTTTTACCTGAAGGAGCACTTTCTTCCTCTGATGAATGATGGCTCACGGCACAGAAACAACCTCTAGCTACCGGTCCTCAGCACTTGCGTAGTGGGAGGATTTCCACATGAAGAGAATGATCAATTACTCTCTCCTCAATTAATTCCTACTCATAGGAGGAAACAAGCATTTGTTTGATTTTTGGTATTTGTTTTTGTGTGTGTTTGTTTGGGGGGAGGGGCTACTCCCACCAATGCTAGGACTTAATACCTGGCTATGTGTTCACAGTATTCGGGATGCCGGGATTGAACCTGGGTAGCCACGTGCAAGGCAAGAGGCTTCCTCACTGGACTATCTCTCTGGCCCCAGAAGCAATAGTATTTTTTCCATGTGAGTGTGTGATGATTCAGCCTGGTAGATGCCGAGGCTCTGGGGTGGGGCTGGGTCCATATCAGAGGCGCTGCCCCAGCCTGCCTACAGCAGCCGCATTTGTTATGTTCACTCTGAGGGTGGGAGACCACCTCTCCGCTGCCTCCTCTGTGCTTCTCTCTCCCTCCCTCACTTCTCTCCCTCACTTCTCTCTCCCCCTCTCCCTCTCTCTGTCTCTCTCTCTCCCTCACTTCTCTCCTCCCCTCCCTCCTCTCCCTCTCCCCTTCTCTCTCTGTCTTTCCCTCTCTCTGTCTCTCTCTCTGTCTCTCCTTTCCTCACTCTCTCTTTCTTTCCCTCACTTCTCTCTCCCTCTCTCTCTCCCTCCCTCCCTTTCTCTCTCTTTTTGTCTGTCTCTGTCTTTTCTGTCTCTCTCCCTCACTTCTCTCTCCCTCTCTGCCTCTCTCTCAATCACGGTCACATGAGCGCATGGCAGGCTGCAGCAGCAGGTACAGCAGGTAGGACGTTTGCCTTCCATTCTGCTGACCTGGGTTCCATTCTTGACGTCCCATATGGTCCCCCAAACACCACCTGGAGTAATTTCTGAGTGCAGAGCTCGGGTAACCCCCGAGCCTCGCTGAGTGTGGCTCAAAAACAAACCAAAAGAGTGAACACAAAGATTTGAACCTCTTGGTCTGCATGACTGTGAACAGTCATGCACATCACATGATATGCGAAGCCTTTTTGAGACCTCCTGAGACTGAACTCAGGAGCTTTTTCACCGTCTGCTTTGATGTGGGGCAGCACCCAATGGTGGTGTTCAGGGGCTGCTCCCCCCCCCCCAGTGCTCCCAGGACCGTGTGGTGCCCAGGATCAAACCCAAGTCTCCAGCTGTGAAGAGTAACCCAAAGTTAGGCTGATAGCTGGGAAGCAAGACGCACTAAGTCCAAGGCCACAGGGTCAGGATTCCCCGAGAATAAGTGGAGCCCAGACCAATCTGCCATCACACAGTGCTCTTATCAGCTCGGGTAGATTCTGAACCATTCAAGACTCTCCGCAAGCACCTGGCCTCTGTCCTTAAACCGCTGGCTGGCGGCAATGAATAGAAAGATGATTGGCGCAGCAGAGCAGAAAGTAATCCAGCAATGTTTTGTTGTTGTTTTTGCTTTATTTGTTTTTAATTTATTTTTAATTGTATCACAGTGAGATACACAGTTGCAAAGTTGTTCATGATTGGGTTTCAGTCATACAATGTTCCAGCACCTGATTCTTTACTAGCATAAATTTCCCACCACCAATGTCCCAGTTTCACTCCTGCCCCCACTCCGCCTCTATAGCAGGCAGGGACTCTCTCTCTCTCCCTCTCTCTCTCTCCTCTCTCTCCCTCTCTCTCTCCCTCTCTCTCTCCCTCTCTCTCTCCCTCTCTCTCTCCTCTCTCTCTCTCTCCTCTCCCTCCCCCCTTTGAACATTATGGTTTGCAATACAGATACTGAAGGGTCATCAGGTGTATCCCTTCACACTTTCAACACTCAGCTCCAGTCCAGAGTGACTGTTTTCAACTAGTATTATCATACTGGTCCCTTCTCTGTCCTAACTGCCTTGCACCCCACTCACACTTGCGGCAAGGAATGTTTTAACACTTTGCCTGGTCTCAGACTCAGGCTGCTTGGTACAAGGAGAACTTTGCTCTCAGGCTCGGCAGCTCCTTAATTTGGACAAGCGTGTTCAAGAATTCTTGGCTAACCCCTCGCCCAGAAACAGTCTCACAATCTCTGGGAAGGGATCCCACTTTGCTCCTTGGGTCCTTTGGCTGTGTCAGGACCCGGTGCAGGGAAACTAGCTCTGATCTGGGAACTGGGTCCCAAGCAGACTCCCGCCGGGCCAGCCTGCAGGTCACTGAGAGAACTCTGGCTCCTCACAGCATCGAAGGTGTTTGTTTTGTCTTGCTTTGGGGCCATACCTGGCTGTGCTCAGGGCTAACTCCTGGCTCTGAGCTCAAGCTTGACTCCTGGTGGGGCTCAGGGACCCATATCGGGTGCTGAGGATGGAACCTGGGTTGGCTGTGGCCAGGCAAGCACCCTCCTCGCTCTGGTCACCCTGATGGTATTTGTGTGCCAGTAAGACGAACAGACACTGCCACTGTGGGCACAGAACGTCAGGTTTGCTTCACCAGATGTGCAGGACTTTGGGGACCCAGATTCAGTCAGTCGGAGGAAACAAGATGGGGGATGTCCCTAAAGTGCTCGAGTACCTTCCCCTCCCACCCCCAACCCACCCCGCTTCCTTCTTTGCTGATACACACAGGCATTGTTTCTGGAAGGAGGAGGGAGCCAGCTGCTGTATCTACAGGACAATTTGTTCTGGTTTGTTGGTGTTTGTGTTTGGGCCACACCAGGGTGCCCAGGGCTTACTCCTGGCTCTGCGTGCAGGGAGCACTCCTGGCTCTGTGCTTGGGGATCACTCCTGGCTCTGTGCTCAGGGATCAGTCCGGGCTCTGTGCTCAGGGAGCACTCCTGGCTCTGTGCTCAGGGGATCACTCCGGGCTCTGCACTCGGGGATCAGTCCGGGCTCTGTGCTCAGGGAGCACTCCTGGCTCTGCTCTCAGAGATCACTCCTGGTTCTGTGCTCGGGGATCACTCCTAGTTCTGTGCTCAGGGATCACTCCTGGTTCTATGCTCAGGGATCACTCCTGGCTCTGTTCTCAGGGATCACTCCTGGCTCTGTGCTCAGGGAGCACTCCTGGCTCTGTGCTCAGGGATCAGTCCGGCTCTGTGCTCAGGGAGCACTCCTGGCTCTGCGCTCAGGGACCACTCCTGGTTCTGTGCTCGGGGATCACTCCTAGTTCTGTGCTCAGGGATCACTCCTGGTTCTATGCTCAGGGATCACTCCAGGCTCTGCGCTCGGGGATCATTCCTGGCTCTGTGCTCGGGGGATCACTCCTGGCACTGAGCTCAGGGATCACTCCTGACTCTGTGCTTGGGGATCAGTCCAGTCTCTGTGCTCAGGGATCACTCCTGGTTCTGTGCTCGGGGATCACTCCTGGCTCTGTGCTCGGGGATCACTCCTGGCTCTGTGCTCGGGGATCACTCCTGGCTCTGCACTCAGGGATCACTACTGGCTCTGTGCTCAGGGATCACTCCAGGCTCTGCACTCAGGGATCACTACTGTCTCTGCGCTCAGGGATCACTCCTGGTTCTGTGCTCGGGGATCACTCCTGGCTCTGTGCTCAGGGATTACTCCGGGCTCTGTGCTCAGGGATCACTCCTGGCTCTGTGCTCAGGGATCACTCCTGGCTCTGTGCTCAGGGATCACTCTGGGCTCTGTGCTCAGGTAGAACTCAAGGGACTGTTTCAGGTGGAGGATCCCTGCCAACTTAGTTCACATAATGGGGAGGAGAGAAGCACCTCCAGGAGTGATTCCTTAGTGCAGAGCCAGGGTAACCCCTGAGCACTGCCGGTGTGACTCAAAAAGCAAAAGCAAACACCGGTACATGAAGGCAGGGAGAGAGTTCCAAGGGCTGGAGTGTAAGGTTGGCTCGCAGCGGAATGACTGTCCCATTACCCCAGCCCACCCCCACCAGCAGAAGACGGGACTTATCTGCTGATGGCCAGTGATCACCAGGCTGCAGTCCGTGCTTCCCTACGTGGGGCGCCTTTGCCCATGTGAGCCCCAGGCTCAATCCCCAACACCACATGGTCCCCCAACACTTCTCATGTGCCCCCCACACACAAAATGAGCACATATGTGTGGATGAGTGTGAAAGAGGAAAGAAAGATGATTATGAAACACAGCCACTTAACTTGAAAGGGAAACCGCTCCTGGAAAAAAAAAATGTTATTCCAGAGCCAACATGAAGACAATCAGCAGAGCTGTGTCACAAGCCAACAGGATGCACCGCGATCAGAGACAAGAACCAGAAATTCGACTGAGAACCAATTGGACGCCAACCTCTGGGCTTGCACTAAAAGTCAGGTTTGGGCTCGTTGGCCAGTGGCATGAGAAGAAATATCTAGACACGATGAAGAAATGAGAAAAAGGTGAGTCACCGGCTCCAGGGAGGCGTGGGGGGCCGCGGCAGAGCCAAGGAGAGCCCGATTCCCGCCAGCCAGACTTGCCATCCTGGGGAGCTGCTCTGACGCTCAGAGCCGGGATCTGTGTGTGAGCTGTGTGTGGATCTGTGTGTGAGCTGTGTGTGGATCTGTGTGTGAGCTGTGTGTGGATCTGTGTGTGAGCTGTGGCCCCGCTGCCCCGCACACACCCCGCACCCCCTGGGCACCCTGTCTAAGGCCGGGTTTCACCTCTGCAGCTTCCTGCAGAATCTCCCTGCAGCTGCACCCTGACGTGCGCTGTGGGTGGAGAGTCGGGAAGCCCTAGTGACCGTCAGGTTCGGGGTCTGTTGCAGGCGTCTGCGCACTCCAGGCCTGGCTCCTTGGGCATCTTTCCCCCCAGCGGGCTGGGCAGGGGCTTAGGGGTGTGTGTGTGGGGGGGGGCACACAGAGGCTACTAGGCCAGAGGAGAGGTTCTGCTCAGCGCCCGCTCTCCTGCCTCCCTGCCCTTCCAGAACCTTCTTTCCACCTTCTCCACCACACCCTTCCCAGCCTGGACTCTGCCTCCATTGTGCTCTGGGGGGTGCCACTGGGTTCTCCTCCTTGGGCTGGGCGAGCTGGGCCTTAGCACACCCCATTTATGTCACCCTCGTCCTAATCACCAGGAAGGAGATGGCAGCACTTCTGGGGTGGAGAGAGAGACTCCAAGGGAGAGGAAGGGGCCTGGGGGGGGCAGAGGTGTGGGGCGGGGGCACAGCAGAATATTCGGGGACACATCAGGGAAAGGAAACTTGGGACAGGGGATGGCCCCAGGGGCTGGAGCCAGGTTTGTGGTCCCCGAGCACTGTGCTGGGAGTAGCTTCTGGGCTCCAGCGGATTGGTAAGTGCCCCTTTCTGAGCCGGCTTCCTATGTGGCAGCGCCCTTCCCTGCGGCCAGTGATGGCCCCAGTGTGGTCCTTGGCAGCTGAGAGGTCACTTCCCTCCCTGATCTGCCCTCACCTCAAGGCTCTGCCATGTGGCAGGTACTGGGCATGCACCCAGGAGGCCGCACTGACCCTCGGGCACGTCCTGGCTCTAGCACTTTCCAGGGTCCTTGATGGAGACACACCCTGACCCTGCAAGGGGACTCAAAGGGCTGGAGCCAACCCGGCCTGCTGCAGAGTCCAGTCCCCGCACGGCTGATGGTCCCGGCGCCCCCACCCTGCCCCACCCCAGTGGGTCCACATGGAACCGTCTGCTGCGGCTGTGGGCTGGGGCTGAGACTCTGGGATGGGCCCAAGCCCAGCCGGGGGGGGGGAGAGAGAGAGAGAGAGAGAGAGAGAGAGAGAGAGAGAGTGCGTGTGTGTGTGTGTGTGTGTGTGTGTGTGTGTGTGTCTGTTTCCCTCCACCCCCACCCCTGCAACAGGATCAACAGCCAAGACAATGAGCTCCAACCTGGCCTTCGTTTTGTTCTGTTCTGTTTTGTTGTCACACCCCATGGTTCTCAGGGATCTCTCTGGGAGGTGCTTGGGGGACCCTACCTGGTGCCCTGGGCAGGAACCTGAGCCAGCTGGGTGCAAGGCAAGCCCCTCACAGGCTGTATTCTCACAGCCCAAAGGGTCTTGTTTGTTTGGTTAGATTGGAGGGTTCAGGGCTTACTCCTGCTCTGCTCTCAGGGATCACTCCAGGTGCGCTCTGAGGGCCATATGCAGTGCTGAGTGTGCACCCGTAAGCCGTGGTGCAAGGCAAGGGCCCGGTCCTCTGTGCTCTGTCCAGTCCCCGGGCCCAGTGAGCTCTCACTGGGGTCTGCTCGGGCTTTTTCTTCACTGTGCCTTCTGCCAGGGCCCTCCCTGACGCGGCCATGTACTACTGCATGATGGATGCTCACGCTCTGTTTTTATCATGGATTCCTCAGTTACTAACTCCGCTGCATCGCCACTAGATCAAAGGCGGGGTCGGGGCCTCCCAGGAAGCCCCAGTGAACAGAAAGAGGTGGAGGCCTGCAGGGGGACCTGTGCCAGGCGCCTGGGGCCAGGGTCTGGGCCAGGTGTGGGCGGTGGGTGGGGAAAGAGAAGGGGTGAGTCAGAGCCCCATTATGCGCCTGCTACTTAAGGCCTCACACTCCCAGCGCCAGCGCCTGCTGCTCTATCCAGTCCCGGCCATGGCAGGAAGCATGGTGAGGGGTCTGGGCGGGGACAGGGTGGGACTCAGGGCCCAAAACTGCACAGCTGAGTCTGGGGGGGAGAGGGTCCTAGCTGAGGTCGCCTATTGTGTAGGAGAAAGCGGGTGTGGGGGTGTCTCCGGTGCCAGCGGAGGCTCTGGGCTGACCACCTCAGCGCTCCGTCTCCTCCTGCACCCTCCAGGCCTCTGAATGTTTTCTGTGTCCTGGGGGTTTCTGGCCCCGTTTCCCTGTGTGCTTCCGTTTCTCTGGGCCTGCTCCCTGTGACCGCTGGCCTCCTCCCTGGTTCTTTCCTCTCCCTGGGGGCCTCATCCCTCCTGCTCTTCTCTCCCTGGGCTCACCTGGACCCCTCCCTTCCCTCCAGAATGTACCCCACAAGACGTCGCTGCCCGAGGGCGTTGGAGTGGGCAAAGTGATGCGAATTCGGGGTGTGGTTCCCAACAAGACCGGCAGGTAAGTCTCAGCGAACCCCGCAAAGGGGCGGGGCGGTGCTAAGGCTGCCCTAAGCCTGGATTTCACAGCCGGGGTTGGGGGGGGGCAGAGCTCAGGAGCAGCCTGCCCGTACGCATGGCCGTGCTGGAACCCTCAGGCCAAAGGACTCTGCCCTCTTGACCATCCTATCCCTGACATGCTGCCGGATTCCTCACTTGTCCCTACGGATCTGGGCTTCCAGGGTCGTGGATCCCGTGCTGGGCCACAGCCAACTGTTAGAGCCCCCAACAGCTCTGCAGATCAGTCCTGCGCCAGCACTTAGAGCCCAGAGGTGGCTGTTAGTCGTGGGCCATCTGAGGATGAACTGATTGTGTGTAACTAGGTGGGAAATCCCCTGTCCCAGTTCCTTGGAACCCCCCAGACTCTGGAGACAAAGAGCCTGAGGATTCTCTGGGGGTTCCTGGGGGTGGGATTGTCTGCCCAGGTCCCCCCTTAATTCTTGGAGGAGTGGGTCTGAGTTTGCAGGGCTCTGGGCCAAGCCTTTGTTCTGTCTCAGGGCTGACTGAGGCTGGGCTCTGATAAGGGCCTTCGACTCCGAGCTGACAGTCCCCCCAACCCCAGGTTCTACGTCAACCTGCTCTGCAGTGACGAGAAGGACAGCGAGGCCGCCCTGCACTTCAACCCCAGGCTGGACGAGGTCCACGGTGGTCTTCAACACCCTGGAGCAGGGCAAATGGGGCAAAGAGGAGCGCGGCAAAGGCATCCCGATCCAGGGGCGGCCAGCCCTTCGAGGTGCTCCTCATCACCACCCCCGAAGGCTTCAAGGTGTGTCCCCGGCCCCCAGGGCCCCCATCTGCACGCCTGCAGTGGGCATGTGGCTAAGGCGTGTCCAGGGCGGGGCACCGCCGCACACAAAACCCTACACAAGTCAGCAGGATCGGGGGTTCCCACCCCAGGGTCCCGAGGGTGGGTGTTGCCCCGTCCCGGGATTAGTGCCCGAACGCTGGATGGGCAGCAGGGGGTGCGGAGGGGGCTGGGAGGACCCCGGCCAGCAGGGTGGGGGGTGTGGCCCAGCGAGATCCAGTCGCCGCGGCAGCTCACGCAGGGCCCTGTCTAATGCCCCTGCAGGCGGTCATCGGCGACCAGGAATATCACCATTTCCGCTACCGTATCCCGCGGCCCGCGTGCGCGTGATGGAGGTGGGCGGGGACGTGCAGCTGGAGTCGGTGAGGGTCTTCTGAGCCCCCGCGGGAGCGGTGGGTTCAGGGTTTCGTCTTGCAAATAAAGTGCTTAAGCCCAGAGCGCGGTGTCTGTGCCTCCTTCCGACCCACGGCAAGCAAAGCAGATTCAGAGGCCAAGGGGGTCTGTGGCTTGACCTCACGAAGCGCTTGCAGAGCAAGCCAGGTGGAAACGCGCTTGGCGGTGACCTGGTTGAGCTTGCTCAGGGGCACGCTATGCTTAGGGACCCCTTCTTTCTTGGAGAACCAGCCCACCTCAAAGCGTTTTGCATGTGCAGAGAACGCAAGACCCTAGAGACCCCAACCTTAAAGGTCTGGGAAGTAGCTCCAGGTGCCCCTTGACAACTGAGCTCTGCCCTCGTGGCGGAGGGCCACGGGTGAGGGAGCCCGGCGTGCCAGCTCCCAGCTCTTCGGGTAGGGACAGGTCCTCGCCTGCACGCGCCCGGGGGCAGACGCGCACTCAAGTGGCACCTCGCCCGCCAAGAAGAGCCCCACTCCCACGCCTCTTCCACCTGGCCTCTCCCCACGGCCCAGAGACACCCCACCTCCAGCCCCCTCCCTGCCCCGCCGCAGTGATGCTGGAGGGAAAAGGAGGCAGCGATTCGCAGTCCACCCCGCAGCTGTGTGATGAGAGCGGGCAGGGGCCGGGGCTCCGCTGGCACCCCCACAACCGCCCCGGCCGTGCCGTTGATTCGCCGCGGTGGGTACAGCCCGTGGCGCCCCCCGCACCCCCACCCGGCCGCCTTGCGCCCTCCCGGGCTCCGCCCCGAGTCTGCGGCAGCGTCGGAACCCCCGGCGACGCGCGCGGAGGAACAGTCCCACGTCGCCCTCTGGTGGCCGCTCGGCGTTGCTGTCTTTGGGTTTGAACTTGGCCTGAGCAAGAACCTTGCAGGCACCTTCAAGCCGAGACCCGGGTTGGAACTCCCAGCTCCCTCCTCATGCTTCACTATTTCTAGTGTATGTCCAGGTGCACTGTGGAATGAAGTGTTCTCCCTAGTCAGTAGCAAACCACGGGACATCGCGTCTGTCGGTACTCGGCATCCAGTGACACATTGTTCAACTTTTTTTGATTTGTTTGGAAGTGTTTTGTGTGTTGCGTTGTGGGGCTACACCCGGTGGTGCTCAGGGCATACTCCTGACTCAGGAATTACTCCTGGCAGGCTCGGGAGACCATATGGGATGCCGGAGATCAAACCCGGGCCGGCTGCGTGCAAGGCAACCACCCTTCCTGCTGTACTAGCACTCAGACCCCAATCTTTCATCTTTTTGAGGGGTAAGTAGGTAAGGGACCTTTGGACCCCACTTAAAAGTGTTCCTGGCATCGTGTGACTGAAAGCCGATCATAAACAGCCTTCTAACTACATGGCAAGGTGACTCAATAAAATAATTTTTTTAAAAAGTGTTCCGGCTGCGCTGTACTCAGGAGCGACCCCTGGTGGTGTCGGGGGAGCTCAAGCAGCACTCACGGATTCGACCTTGTGTCCGTGGGCTGCAAGGCCACGCTTTAATGCTGCCTTCTTTCCAGCTACTAGCCTTCATTTTTAATTTGTGTTGTGAAGCTTTTGAATATTTGTTTTGGGGGTCAAACCCGGCGATGTTCAGGGCTTACTCCTGGCTCTGCGCTCAGGAATTACTAGTGGCAGGCTTGGGGGACCATATGGGAAGCTGGGGATCGACCAGGTCTGACCTGTGCAAGGTAATTATTAGCTCTCCAGCTCCTTGGAGGATTTTCTTTTTACTGGGGTAAAAATCACTTTGACAAAGGTACAAATTTCAAAACCACCGTGAAAAATAATGCCATAATGAAGTGTCTGAGCTTATGGAATTTCTGGTAGTGATTCAGCAGTGCTGAGTTTCCAGTTTCACCAGCACTGGAGCAGGTAGTGTTTGTAGGAAATGCACGGTCGAGTATTGGTAGTGTATTGGTGACTTATGAATGGCTTTTAGATAATGCATACGTTAGTTAATGTCTCAAGTCTATTGAATCAAACCTACTTTAGCTACTGGGGGGGCTTGGGTCACACCCATCAATGCTCAGGGGTTACTCCTGGCTCTGCACTCAGGAATTACTCCTGGTGGTGCTCAGGGGACCCTATGGGATGCCGGAGATTAAACTCAGTTCATCTGCCTGGAAGGCAAATGCCCTACCCGCTGTGCTATTGTTCTGGCTCCATACTACATAAAATTTTGTCGTTTCAAATACATCTGTGTGGGATCTGGTTTTATATTTAAAATACCCTCTCAAAAGAAAGGGAAAGAACCTGCCGTGGAGGCGGCTGGGGAGGGGGGAGGGGAAACGGGGACATTGGTGGTGGGAGATGGGCACTGGTGGAGGGATGGGTGCTGGAACACTGTATGACCAAAACCCTAATATGAACTTTGTAATTGTATATCTTTGTAATTTTATATCTCATGGTGGTTTAATAAAATACTTTAAAAAATAGATATAGCATGCGGGCCTCCAGGCGCGGCTGGGGAAGGTGGAACTCCACTTTCCCCAGGCTAAGCTGACCATGGGGCTCCCAGGAGAACAGATGGGTTTTGGGAGTGGGCCCATCACCTCTGGGGGTCCTGGAAGCAGCCGGATGAGACTCGCCCACCACACTAACCACCACCTTCGCTGTCCGGACGCTGGGATACTACCTCACGACCAGATTAACAGAGCAAAACCAGTTTGAGCCCAGGGTCAAAATAGTGGAAACAGTAATGTCCTTTAATGCACTGCATTCCACGATGTGCAGGAAAGTTTGGCGGGAGGGAGAGATAGAGAGGAGAGAAAAAGACATACAGAACCCGCCAAGTAGTTGAGGTGTGGGAGGGGGAGGGAGGTGGGGACACTGGTGATGGGAGATGGGTTTTTTTTGGGTCACACCCGGCAATGCTCAGGGGTTACTCCTGTCTCTGCACTCAGGAACTACTCCTGGCGGTGCTCGGGGGACCATATGGGATGCCGGGGATAGAACCCGAGCCGGCTCAGGCCAGCCAGCGTGCAAAGCAAATGCCCTACCCGCTGGGCTATCGCTCCGTCCCAGGGAGATGGGTTTTGGTGGAGGAATGGGTGTTGGAACACTGTAGAACCAAAATTCTACATGAGCATCTTGCAATTGTATGTCTAAAATGGTGTAATAAAATTTGGGGAAAAGAAAAAATAAATAAATACAATAAAATAAAATACCCTCTCAAGATGCCCCCAAAATTGGTACAACAAAAATCTTGCTTATCATATTTAGCAAAGCAGAATATATATAATATTTTATACATACACAAAGCTATGCAAAGACTAGCTGCTTTGGGCTGGCGAGATATTGCAGTGGACAGGGCACTTGCCTTGCATGCTGTAGGTCCCGGTGCTATCCCTGACACTGTATGGGGTTGCCCACGCCCTGCCAGCAGCCAGGTGCAAGAACTAAGCCCAAGCACTCCAGGTATGACCCAATAACCAAAACAAAACCAGTCAAGGTTGTGGAAGACAGGTACAATGAAGAACATTGCTGAGAGAATACGGGATCTGCTATCATAATCGTTAATTATTTAGCCTTCTGTCATTTCTTTTGTTAGATATGACACACAGGGGCCACACCCAGCCATTCTGGGAGGGTGGGGCCCATAAAAAGTGCCAGGGATCAAACCCCAGGCACAAAACTCTTTGGACCAGCTCTCTGACCCTGGCTGTTACGCCGTATGTTTAGGCTCGCTGTATTTAACATAAGCGTTAAACAATTTATGATCATGAAATGTTCTTTCTCTCAATCAATTTCTTTGTTTTTTGTTGCTTGCGGTCACACCCAGGAGTGCTCAGGGGCTAGTGTGTGCTTGGGGATTCTCCTGACTGTGAGATGTGAAGGATCCAACCTGGGACCCCACACACGGAGCATGCACTCAGCGAATTTAGTTAGTTCTCAGGGTATGTACTCAAATTTCCCTTATAATATTATTCTTAACTCTTGTATTTATTGGTTTCCTTGGATATATTTTCCTTCCTTCTAACTTTTGTTTTTCTTTTCCTTTTTTTTTTTTTTTTTGCTTTTTGGGTCACACCCAGCGATGCTCAGGGGTTACTCCTGACTCTGCACTCAGGAATTACTCCTGGCGGTGCTCAGGGGACCATACGGGATGCCGGGATTGAACTCAGGCCTACGTAGGCTGGCGCGTGCAAGGCAAACGCCCTACCCGCTGGGCTATCGCTCCGGCCCTAACTTTTCCTTTTTTCAAAGTCATGCACAGTTTTATTTGCACTGAATTTTTAAAAAATTGTAGCAAGATGTGTTTATTTTTTTTCTGGGGGGGATTGGGGAGGACGGTATTTATTTATATCCCTATTTGTGGTGTCTCTTTTTGTTTTGTTCTGCTTAAAATTTTTTTTCTAGAGAAAATTAAAATACAACCAAGGGAATTTAGAGGACAAACTACCAGGGTCAGGAAGGCCAGAGAAAGACCAGAGACACGGAAGCTAATAAAAAGCGGGTTTCCCAGTGACCAAGATAGAAAGACAGTCCACAGAGTGGGAAAAAATATTCACCCAATACCCATCTGATAAGGGGTTAATAACCAGGATATATCAGGCACTGGTACAGCTATATAAGAAAAAAACAGCCAACCCCATTAGAAAATGGGGAGAAGAGATGAACAGAAACTTTGACAAGTAAGAAATCCAAATGGCCAAAAGGCATATGAAAAAAATGCTCATCATCACTAATCATCAGAGAGATGCAAATCAAAACAGCAATGAGATATCACCTCACACCACAGAGAATGGCCCATATCCAAAAGGGTAAAAGCAACAAGTGCTGGGCGTGGATGCGGGAAAAGGGGACTCTCTATACACTGTTGGTGGGAATGTCGACTTGTAGCCTTTCTGAAAAACTATATGGACATTCCTCCAAAGACTAGAAATTGAGCTCCCCCTTTGACCCAGCCATACCACTCCTGGGAATATACCCTGGGAAGCCAAAAAACACAATCCACACTTTTATTTTCATAGCAGCACTATTCACAATAGCCAGAACCTGGAAACAACCAGTATGCCCGAGAACTGATGACTGGATAAAGAAACTGTGGTACATCTACACAATGGAATACTATGCAGCTGTCAGGAAAAATGAAGTTATAAAATTTTCCTATAAATGGATGGACATGGAGAGAATCATGTTGAGTGAAATTAGTCAGAAGGAAAGAGAGAGACATAGAATGATTGCATTTATTTGCATGACATAAATATACCAGGTGATCTTACCAAAAGTGGAAATTACCACAAGCGCGTGGGAGTCAGAGGTTAGGTAAGATAGAGAAGGGAACATGTGTGAATAAATGTCAAAAGGTCTGATACCAACATAGAACTGAGCATTAAATACAGACAAAAAATGCAAATGATGGCTTCTAAGTGTATGTAGTGCAACCCACAATGTAGGAGAAGGAAGGGAGAGAGAGGGAGAGAGAGAGGAGATAAAGAACCTGCCATTTAGGCAGGACGTGGGGAGGGGGAGGGAATTGGGGACATGGGTGGTGGGTGATGGGCACTGGTGGAGGGCGGGGTGCTGGAACACTGTGTGACCGAAACCTCCAAACGTGAACAACGTTGTAATTGTATATCTCACGACGGTATAATAAAATGTTAAAAAAAAAAAAAAAAAAACAGCGGGTTTCCATTCTGAGAGCGGGGCTGGTAAGGGAAAAGCTCACCCGGCATGTGACTGCTACGGCAGGCGATGACCGCCATGGGGCGCTCCAGAGCACAGAGCCGGGAGTAGTCCCAGGGCAGCGCCAGGCGCCATCTGAAAGTGATGAATACCCTTTGCCTTGTGTACTGGGGGCCACGCCATCGTCTTACCCTCTAACTAACTAGTCTCTTCAGATCTTAGTCGTTGCATAGTGTTCAATCTTTTTTTTTTTTTTGTAATTGAAGGCAGTAATTTAGATTACTCGGGAAGGCTGGAGAGAGAGCGGGCAGCAGGTAGGGCGCTTGCCTTGCACGCAACTGACCCTGTATCCATCCTGGTACCCCATGTGGTCCCCTGAGCAGACCCAGGAGCATCCCCTGAGTGCTACCAGATTAGCCCGAACCTTTATCCTCATCAATCCCCTCACACCCCCAAAACTTCCCAATTAGTTATGCCAAAGCCTCAATAATGTAGCAGTGCCCTGAGAGAGGTAATGGCCGATGGCGAACTTATGCGTCCACTTATCAGGACAGAGCCATGCCCAGAGAGTTGGTAAAATCTTTTCAGGGGGTGCTGTGAGGGTGCTCTAGCAGCCATCAGCATTAGATTGGTGGATCAGCGAGGACTATCTTTAGCCCAGGATGAGATGTAAAAGGCTGGTCTGCATGTGGGAAACTGGGGCTTGGACCCAGCACCGCATGGCTCCCTAAGCAATGGGAGTGTGACCCTCCCTCCAAAAGATTACTGAATGGGGGTGGAGAGAGAGAACAGGGATTACTTGCCTCGCATGCCCCATCCCACTTCAATCCACATGGTCCCTCCGAGTACCCCTGGAGGCCCCCAACACTGCAAGGGCAACCCCTGGGGTCCCTGACTGCAAGGCCCAAGCGACACCAACTCTCTCATTGAGCCAAAGCCCTTTAGGCTGAGAGTTCCAGGAGGGTCTCCCAGCTACCCCCAGCCCTGCTTAAAAGACACCCCCAACATTTTTATTTAAGAACAATCTCTGGGAGCTGGAGAGACAGGACAGCAGAGCGGGCACTTGGTTTGCATGACCTGGATTTAATCCCAGGCACCCACGTGGTCCCCAGAGCCCGCCAGGAGTGATCCCTAAGCAGAGAAACAGCAGTAAGCTCTGAGCACTGCTGGGGGTGGCCTAAAAAGCGAATAATTTTTTTTAAAAATAATAAAAACAATATGTCCCCACTTGTGGACAGATTTTTGCGCTTCTTTAAGGAGAGGAATAGAACAAAAAAGGCAGAGGCGGGAAAACAGAAACCTGCCTCCCTCCGCGCCTCTGGGCTCCGGGACTGAACCCGGCACTAACACACTTGCTCTGCCCCACCCTCCCCACCCGCCGCCCGGAGCCGGGAGCTGATGGTAGTTCCTGGCTCCTGGGTCTTCAGCCTGAGTCGCTTGCAGATCGCAGACCAGCAGGTCTCAGCAGACCCGGCCGCCTCCATAACTATGAGAAATTCCTATTTCAGTCTGTATGTGTGGGCTGGAAGCTGGTTTAGCCTGTCCCACAGCCTGAGACCTGCGTTCAGCCCCAGCAGTGCAGGGGGAAAAAAGCAACTCAACCTTCACATCTATGTCTATTTATGGGGCCGGAGCAGTAGAGAGCACACCAGCCAGGACACTTGCCTTGCATGAGCCGACCCCGGTTCCATCCCCGGCATCCCATATGGTCCCCTGAGCACCGCCAGGAGTAATTCCTGAGTGCAGAGCCAGGAGTAGCCCCTGAGCATCACTGGATGTGTCTCCCCTCCCGTGCCCAGAAAAAATAAAATCTATGTCTGTTTTTTGTTACTGTTGTTGCATGTTGAATTCCATGTATTTTTAATAGTGAAGGCATATTCCATTGTGTGGATTCACCATCATTTCATCCAATCACAGCACTCAGGTAGCTTCAGCTCTTGGCTGTTAGAAGGAAGTAAAGGGCCAGAGAGACTGACAGCAGGGGAGGCGCTTCCCTCACACCTGGCACACCGGGCTCAATTTTTGGCACTATCTTTGGTTCTCCTTTACCATGCCAGGAGTGATCCCTGAGCACAGAACCAGGAGTGATCCCCGAGCACAGAGCCAGGAGTGATCCCTGAGCACAGAGCCAGGAGTGATCCCTGAGCACAGAGCCAGGAGTGATCCCTGAGCACAGAGCCAGGAGTGATCCCTGAGCACAGAGCCAGGAGTGATCCCTGAGCACAGAGCCAGGAGTGATCCCTGAGCACAGAGCCAGGAGTGATCCCTGAGCACAGAGCCAGGAGTGATCCCTGAGCACAGAGCCAGGAGTAAACCCCAGAGAAAGCAAGACAAAAGACTCCCATTGGGACAGGATGTGCCACTGAATTATAGCAAATCTGTTGGAGTGAGACCCAGAGTCTGATCCCCAGTCACACACACACACACACACACACACACACACACACACGCACACACACACGAATGCTGCCATAAGCAAGTGGTTGCATGTATCTCTTTATTTTTTAATTTATTTTTTGAAACTCAGTTAAGTTTTATTCCAATTCCATATATTCCACAAATTGTTTACTTATTTGCATATTTTAAGCTTTATTCAAACACCGTGGGTTACAAATCCCTTCACAGTGCAGCTGCCACAAGCATTCACTGTCCCACCTCCAGGTGCCCCCCACCGCCACCAAAGGCCACAGCCTCCCACGCACCGCCCCATGCCCACACCAGCTCCCGAGGCCGGCTGCAATCACATTGGTCATTGCAACATACATATGGGAAAGGTTTTGGTAAAGACCTGGTATTAAACTGGGTTGTTATGTTAAAATGGCGCAGGGCTGCTGCTGGGAGAAGCTGTGTCGGTTGTGCCGCTGGTCAGTCGCCCCGAGAGTCTCTCCTAAGTCCTGGATTATGGTGAATGGCGTCTGCCGGTTGCATGAATTTCTTTAAATTAGTGTTTTCACATCCTTGGACAAACACCCCAGTAGGATCGTTGGACTGCATGGGTTTTCTACTCAATTTTTGGAGACAGCTTCCCATTGTTTGACAGGGTTTGCCCCAACCCACGTTCCCAGAGCTTCCGTCTCTCCAAGTCCTCACCACGCTAGTTGTTTCTTGCCTTTGGAGAACAGCCACCTCGCAGGTGTGAGGGAGAGCTCGTTCCGACTTTGCGTCTAGACTCTGTTGTGTTTAGCAAAAACACTGCAGATGGGGCAAGGCAGCACT
Organism: Cryptotis parvus; assembly: GCA_021461705.1. Classification (NCBI taxonomy): domain Eukaryota; kingdom Metazoa; phylum Chordata; class Mammalia; order Eulipotyphla; family Soricidae; genus Cryptotis; species Cryptotis parvus. Next base: position 294,341 of record JAJIBD010003465.1, on the reverse strand, counting down.
ATCTGACTGCTCTTAATGTAGAACCAAAGAAGCCAAACTAACAGATAAAAAGCCAACCTGGGACCAAAGCTACAGCACAGTGGGGAGAGTGTTTGCCTTGCGCAGCTGACTGAGTTTGCCTTGCACCCGGCATCCCATATAATCCCCGAGCACCACCAGGAGTAATTCCTGAGTGCAGAGCCAGGAGCAACCCCTGAGCGTCGCTGGGTGTGTCCCCCAAAAACCTCGGACACTACATATATTATAAATATAAATATTACATATCTATGATATATATATGTGTGCGTGTATACGTATATAGTTGAGATTCAGAGAGATACTACGGGGGCTAGTCAAGGTGATTGCCTTGTGCATAGCCAACCCCTGTTCAATCCCCAGCATCGCATATGGTCGCCCAATCACTTCCAGGAGTGATCCCTGAACACAGAGCCAGGAGTAAGCCCTGAGCCTGGCTGGGTGTGACCTAACCCCACACCCCGCCCCACTGCCATATATATTTAGGTGGGGAGAAACCAGAGAGTATCAGCGAGGGATAAGTGGGAAACACTGTCTGCTGAGAGCCTTGGACAGGCAGAGCTAGTCAAGGCCGTGCCTTCTCCCTGCCCAGTGTGGACGTCAGGCCCCCCAGCCTCACCGAGGGAGACTCCAAGCCTCGCAGTCCGTGTGCTGTGGGGGGCTTTTGGGGTGCTGGGATGCTCTGGCTGGGGCAAGGAAATGCTCCTCATAGGAAACAGTCCAGCTTTCCCAGGAAACCCCCAGCCCGGCTCCAGGGTCTTTGTTTTTGCAGCAGAAAAGACTTCTCAGAAGATGAGAGGCAGTGGGAAGCGAGGCTGTCGGAAAGCGAGGCGCGTGCAGGAAAGAATGTGGTCTCGGACCAAGCCTTGAGTCACCCAGAACCAAGATGCCGGAAAACACAGCAGCCGTGCAGTGAGCAGAGGCCCTGGAGGCCCGTGGTCAAGGCTTCCCCGCAATGACCTGCCTGGAGAGCGTGGCCCCACTGCCACAAAGCTGTGGCATTTTAAAAATGATTGATTGATTGATTTACTTCGTATTTGGGCATCGCACCCGGAAATGCTCAGCACTCCTGGCTCTGCACTCAGGTATTACTCCTGGCGGTGCTCAAGTGAGCGGTATGGAAAGCCGGAGATTGAACACAGCTTGGCTGCGATGCAGGCAAATACCCCACTCACTGTACTATTGCTCCGGCCCCATGCTGTGGCTTTTTTAAGTCAGCAGTCAGTCGGTGTCCCTAGCTGCAAGCTCAGACCACTGGGGGTGACAGCTTTTTAATTCACTATCAAAGTATGAAGGAGCAGAGTAGTTTGTTTGCACTCTCCCCAGCTCTGAGCTATAAAGTCAGACATCTGACAGGAAATTGTCTAAGAATTGTAATTACACAGGTAAGAAAACTTGTGTTTACTTTGATCTTTAAAGGATTTTTTTTTGCTCTTTTTTTTGGGGGGTTTACAGCAATGCTCAGGAGTTACTCCTGGCTCTGCACTCAGGAATTACTCTTGGTGGAGCTTGGGGGACCATATGGGATGCCAGGGATTGAACCTGGGTCAGCCACATGCAAGGCAAACGCCCTATCCACTGTGCTATTGCTCGGCCCTACTTTGATCTTTAAAGCTCCTTTTGGTAGCTTTTAACATTTCTAAAATTTGATAATTGATTGGGATTTTTAAACAGTCTTTTTATTAATGAAGTATTTTTTGAAAACATTAATTTTGTATTCTATCTAATCAATTTAAACTTATCTAATCAAACAATGTTCTTTGTCTTTTATAAATGCTATTTAAATTTTAATTTCCCATTTTATAAATTTGATATTCATATTTTCCTGAACTTCCATTTTCCCCTATGTTTCTGCCTGAAATTTTATGAATTTGGGTGCCATAAGTGAGTGGCAGAAGGCTAGAAATCTAAAATGTGCATAAAATACATTCCCCGAAGGGCATCTGTAATTTAAAATACCAAATAAACATTTTGTGTTAAATAAATTAAGACAAGAAAGACAGAAAACGCAGCAACAAGCCTCACTTGTAGGGTGCCAGAATTGCTGCCCCCACTGGCCTCGCCTGCCCAGGTCATGTCGCGTTTTGGCTTCGAGAAATAAACATGCTCTGAGGGGCCAGAGTGATAGCACAGCAGTAGGGCGTTTGCCTTGCAAGCCGCTGACCGGGTTAGACTCTGAGCATCCCATATGGTCCCCTGAGCACCGCCAGGAGTGATTCTGCGTGCAGAGCCAGGAGTAAGCCCTACATACAGCTGAGTTTGCACCCCCCGCACCTTAAAAACAAAATGTCCAAAAGGTGAAAAAGATATTGCACAGAGAAATAAACATGCTCTAAAAAAAACTAGAAAGAGCCCCGCCCTGGGTTGGGTCCCTGGGACCCTGAGCACTGCCAGGAGGGACTTCTGAGCACAGAGAGAGAGAGTAGAAGCTTCCCAGCACTGCCAGGTAGGACCCCAAACAGAAAGAAAAAAAACAGAAATCAGTCTCTATCAGACCATAAAGTTAAAAAATAAAATAAAATAAAATAGACTCACAGACATAAAAAGAGACTCACAGACATGGGGCAGAGCTGCTACTTGCTCTCCCTGTGCCCAGTCGCTCACAAGGCGCCCACGAGAGATGGCAGGTTCTAGCCCTAGCCCGCCACCCCAGCAGAGCCTTGCAACAAGCCAGACGACCCCCCACTCCATGAGGGCCTCCATTTTCCACATCCGGACTTCTCTCTCTCGTCAGAACTCCACCCAGCAGACCAGCCTATCACAGCCCGGCTCATCGAGTTCCACCCTGCAGCAGTCTTTTTTAAATCCGGCTCAGGTATGCCGGGCCAGAGACTCACAGACATGGGGCAGAGCTGCTACTTGCTCTCCCTGTGCCCAGTCACTCACAAAGTGCCCAGGAGGGATGGCAGGTTCTAGCCCTGGCCCGCCACCCCAGCAGAGCCTTGCAACAAGCCAGATGACCCCCACTCCATGAGGACCTCCATTTTCCACATCCGGACTTTTCTCTCGTCAGAACTCCACCCAGCAGACCAGCCTATTACAGCCTGGCTCGAGCAGCCGCTTGAGGCCGCACGGTTCATCAATAAATGCTGGACTTAGAGATGACTACAAGAGTATGCTACCTGCACGGCAGAGCCTGGCAAGCTACCCATGTTATATTTGATATGCCAAATACCAGTAACAATTATAGACCTCATTCCGGAATGGATTGAGGCTCTTTATGTTCCTGGAGCAAGCAGATGCCCTTGGGCTCTACTAGCATGAGACAGGACATATGGAGATGTTACTGGGGCCCGCTCGATCAAATCGATGATGAACGGGAAGACAGTGATACAGTGAAAATAGAATAGAATAGAATAGAATAGAATAGAATAGAATAGAATAGAATAGAATAGAATAGGAATAGAATAGAATAGAATAGAATAGAATAGAATAGAATGGAGAATAGAATAGAATGAATAGAATAGAATGAATAGAATAGAATAGAATAGAATAGAATAGAATAGAATAGAATAGAATAGAATAGAATAGAATAGAATAGAATAGAATAGAATAGAATAGAATAGAATAGAATAGAATAGAATAGAATAAAACAAAATAACATAAAATAAAAAAGAGGTGACAACTCCCTAATGGGGGAGCACCCAGCATCTCCCACGTGATGCGGCCACGCTGCTTTGGGGAAACTGATTAGATGGGGAGTTAGTCTTGAGCTGGGACTTTGCAGGCAGAAAGTGTCCCAGAGACCTGAACAAGAAACAGATGGCCCAGGTAAGAGGGAGGACCCCGGTTCCTTTACTGCCAGGACTCAACCTGGCTATTGCTGAAAGGGTCAAGCCTAGAGTCCAGTTCACCCAGAGCTATGGACACCACTACAAGCTCCAGTGGTGAGCAAGTACGTGTGTGTGCATTGGTCATTTAACACACAGTGGAGGCTGACGTAGACGACCACTGTGCGGCCAGTAATGAATACAGTGTTTTGCAAGTTCTGTCCATTTACAGTTTCTGCACCCCTATTTCTGTTCAGCAACCCAAGCCAATTTGCTCACTTGCTCTGTTCTTTGTTGTTCTAATTTTTTTTTGAGCCACACCTGTTATGCTGCTCAGGGCTTACTCATGGCTCTATGCTCAGGAATCACTCCTGGCTGGGGTGACATAGGGTGCTGGACATAGGGTGTTCCCGGGTCAGCGGCATGCAAGTGCCCTGCCCTCTGTACTATTGCTCCGGCCCTATATTTTGCCTGCTTTTGACAACAAAATCAGCACAGTCACACACATTGGAAAACGTTATCAGTGAGCTGAAGAGAAACAGTGGGAGAGTGCTGTCCTGCATGGTTTGACCAGTGGCATCCCATGTGGTCCCCTGAGCCTGCCATAATGGGACCTCCCTTGATTGTCTTTACAGCTATTTTGCTTGGGGGTGGGAAGGGGATATTCCCAGTTTGGTCCTTAGTGTGGTTTTTTTTTTTTTTTTTGCTTTTTTTTGGGTCACACCCGGCAATGCTCAGGGGCTACTCCTGGCTCTGCACTCAGGAATTACTCCTGGTGATGCTCAGGGGAACCATATGGGATGCCGGGGATTGAACCCAGGCTGGCACAGACCGGCCGCATGCAAGGCAAATGCCCTACCCGCTGGGCTATCGCTCCAGCCCCCTTAGTGTGGTTTTATGGGACCAGGTCGTGGTGTGGAGACGGGGCCTGGGACCCAGCACTCAAAGCCTGTCTGAACCCTTGGACCCAGCTCTCAGCCCTGCTTTCCTTCTTTTTTCATTTTGTGTATTTTGTTTGGGGTGGGAGGGAGCCAGACAGGGCTCACTTCTGGCTCTGGGCTAAGGGATCGCTCCTGGCAGTGCTCAGGGGACCGTATAGGTTGCCGGGGATTGAACCCAGGTCGACCGCTTGCAAGGCAAATGCCCTTCCTGCTGTACTACCGCTCCAACATCTTTTCCTTTTTATGATAGTCCTTGTAATGGGTGTGAAAAATGTATCTCGTGGTTTCTAAGGCTGTTTCCCTACACTGTTAAAGTGAACATCCTTTGACTTATTTTTTCTTTTGTGTCTCCCAAGAGGTGCTCAGGAGACCTGGGGAGGGAGAAGGGCGCACCTGTGATCTCAGCCACCAGGTAAGGGCTGGAGGGTGCAGTGCTAGGCCAGCTTGGGGGTGCCCAGGGCCTTCAGGGCCACACTTTCTGGTGCTGGCAGGAGCTGACTCAGATCAGATACTTGCTAGGGGGCCTGAGAGATAGTACAGAGGGTAAGGTGCTGGTCTTGCACATGGCTGATCCGGGTTCGATCCCCAGCATCACCTATGCTCCCCAAGCAACACCAGGAATGATTTCTGAGTGCAGAGCCAGGAGGAATCCAGTATCACCAGGTGTGTCAAAAAACAAACAAGAAAAGATACATGCTAGGCAGGTGCCCTGAACACTGTTCTACCTCCCAGCCTCTCTTTGGCTTTTGAGCCACACCTGGTGGTCCTCAGCGACTCCTTCGGGCTGCAGGCTGGGGAGCCACCCTCAGTGCTGCTTGAAACTACATGGCGCTCATCTTTTATTTGTTTTTTTATTTTATTTTATTTTTTTTTTTGGGCCACACCCGGCTATGCTCAGGGGTTTCTCCTGGCTCTGCACTCAGGAATTAACTCCTGGAGGTGCTCGGGGACCATATGGGATGCCAGGATCGAACCCAGGCAGGCACAGGCCGGCGCGTGCAAGGCAAATGCCCTACCCGCTGGCTATCGCTCCGGCCCCTGGCACATCTTTTAAGCTATTATTGGCTCTGAACCATTTCTTCTTAAAATAAATATTTGGGGGCTGGAGCGATAGCACAGCGGGTAGGGCATTTGCCTTGCATGCAGCCGACCCGGGTTCGATCCCCAGCATCCATATGGTCCCCCGAGCACTGCCAGGAGTAATTCCTGAGTGAAGAGCCAGGAGTAACCCCCTGAGCATCGCCAGGTGTGACCCAAAAAAAAAAAAAAAAGAAATATTGGTGGAGGAGTTGGAGAAACAGCACAGCAGGTAGGTGCTTGCCTTGCATGAGGCCAACCAGGATTTGATCCCCATCACCCTGCTTGGTTCCAAAGCCCCACCAGGAGTGATCCCTGAGGGCAGAGTCAGAAGGAACCCCTGAACATTGCCAAGTGAAGCAAAAACAAAATCAAAAGATCTTTTGAGTTATTGTTGATTCTTATTTAATAACAAAACCATTGACTGCTCTTTTTCTTTTTTGGGTCATACCTGGTAATGCTCAGGAATTACTCCTGGTAGTGCTCGGGAGACCATAAGTGCTCAGGGGACCATATGGGATGCCGGGGATAGAACCCAGGTCGGAGGAGTGCAAGGCAAATGCCCTCCCTGCTGTGCTATCGCTCTGCCCCGCCCCATTGAATGCTCTTAACAAATCTCTGGTTTTAGAACTTTCTTTTTTGGGGGAGGGTCACACCTGGCAATGCTCAGGGGTTTCTCTTGGCTCTGCACTCAAGGGTTACTCCTGGTAGAACTCAGGGGTGCTGGGGATTGATCAGGAACGTGCAAAGCAAGTGCCCTCCTAGATGAATTATCTCTTGACCTGACCGTGATTTTTTAGTCCACACCACCTATCTGCCTGCCTGTACCAACTCGAACCCTGGGCCGCTCACATGCTGAGTATATCCTGTTCCTGCAGACTCATTTGGGAGGGTGAGTTTGGGGCTGCACCCAGCAGTGTCTCTGGGACTGCTCCCAAGTTCTGTGCCCAGGGGGTGCCCCTAGCACTTGCCTCCATTAGGAGTGTTTGAGTGGCATCCTCAGAGCTGTGGGAGATGGGTGCCAGCTTTTCATTTTTTTTTTTTTGCTTTTTGGGTCACACCGGCGATGCTCAGGGGTTACTCCTGGCTCTGCACTCAGGAATCACTCCTGGCGATGCTCGGGGACCATATGGGATGCCGGGATCGAACCCGGGCCGGCACAGGCCTGCCATGTGCAAGGCAAACGCCCTACCCGCTGGGCTATCGCTCCGGCCCCAGGGTGCCAGCTTTTCTGTCCGCCCTGTTCTCCCTCCTTTCCTGGTTGGGTATTGGCTGAGGCAGTCTGTCTATTTCACTCTAATCTCTTGTCTATCTGTGGACAATCCTGTCTCAGAGTCATTTTTTTTCCCTTTTCTTTCCTTTTTGTTTTCGGGCCCGCCCAGTGGTGCTCAGGGGTTGCTCCTGGCTCTGCACTCAGGGATCACTCGTGGCAGGGCTGGGGTGCTTAGGGTTGAACCCAGGTTGAACACTAGCAAGGCCAGAGCCCTCCCTGCTGACCTATCACCCCAGCCCTCAGAGCCATTTCTCGGAAGGAGACAAAGACAGTCATTTCAGTCTGGGGTCATTTATGTGGCCCCGCCCTGAATCCGAATGTATCAGCAGATTCTGATTAAAAGTGAAATTGTGCTGGAGCGATAGCACAGAGGGTAGGGTGTTTGCCTTGCACTTGGCCGACCCAGGTTCAATCCCGGCATCCCATATGGTCCCCGAGCACTGCCAGGAGTAATTACCAAGCAAAGAGCCAGGAGTAACCCCTGAGTATTGCCGGTAGTGTCTCAAAAAGCCTAGATAGATAGATAGACAGACAGACAGACAGACAGACAGACAGACAGACAGACAGACAGACAGACAGACAGACAGACAGACAGACAGACAGACAGACAGACAGACAGACAGACAGACAGACAGACAGACAGATAGATAGATAGATAGATAGATAATAAAGGTGAGATTGTGCTTACTTCAAGGGCTTCAGCTCTTCTGATTTTGGGTTTGGAGCCACAGCTGTGGGTGCTCAGGGCTTGCTCCTGCCTCTGTGTTTAGGGATCAGTCCTGGTGGGGCTCCAAGATCCTATACAGTGCCGGAGGTCAAACCTGGGTCAGCTGCTGTGTGGCGACCTCCTACCCCGCCATCCTGCTCGGCCGAGAGGCTTCAGCTGATTGGCGTAGGACAGAGACTCCCTTCATTAGCCTGTTAGCTGCAGGCATCGGGGCACAGTCAGAGCAGACGCCGAGAAAGGGGTGAAATCGGTGGCAGATGATGTCGGCGAAGGGCATCTGTGACTCTTCCCTGCAGTTTGGACAGTGCAGCAGGATCCAGTGCGTAGAGCCGGGGAAGGGCCCCGGCTCCTGACTCCAGGCCATTGTTCCGGCGGGCCTGCGGGATGCGAGCCAGCTGACTAACTGAATCCGGGCCTCACAGCGTGGTCAAGTTCACCTCAAATGAACCTTTGAAGGCCGGAGGGCTCAGATCCGCTGGCAGGAGCTGCCCAGGCCGGGCGTAGTCACCAGACAGGTTATGGGGGTGATTAGCCCACAGCTGTTCCGACATCAGCTGGGTCTATGGCAGCCCTGTGGTGCTTGGGGCATGGGGGCGGGGGCTCCTTCTTCAGCGGACACCTATGCAAAGCGGCTGGCCCCTACCTCCTCACTTTTTTGTTTGTTTTGGGTTCACACCTGGTGCTGTTCAGAGCTTGCTTTTGCTTCTGTGCTCAGGAATCACTCCTGGTGAGGCTTGAGCAGTGGGGAGATGGGTGCCAGCTTTTCTGTCCTCCCTCCTTTCCTGGTGGGGTATTGGCTGAGGCAGTCTGTCTTTTCCACTCTAATCTATTGCCTATCTGTGGGCAATCCTGTCTCAGAGTCATTTCTTTTTCCTTTTTGTTTTCAGACCACACCCAGTGGTGCTCAGGGGTTGCTCCTGGCTCTGCACTCAGGAATTACTCCTGGCAGGGCACCTTTGAGGTGCCAGGGATCAAACGCTGGTCAGCAACATGCAAACAGATGCCCGACCCACTGTACTATTGCTCCCGTTCAAGCCCCAGCTCCGCATCTGGTCCCCCAAGCACCACCAGGCGCCAAGACTCTTGAGTACAGAGTTAGGAGTAACCTCTGTGCACCACGGGGTATGGCCCCAATGCCCCAGCCCCAAAAAATCGTCAAAAGCAATTAGGATACATATAGAGAAAAAGACAAGTGCTGCTCTGATAAGTCAGTAGAGTCAAGGAAATTACCCAACTTCTTTTTCTTTCTTTCTTTTTTTTTTTTTTTTTTTTGTTTTGCTGGAGTTTTCTGTTTGTTGGTTGGTTTGCTTTTGTTTTGGGGCCACACCTGGTGGTGCTCAGGGTTTCCTCCCGGCTCTGTGCTCAGGGATCACTCCTGGCCATGCTTGGGGAACCCTCTGGGGTGTCGGGGATCCAACTAGAATCAGTGCTGCAAGACAAGTGCCTTTGCGCTGTGTCTCCTGGGCGGCTGTGCTTTGAGCGGCCTCTGGCTAAGCCTCCTTTGATCGCCTCTCTGGTTTTCCAGCTGCTCATGCTGCTGTCCAGGAGCTGTGTCCTGCTGGGGCTGTGCTGGGAGATCCAGGGGGTGGACATTTATTCCTGCTTGCAAAGCCTCTATGCAGCCCTTTGAGCCAGCAGCCTGGCCCCCTGTCCTTCTCTTAAGGTCTGGACCTCGGGTAAGCTGGGCACCACACACATGAATGCCCTTTAGACGCCATGAAGGAGAGCAACAGAACTGGAGCAAGTTGACCACAAGTCCCACTCAGCGGCTTGGGCAGTGGGCAGCTCTGCTAACCTCACAAAGGCAGAGACTGCGGTGGGCATGCCAGACTCCCCCACTCTCCTCCCCCAGCCTCCTCTCCACCCTCCTCCCTAGCCCTCCTCCCCCCACTCCTCCCCACTCCTCCAAGGCATCATCTTGCAGTATCCATTGAGCCGCTGTTTGTCCTTCTGGTTTACTTCACGCAGCATGATGAGACCGCCCAGAGTAGAGGAAGGGAAAGGACAGAGAAGAAGAGAAACATCTTTTCTTTGATGGAAGGAAGGAAGATAAGAGAGGAAAGTGATGGGAGCGCCCGGGACCCGGCCTCAGGGGTATTGGTAAAATGGGGGGCAGTGAGGTATAGCTACATTAAAGCCTCAGACACAACAGCACTGAGAACAGGAGACCCAGACTGCAACCACCAAACTTTAAAATGAGCCCGTGGTGGCGCCGGAGCAGCAGCACAGCGGGAGGCGTGCTTACCTTGCCTGCCGCCCACGGGGTCCAGTCCCCGCACCCCCAGCAGTAACTCCTGAGTGCACAGTCAGGAATAAGCCCTGAGCATTGTGCATGTGTTCCCACAACCAAATAAATAAATTAAATGTGTCTATTTTATTGTAGTACAGCAGGTGAGGCACTTACTTCGCACGTGGAGGACCCAACTTCAATCCCTGACACCTCATATGGTTCCCCAAGCTCTCCAGGTGTGATCTCTGAGTGTAGAGCCAAGTGTAAGCCCTGAGCACTACAGGGTGTGGCACCACCAAAAAAAAGTGCTTGTTAAGGTTGTAGGCTGGGTGGGGCCGAGAGGGAGCTTGAGAACACCATGGAGGGGATGCGACAGTGGTGATGGAACTGGTGCTAGAACATTCTGTGTCGAAAACCCAACCATCAGTGAATCATGGTTTGTAAATAGATTGTGGCTGTTTAATTAAATTAAAAAATCTTAAATTAGTGGCTGGAGTAATAGTCCAGGAGGGAGGGGGCAGTTGTTTTGTTTGCAGTCAAGACCTGGGTTTGATCCCTGGCATCCCATATGATCCCTGAGCACCACCAGGGGCAGTTCCTGAGCACAGAGCCAGGAGTAACCCCTGAGCAACTCTGGGTTTGCCACACCCCCTACCAAAACATTTTTTAATAAAAAGGAAAAAAATTGAACCAGGGAACTGGCGCACAGGCCCCAGTTCAATGCCCAACACTACGTGTTCCCTGAGCACAGAGCTGGAGTAGCCCCTGAGAGTGCCCACCCACCCCTTCCCTTTAAAAAACACACACACAAATCAAACAAAAACAGGTGCCAGAGCTATAGTACAGCAGATAGAGTGCCTTACACATAGCCAACCTGGGTCCAATCTCTGGCATCCAACATGGTCCCTGGGCACCTCTAGGAGTAATGCCTGAGTACAGAGCCAGGAGTAACCCCTGAGCATCACCAAGTGAGACCCAAGAAGCAAATAAATAAATAGATGACAGATAGATAGATAGATAGATAGATAGATAGATAGGTAGGTAGGTAGGTAGGTAGGTAGGTAGGTAGGTAGGTAGGTAGGTAGGTAGGTAGGTAGATAGGTAGATAGGTAGATAGATAGATAGATAGATAGATAGATAGATAGATAGATAGATAGATAGATAGATAGATAGATAGATAGATAGATAGATAGATAGATAGATAGATAGATAGATAGATAGATAGATAGATAGATAGATAGATAGATAGATCAAAAAACAAAACTCCCACAAAATCAAGGGCCCAGGAGATGAGTCAGAGGGTCGGAGCACCTTGTTTGCATGTGGGAGCCCTGGCTTCAGACTCTGGGGGCCACATGGTACCCTCAACACCACAGAGTAGCTCCCTCTGTTGAAAAAAAAAATCCACAAAAAATGCAATCAAGTGTGCTGAGATATGTGACCTGAGGAGATAGGGTCAGGTTTTGTCAGAGCTAGCAGTCTTTGGAGTGAGAGCCTCATTATACTGGTCTATATGTGTTTTAGGCTGGGTGCTATACCCAGTAGCGCTCGGGGTTTACTCCGGGCTCTGTGCTCAGGGATCACAGCTGTGCTGCCAGAGAGAAAACCCCACTTGCCTGCCCCGTACTGTCTCTGACCCTCCAGGAGGCCCCTGGGATCAAACTCTGGGCCTTGCACATGCCTGCCCTGGGTGAGCCATTTCACCGTGGACATCTGAGACCAGCTGTCGGGCATGGTTTGTGGGATCCACCCACACGAGGACTCCAATTCACTTGGCTCCGCCACCCGGGACCTGCGCAGCCCCGCCCTCCTCTGCACCTGATTGGTCAGAGCACCTGCTGCAGTGAGTGTTTCTGCGCATTTCCGGGACACGCGCGGCTGCATTTCTCTGCTCGGTGCACCTGGGCGTGGAAGTGCTGGGTCACGGAGAGGTATTTACTGACTAATGCCAAAGGGCAGAGCCAAGGCTTGGCGCCAAGCCACGCCTCTCCTGGGACAGCCCTGCTGCCCCGCATCCTGCTGGTTCAGGGCTGCTCCACTTTCTTCCCTAATCCCGAAGCATCATGGCGTTTCCTGGGGTCCTAATGAGCATTTCCGGCAGGCTGAGCATGTTCTCTGCTGCTAACAGGCTATGAATTGTGCAGCTGGTGTCTCTCATTATATTAGTTAGTTGGTGGGTCAGCCCTGCTCAGGGGCTCCTCCTGGCTCGGTGCTCTGAGGTGGCTCCCGCCAAGCCAGGTCTTAAGGGGAGCATGTAGTGTTGGGCATCAAACCCAAGCCTCGGGCACATAAAGCATAAGTCCAGCTCTTGGCTCTCCTCAGCCCTGCTTCTCCGTGCCTTTGCCCATTTCCTTCCTTCCTCCTCTCTTCCTCCCTCCCTCCCCTCCCTCCCTCCCTCCCTTCCTTCCTTCCTTCCTTCCTTCCTTCCTTCCTTCCTCCCTCCCTCCCTCCCTTCCTTCCTTCCTTCCTTCCTCCCTCCTTCCCTCCCTCCCTGTTTCCTTCCCTCCCTTCTTTCCTTCTTTCCTTCCTTCTTCCCATCCTCCCTCTCTCCCTCCTTCCCTTCTTTCTCCCTCCTTCCTTCCCTCCTCTCCCCTCCTCCTTCCCTTCTCCTTCCTTTCTTCCCTCCTCTTCTTCCTTTCTTAGATTTCTATAGATTTTTGGGGTCAGTAATTTGTCAGTGTTCAGGGCTACTCCTGGCTCAGTGCGCCCACTGGTTCTCAGGGAACCATGGCAGTGCAGTAGCCGTTAGCAGCGTGCAAAGTGCATCCCTCACCCACCAAACTACCTCACCAGCCTTCTTTTGCCTATTTGCAAAGGAGTCGACCCTTATTTGTCCTAGGAGCTATTGTGCTGTTGCTATTGTTATGGCTGTTGTGGAGGTCATGCACAGGTACTTGGACACAAATATCATCCCCTGTTCCTTGGGGGGCCATCATGACCACAGCTGGAGGTACTCACACAGGCAGTGCATGTGAGCTACAAATTGAGTCTCATCCCTGGCCTAGGGGCTGTTGTATATTCTGAATTCTAATTTTTTGTTTGTTTTGGGGCACAACTGACAATGCTTATGGAGTTACTCCTGGCTCTGCACTCAGGAATCACTCCTGGCAGCGCTCAGGAGATCATATGGGATGCAGGAGATCAGACCCGGGTTGACAGCATTAAAGGTCAACCCCTACCCACTGTATTATTACTCCCCTGCCCCGAATTCTGATCTTTCAAGAGGCAAAGCAAATCACAAGTGCAAGTCCCTGCAACTGAGAAAGAATGGACAAAGCACATTCCCCTGTGCCTCAGTTTCTTTTTTTCTTTTTTGGGTCATACCCAGCAATGCTCAGGAGCTTCTCCTGGCTCTATACTCAGGAATTATTCCTGGCAGTGCTTGGGGGACCATATGGGATGCTGAGGATCGAATCCAGGTGGCTATGTGCAAGGCAAACACCCTACCCACTGTACTATCGCTCCAGCCCCTGCCTCAGTTTCTGTGTCTGTAAAATAGGGTCACCCTAACCCTTACCTCTTATGATAAGGCCGACAGCTTATGTGCCCCTTAATGAGTAGGTTGAAGCCCTAACTTCTAGTGTGTTGGTGTTAGAAGTAGGGAGGTGCTTTAGGTGTCGAAAAAGTGGTGCGGGTGGCCCCGATAATGGGATTAGCACCCCTATAAGAAGAGATGAGAGCTCAGCCTAGGGGAGGTGCAGCAAGAAGGTTGCGCGGGGGGGGGGCTGGGATGGGGAGCACTCACCATGGGAGCACTCTGATCTCAGACTCCGCACTGAGCACTGCACAGCTGCTGTGTAAGCCCCAGTGCTTGGTGTCAGGCTCCAGCAGACAGAAATGCTGCGTGTGTCAAACATGTATCGTAGTGCTCCGTGTTTGCAAGGAAGTTTAATGAGAGGGTGCAAAGCGCTGAGAACAAGCAGTGCCTCCTGCAGGCAGAGGAAGCCCCTGGTAAAGAGGGAACATTTGACGGGACTGGGGTCCTAGCACAGCCAGCAGGGTGCTTGCTTTGCTCATGGACAACCCAAGTTCAAGTCCCAGCATCACATATGGTCTCCCAAGCCCACCAGGAGTGATCCCTGAGCACCTCTGCACGTTCCACCACCCTCCCAGCAAAACCCCCAGAAAACTTGTGCTCTACCATTGAGCTACATCCTTGACCCAGAATCTTTTGTTTCATTTTGCTTGGGAAAATCACAGCTAGCAGTGCTTGGGGGTACTCCTGGCTCAGTGCTCAGGGGACCATCCAGTTCCAAAGATTGAACCATGTGTTCCAGATTTGCCAGATTTTCAGAGCTATCTCTCTGGGCCCCAGAAATGTGTTTGTGGGACCAGAGTGATGATACACTGGGTAGGATGTTTGCTTGCATGCGACTGACCCAGTTTCCATCTCCAGCATCCCATATGGTCCCCTGAGCACTGCCAGCCAGGACTGATTCCTGAGTGCAGAGCCAGGAGTAACCCCTGAGCATCACCAGTGTAACCCCAAAATTAAAAAAAATAAGAACTTTGGGTTTTTTGGGGGAGCCATACTCAAGACCATACTCAAGTCCTGACTCTGCCCTCAGGGGTCAGTTCTAGTGGGCTTGAAGACCCTCTGGAATGCCAGGGATTGAACCCCATTTAGCCATGTGCAGGCAAATGCCCTACCTGCTGTACTATCATTCCAGCCCCCATTTTTTTATTTATTTTAAAAAGTCTCGGGCGGAGCGATAGCCCAGCGGGTAGGGTGTTTGCTCCTGCACGCGGCCAGCATATGCCGGCCTGGGTTCGATCCCGGCATCCCATATGGTCCCTCGAGCACCGCCAGGAGTAATTCCTGAGTGCAGAGCCAGGAGTAACCTCTGAGCATCGCCGGGTGTGACCCCAAAAAAAATTTAAAAATTAAAAAATAAAAAGTCTGACCTACAAGATGGTCAGACTTCTTCATCAAGACCCTGAGCGAACGATTTGAGACTCTTCGTATTCCTGAAGCAAGCAGATGCCATTGGGCTACACTGGCATGTGATAGGGTCAAATGGAAATGTTACTGGCGCCGGCTCGAGCAAATTGACAAATAACAGGATGTCAAGTGATCAAGTACTTTTTTAACAACTTTTCTCGGGCTACACTGGCATATGATAGGGTCAAATGGAAATACTGGCACCCTCTCGAGCAAATCGACGAATAACGAGCTGTCAAGTGAACTGTTCTGCAGCCTTGGAGAAGCGGCACCTTCCTTACTTCGTGGGTTGGATATGGAGGTAGGTGGGTGTGGTGGAATAAACTGGTTCCAGACCCTGGCTGGGCTTGGCAGCCCTTATTCTTTAGGGACGATCTCCTGTCACGTGGGCCAGGGAACTGTGTCAGCCGCGGGGAAAAGCTCCTTTTAATGGCTATCGACCAAAAGAACCAGGATGTGACTCTGTGGTAGATCAGAGGCATCGGCGTGCGTGAGCCCTGGGATCGATCCCCAGCACCGCAACTGACCCTACAGAGGGTAGGGCCCTGCCTCGCTTGGGAGTGACCCGGGTTGGATCTCTCCCATGCCTCACTAGGAATGATCCCAAATGCAGAATCAGGATCAATCCCTGAGCATCGCGGGGTGTGACCTCCAACCAAAACAGAATAAATAAAGAAGAAATCAGAAGGCATAGAATGGGAGAGCTTTGCGGGGTCACACCTGGCGATGCTCAGGAGTTACTCCTGATCCTGCATTCAGGAATTATTCCTGGCGATGCTCAGGGGACCATATGGGATGCCAGGGATCAAATCCAGGTCGGCTGTGTGCAAGGCAAAGGCCCTCCCCGCCCTGCTATTAGTTCCCTGAATCTGAGAGTTTCGCGCGCATCCTGAACGCGGATTCTGAGA
Organism: Cryptotis parvus; assembly: GCA_021461705.1. NCBI lineage: Eukaryota > Metazoa > Chordata > Mammalia > Eulipotyphla > Soricidae > Cryptotis > Cryptotis parvus. Next base: position 278,458 of record JAJIBD010003465.1, on the reverse strand, counting down.
ATCTCACCTCCTAACTATTTAATTCTTACGCTCACTGGCGGGCACCGTGCAGAACCTGTCGAATCCCACCGCATCCTCTGAGCTTCTCCAGGAGAGCCAGACCGCCACCACCCCCAGGTGGAATCCCCAGTGTGGGCAAGGGGCGTGGCCAGAGGCCACTGCGGCTCTGATTGGATGGTCCCAGTCAAACAGAGGGAGGGGGGCGGGGCCAGCTCTCCTGGAGCCACCTGAGTGGAGAATTAGGATTCATTGATCCCCAAAACACCATGAGGTTCTTGTGCCAGAAGGAGGTGCTGGGCAAAGTGCCCACTCCAGTGGAATCAGTGGTTTTCCTCCTTGACCAGGGAGAGCACTTTAGGTACCCAGATGTAAGGGGTCCGGGAGGGCGCTATGCCAGGGAACTCCAGGAAGGGGAGCTAGTGGGCCAGCAGCCCGGAAAGGTCCGCAGAGCAGGGCAGAGGGCAAGATGTCCTTCAGGCTTTTCTGGGGATTTGTTTTGAATGTCTCTTTTGGGCCATGCCTGGCGATGCTCAGGGCTTATCCTGGCTCTAGACTCAGGGATTACTCCTGGCTCTGCCCATTTCCCCCCTGCCCCCTGCCCCCAGTGCTGGACTAGCTGGAGGCCAAGCTGGGGAGTTTCTGCCTCTCAGTCCTTGCCCTCCATTTCCTCTAATGTCTCCAGTATGTGTTTGGGAGAGTCGTGGGCCACAGACCCTGAGCCCAGAGTGGCCGGAAGCAGGGTCAGTTCCCTCCCGGTCCCCCAAGCCAGAGTTTATGGAAAGAGACAGGACAGAGACAAGGGAGCCACAGAGACTCCGAGAGGACTGTGCAATGGAAACTGCCCCTGACCTCCTTCTCAGCACCCCCACGGCTCAGCCCCACCCCCCAGCTCTGCTGTCCGCCAAGCCCATTAAGCTGCGGCCAGGCCACAACTGAAGGCCCCACGCCCTGGGGAGGAAACCACTGGAGGCGTCCTGCACCCCGGCACCCTAAACCATCAATTAATATTCACGAGGCAAGGCTCCCAGTCTCAAGACCCCCATGTGGGGAGGGAAGCCCGCCCCATGACTCAGGAAGTTAAAGGACCAGGGACCAGCCTCCTGGCCCAGAAGTCCGATGGCGTGTGGCAGCGGGAAGGTCACCATCCAGCTGGTGGAGGGGCGAGGCAGGCCCCGAGGCCCGGGCCCCAAACTCTTCGGGGTCAGAACTACTGAAGCAATCCGGACCACCTGCCTGCAGGAGGGGATCCTGTTCCGAGACCCCTACTTCCCAGCTGGCCGGAGGCCCTCGGCCATGACCTGCTTGGGCCTGACTCGAGAGGGCCAAAGGGGTGGAATGGAAGAGACCGCATGTAAAGTGGGGGCTGAGGGAGGGTGGGGGCGGGGTGTTCAAATCTTGGGGAGGAGGATGGGGGCTGGGTTTGTGAGTCTGAGGGAGGAGGGACTACTTTTTGTTTTGGGGCCACATCCGGCCATGCTCGAGGGTTTCTCCTGACTCTGCACTCAGGATTTACTCCTGGTGGGCTCAGGACCATACGGGCTGCCGGGATTGAATCGGGTAGGCATGTGCAAGGCGAGAGCCCTACCTGCTGTGCTATCGCTCTAGCTTAAGACTGTGTCTTTCCATGTGAGGGAGGAACATGGAGACTGCCTGGGTCTGAGGGAAGAGGGGCGTAGGTCCTGTCTGAGGGAGGGGGCTTAGTCCTGTCTGAGGGAGGAGGGCCTGTGATCCTGGGTCTGAGGGAGGGGGCTTGGTCTGTCTGAGGGAGGAGGGCCTGTGATCCTGGGTCTGAGGGAGGGGGCTTGGTCCTGTCTGAGGGAGGAGGGCCTGTGATCCTGGGTCTGAGGGAGGGGGCTTGGTCCTGTCTGAGGGAGGAGGGCCTGTGATCCTGGGTCTGAGGAAGGGGGCAGTGGGCTCAGCCCTGCCGGGTGCGGGAGATGCAGGGAAGCTTCCGCCCTCGCAGACTTTACAAGCCTCTGGGTTGGAGGCGCTCATTACGGGGAAGCAACCGGGCGGGCATCCCTGACCCCCATGTCTCCTGCCCTGCCTGGAATTCACCCCCAGGAGTTTTGCGCTGAACCCCAGTTCATCTGCGAGGACATGAGCAGGACAGACGTGTGTCAGGGGAGACTGGGTAAGACCGCGACTGCCCAGCCCGTCCAGCCCGTGGCCTCCTTTTCCTGTGCTCAGTCTCCTCTCTCTGCCTCCCAGGGAACTGCTGGCTTCTTGCGGCCGCCGCCTCCCTCACGCTGTACCCGCGGCTGCTGCGCGGGTGGTACCCCGGGACAGGGCTTCAGGAACGGCTATGCAGGGGTCTTCCACTTCCAGGTAGAGCTGGAGTGCTCTGTGTGTGCCTCAGTTTCTCCCATGGTAGCTCCCATCATTCTTCCCAGGTCTCGGGCTGGTGGTGTGGGTGAGGGTTGACAGCAGCAATAGCTGGGCGGTGTCCTCAGGCTGGGACAAGCAGGGCTCATCAGGTGGGGGGTACTCCAGACCAGGTGGACGGGGACTGCAAGCAAAGGGGACCCCAGGCTGGGCAGGCAGGGGTCAGCAGATGGGGGCACCCCCAGGCCAGCTGGGCAGGGATCAGCACCAGAGGGGCACTGGAGGTGGGCGACGGGGTCAGCCGGGCCACAGGCTGAGGCACTGGCCCAGTGGTGGGGTCAGCAGGGTGCAGGCTAAGGCACTGACCCAGCTTTCTGCCCGCAGCTCTGGCAGTTCGGCCGCTGGGTGGACGTGGTGGTGGATGACCGGCTGCCCGTGCGGGAGGGGAAGCTGATATTGCGGCGCTCCGAGCAGCGGAGCGAGTTCTGGGCCCCACTCCTGGAAAAGGCCTATGCCAAGTAAGAGCCCTGCCGACAGGCTGTGCCCCACTCTGAGCAGTCCCAGGCCCAAGGCGCACCAGCCCCCAAAGACCCCCAACACTAAGCTCCTATACACACCTGGGGACTCCCAACCTGAAAATCTCCTGTCAACTTTCACACCGACTGTTCCCAGGAGTGAACGCCTAAGTCAGTAGGTCACTATGTCCCAGTCTCCCCTCCCAACGCCAGATTCTCAAGGAGCCTGAATTCTCCCTCCCAGCCCGGGCCACCAAATGTGCTGGGGAAACTGAAATCTCAAATTGTCATCCCTGACTGATTCCACAAACTGGATCCAAAATATTGGGTGGTGGGCCAGAGTTAGCACAGCAGGTAGGCACTTGCCTTGCATGTGGCCAACCCAGGTTCAAGCCCGGCATCCCCATATGGTCCCTTGAGAATGACCAGGAGTGATCTCTGAGTGCAGAGCCAGGAGTAATGCCTGAGCGTCACTGGGTGTGACCCCCAAACAAACAAAACCAAAAAGTGGATGGGATCCCTTGCCTTAGATACTGTATTTTCCCCCTCTGAGGTCCCTGACAGACCCCAAAGAAACACTTCACCCCACCCCAAAGAAGGCCTCCTCCAAGGCTTCCTGTTTCTGATGCCGCCCTCCTAGGACCCCCAGATCACTCAATGCTGGTGTCTTCCAAACAGCTGGTCTCTCCAGACAGATAGTACCCCAGATATGGGGTTGCCTGAGATGACGCCCACACTCAGCCCTGACCTCAAGCCTGGGTGCGGGGCCCACTCGCGCCCCCGGGCTGGGGTGCTGGGTGCGCCTGCCGCCCCCCCGTGGGGGGTGCCTGGGTGACGCCTCACCGCCCCACCAAGGATGGGGGTCTGGTGACCCACTAGCCCCCCGAACTGGGGATGCCGGGGGCACTCCTTCACCGGGCTGGGGGTGCCTAGATGACGCCCACACTCAGCCCTGACCCCACTCCCATAGCCTGGGGATGCCTGAGGTGACGCCCCACACTCAGCCCTGACCCCCCACCCGAGGACTGGGGGGTGCCTGAGGTCCACGCGCCCTGCCCACCGGGGCTGGGGCGCCCTGTGCCCCCACCCGGCTGGGGCGGGTGCGCCCCGCCCCCCCGGCTGGGGGCGGTGACGCCCACACTCAGCCCTGACCCCCACCCGCGGACTGGGGATGCCCGAGGTGACGCCCACACTCAGTCCTGACTTCACTCCGCAGGTTGCACGGCTCCTACAAGTGATGCAGGGCGGCCACATGAAGCGAGGCCTTCGTGGACTTCACGGGCGGCATCGGGGAGGTCCTCTACCTGAGGCAGGACATCCCCGGCCTCTTCCCCATCCTTCGCCACGCCCTCTTCAAGGAGTCCCTGGTGGGCGCCACTGCACTGGTGAGCCTTGCTGTCCGCCCCCTGCCCTGAGCCCTTCCTGGACCAGAACTCAGTCGGGGCTAGAGGAGAGGCATCCTGGGCCCTTCTCCTTTCTGGTTTCACTGTCTCGCAAGTCAAGCTGGAACAAGTCAAGGAGATTGCTTTGCTGCCATAACCGCCAGCTTCAGGCACCGCTGGGCCCAGGAGCTCAGAGGTTGTTATAATTAGGTTTATTGTCAGTGCCTGGACTGCATCCTTCTCAGGCAGGTTTTCGGTTTTCTCCTCACGGATAAGAAAACTGACACCTGTCCCCCACCAAAAAGAAAATACCTCCTACTACCCAGAGACTATTTTTTAAGAGGTCACACTAACAGTAATCAGGGCTTAGTCCTGGTTCTGCCCTCAGGGATCGCTCCTAGTGGGGCTTGGCGGACCTTATGTGGCATCAGGAATCAAACCTGGGTTGGCGCATGCAAGTCAAGTGTCCTCCCTGCTGTAGGATCACTCCAGCCCAATGGGTTCAGAACAAACAAAAGCTCTTTTTATTCAGATTTCAAAAAAGCCTGAGCTTCAGCCACAGAGCCGTCCCTAAACTCCCTAGAGTTGATTTTGGGGGTGATCCCCACAGCGACTCCCTTCGTTCTCCAAACTACCCCGACTTATTCAGCCCTTCCCCATCTGTGGCCTTACTGGGCTTCCGGTTCTATCTGTCTTTTGTGTTTCTCTCTCTGTCTCCCCTGTTCTGGATCTTTCTACATGACTGTATTTGTCTCCTCTGAGTTTTGTTCTGTTTAGGAGCCCCCTGGGCAATGCGGGTGCGGAGGGGCATTCCCAGCGGGTGCTCAGAGACCATGCTGCTTCTGGGACCACCAAACCCAGGGTTCCTGCATGTAAAATGCATGATTCTGCTGCCTGGGCCTTATGTCACAGGCTGGAGTGACAGTACAGCGGGAAAGGCGTCTGCCGTATTTATGGCCAACCTAGGTTCACTTCCTGGCATCCCAGAAGGTCCCTGATCCCTGCCAGGAGCCCCGGAGCACGGAGTGAGCTCTTAGGACTGCCATGTGTGACCCCATCCAAAAAAAAAAAAAAAAGAAAATTCGAGCTTTGATCTCTGCTGCGCTTCGCTCCCCCACTCTTGCTCCCTTTTGGAGTCCTGTGAAGACACTGGCCTTGGTGGACGCCTGTCTTGGTGTCAGGAGATGGGACGGGGTCAGAGAGGAGCAACCACCTCCTGTAGCCCACTGTGGCCTCACTGTCCCCATCCTCTGCCCAGAGTAACATGGCGAGTACCGCACGGAGGAGCGGGCTGGTGAAGGGACATGCATACTCGGTCACGGGCACACACAAGGTAGGTCTCCTGGTGCGTGAGCTGGGGTGGGGTCCAGGTGCCCCCACTCCAACCTCACTGACCACCCCTTCTCAGGTGACCTTGGGCTTCACCAAGGTGCGGCTATTGGGGCTCCGAACCCGTGGGGCCGTGTGGAGTGGACCGGGGCCTGGGTGACAGGTGGGACAGAGCTGGGGTCAGAGGGGGTTCCAGGGGGGCAGTGGAGGGGTCCGGCCCCATCCGCTGATGCTCACCCCTAATCTCAGCTGCCCGCGCTGGGACACGCTTCCCCGGAGTGGCGAGAGGCCCTGCTAGTGAAGAAGGAAGATGGGGAGTTCTGGCAAGTCGGGAGGCCTGGAGTGGGGACCCCAGCGGGAGGGTGTCGCCTAAACTCCAGGACAGGGAGACTCTGGGGTTCTCTGAAGTTGTGGAGAGAAGCCGGGCGATTGGGGAGTGGAGGAGCTCTGGGCAGCAGCATGGGGCACTCAGACCTTAGGGGCGCGTCACGTTTAGGAGATGTGACATCAGGCATTTCTGGAGACTTGGCTCTAGGAGGCGGCTGAAGGGGGCAGATTTGGCAACATGGGGGGCGGGGGGGCCCTGGTGGACTTTGGCACATGGGGCAGATTTCTGGGGAAACCAGAGGTCCTGGGATTTGGATATTTGGAGGGATGGGTGGGGTCTGGGCCCCGGGGGACTCCCCTAAGCCGGCAGCTCTGTCTGGGCGCTGCCCGCTGAAGGGGGCGGTTCCCCAGGATGGAGCTGCAGGACTTTCTGCGCCACTTCAACACGGTCCAGATCTGCTCGCTGAGCCCCGACGTGCTGGGTCCGCGGCCGGCGGGCGGCAGCTGGCACATCCACACGTTTCAGGGCTGGGTGCGCGGCTTCAACTCCGGCGGGAGCCAGCCTGGGGCCGGTGAGGCCGGGGACGTCCCCTCCGCCCCCCAGCGCGCGGGAACGGGAGAGGAAGGGCTGGGTGCGCTCAGGTAACGCCGCTGCTCTCCGCCGCACCAGACACCTTCTGGATAAACCCCAGTTCCGGCTGACGCTGCTGGAGCCTGACGAGGAGGAGGAGGACGACGACGACTGTCCCCGCGGCGGCCGCATGCCCAAGTGCACGGTCCTGCTGTCCCTCATCCAGCGCAACCGGAGGCGCCTGCGCGCGCAGGGCCTCACCTACCTCAGCGTGGGCTTCCACGTGTTCCAGGTGGGCCCCGGCCGGGCGTGGGGGCAGTGAGAGACAGAGAGGCCGTCTCCGGAAGGACGGGCTCAGGCTGGGAGGGACCGTGGTGCAGAGACGCAGAATGCCGGGCGCGGGAAGGAAAGAAGGGAAGGCTTTGAGGTGGGGGGGCTTCTGAAGGGTCCTCATCCCGTCCCCCAGCCTGACCCCTTTGTTCTTCCCTCCACAGATCCCGGAGGAGGTGGGACACCCCAATGCCACACTCCAGAACCAGCCTGGGGAGGGGGCGGGGTCGGGGCTCTGATGCCTGCGCGTGCAGGGAGGGCGACCCCGGAGCAGGGTGCCGGGACAGCAGGATGCAGGGTCGAGGGTGGGGTCCGGGACGCTCCGCTCACGCCCACCCTCCCACCCCAGCTGTTGCCCCTCTGGGACTCGCCCCGCAGCCGCGCGCTGCTGCCCAAACTGCTGCGCGCTGACCGCTCCCCTTTATCGCGCGCCGCGACGTGAGCCGCCGCTGCCGCCTGCCGCCCGGCCACTACCTGGTGGTGCCCAGCGCCACCCGCACTGGCGAAGAGGCCGACTTCACGCTGCGCATCTTCTCCGAGCGCCGCCACACCGCAGTGTGAGCCCCCACCCCCCCCCACGCCGGGGTCGCCCTCCCCCCCTCCCCGCTTCCGGGGCGCCCCCCACCCCTGCCCCCCATCACGTCTGTCCTTCGCAGGGAGATCGACGACGTCATCAGCGCGGACCTGCACGCCCTGGAGGTGAGGGGATGCGGGATCAGGGGGGCGCATCGGCGGGGTCCCTCCGGGACTGCAGCTAACTCCTCCCCGCCCTCAGGTGCCCTACGCGCCCATGGAGTTTGGGTTGGAACTGCTGTTCCTGGAGCTGGCAGGAGAGGTGAGGGGGCTGCGTTCTGTTCTGCCCTGGAGCCCCTTCCTCATCCTGGAAGTCTGAGTGCACCCCCAACCCTCCCGCTTTGGAGTCTGGGTCTTCTGAGCCAGCCCAACCTCAGACCTTGGCTCTTTGCTCGGGCCGCCCGCCGGCCTCAGATCGCCCCTTAGTGGCCATTGGCGGAAGGTCTCCTCCTGGCAATGCGCCTCCCAGGAGGGCTCCGCGCACCCCTCTGGCTGGCCAGCGTCCTGTCCTGACACTCTGCGCAATCAGGTGTCTCCCCCAGTTCCTCCCTTCCCTCAACATGGGGCTCTGTCCTGGTGCCCAGTGGGTCACCTCCTGCCCCCACGCCCTCACTTGCCCAGGAGGAGGAAATCTGCGCCCCCAGCTGCAAGTCTTGTTGAACATCGCCCTGGAGCCTGGTGAGTTGGGGACCCTGAATTCCAAGTGTGGGCGTGCGCTCCCCATGTGTGCCCAGCGGCAGGTCTCGCAGTCTCTCAGGGAAGGCGGGAGTTGGCTCTGCGGGGTGCCCCGCCCCTGCTACCTCCAGCCCCCAGTCGTGGAGTGCCGGGTGTTTGGTCGGTTTTTCCCTGCAGCCAGGGCGCATAACCGGGGATTCTTCGAGAGATTGGCCCCAGGACCTGTGAACTTCTGCTGCGCTGTTTCGGGGTACAGGATGGGGCAGGCCTGGGGAGGGAGGACGGGGGTGCTCTGATCCCCTGGGAGGACCTTGACACTAACCAGATGCCCCTCCCCAACACACACACCACAGCATGGCGGCAGCCTGGCTCTGTACCATTTCCACCAGCTGTGGGGACACCTCTTGAAGTGGCAGGTATGGTGGATTCCCACCCCTGGGAGGGACTGACCTGGCCTTGGGGTTGTGGGAGTTAGCAGGTAACTCCCGGAGGCTGGGAGCTGGGGGTGCACCCGAATGTGGCCTGAGCGGGGATGTTGGGAACCCCAGCCTGCAGCCCTGCCCTTACTGCCTGTGACTTCAGTCGGCCCCTCCCTCTGGAGCGGGGACCCCTGGGAGGGAATGGAAAGGCCTCCCGGTGGGGGACGAACCCCTCTGCGTCCTATGGCTGAGCTTGGGCAGCTGAAGTTGCTTCCACACACGGTCCCCATTACCCTCCTTTAGCCGTGGGGTCCAGCGAGGTCAGGCTCTTCTCCAGACCAACTGGGGAGAAAGGACACCAGGGTGGGAAGCTCGGCTGGCCGGCTGGGAATGACCTAGGATGCCCTCTCCACCCCACCCCATCCTAGAACACCTTCGACAAGTTCGACCGAAGATGAGTCGGGAACCATGAACTTCGTGCGAGCTGAGGCTGGCCCTGAACGGCAGGTGGGACCCGGGGACCCTTACAGTCTTCTTCTCACTCCCTGGTGCCCCACCCCAGCCAGCCAGCTCCCTCCCTGGAAACATTTTTTCTGGGGAGCTGGCGGCTTCTTCCGAGGTGGGACCCCCTGCCGGGTGTGGGGGCAGACCCCTGATAGACAGCAAGAGCATTGCTTTTCTTGGGCCCCAAATCAGAAAAGGTGGCGGCGGCAGGGGACTGGTAGGTACCAACCTCAGATTTCCCAATCCAGGGTTCATGAGAGAGGACGGGGAGCCAGGAGAGCGAGACCCCATGTCCAGGAGAGGCAGCGCAGAGCAGGGAGGGCTCAGGCGGGGGGTGACGGCAGACAGCAGAGATGAGATGGTGCTTAGGACACTGGTGCGTGACATCCCCGGGAGCTGGTGCTGGTGGGGTCGTGATCGCACGCAAGGCCCTGAGAGGAGCTTGTACCAGACTGACATGGAGGGGCCCCATGGACATGGGGACGGGGAGCCCAGGGGCGTGGGGGTGTCAGAGGACCAGGGGGCAGAAATTGTTATTTAGGAGCCAGGTTATTTTGCTTTGTTTTGCCGCCCCAACCCCAGCTAGGCTCAGGGGTCACTCCTGGCTCCACACCCGTGAATGACTCCGTGGTGCTCAGGGAACTGTATAAGATGATGGATCAAATCCAGGTTGGCTGCATGCAAGGCAAATGTCCTACCCTGTACTATTGCTCCAGCCCCCTTAGAACGATCATTAATGGTCAAAGAGAGTGCTGGGGTTAAGCATGAAGCTAGCCCCAGTTTAACCCCTGCTATCCACCCCCCAAACTTATTTGAGTCGGGAAAAGCTCAGCGGTAAAGTCCGTGCTTGGCACACACGAGGCTCGAGTTAACCTTGGCACCACATGCCCCGCTACACGCCCCAAGCCCCCTTCCCCAGGACCACCAGGGGAGTAAGGACCATCAGCTGGTGCTGGACTACCTGGCCAGGAGCAGCTGGGGGTGGCCCTGCTAAAAGAGAATCTTAAAATAATTTGTAGGGAGAAGTGAGTGGGGCTGAGGCCACAAGCCGAGGGAAGGACCCAAGTAAAGGAAAAAGCCCTCTCTGGGGGAGGTGAGCAGGCTGGGCTGCTGCACAAAGGATCAGCTTCAACCTTCTCTGTACCTGAATGTTTCCTCTTGGACCCCTGTGACTTCCGGCCCTAAGCTGGCTCTTGCTAGAGACCTTTCCCTGAGTCATGTGACTTTGACCTCATAGGCCACCAAGATGAGCCCAGGAGTCTAATGCAGCACACTCAGGAATATCTGGGAAGGCTTCCTGTAGGAGGAAGACATGATGAATGGGAACTGTGGGTCAGAAGTCAGAAGTTCTGGTCAGTGAGGCAAGGGGCCTGTGCAGGGGTGAATAGCCCAGCCAAGTGGTCAGAGGAAGCCGGCTGTTTCCGTAGAAGCACATTCCACAGGGGCTCTTGGCCTTTTCCCAGGTCATCCACCCGCTTCCACCAGTGGAGGGCAGGCCAGAGGGAGGGTGACTGTGGGCAGTCACCAGGAGGGAAAGCGGCCTCAGGCCTCTCCCAGTCCCACTGACCCACAGCCCCTCAGAGGTTCCCAGAGTGGCGATCCTGCTCCCCACCACCAGGGGCGCTGGAGCCATGGGTGGGTGCTGGAGACGCCTGGGGAGCACCTTGTTTAGACTCCCAGGTGCTGGGATGACTTCTTTCCTGAAAATGGGGAGCTGGAAGTAGCCAAGTAGCTGAACCGAGGGGACATGTCCGGGAGTGGCCCACCGTTCCCTGGCTGAGAGTGGCCGGGAGGGCTGAGCTTTGCTTGGGGAGGTGCCCTAGCCCCAGTACCTCGGAGGCCACGTCTAGAGTAGGAAGTCACCAGTGTGGGCTGGCAGGACGCTGACTCTGGAGGGGCTGCAGGTGGCAGGGATGAATGTGTGACACCGGGCAGGCATGTGACAGACAGGCAAACCGAGGCGCTCAGAAGTGGGGAGTGCCGGGGCCCCCACACCGAGGGGGGGCACGGGGCAGCAGCGGGATACTGAGGCCGAGACCACCCCCAGGCTTCCACCTGAACAACCAGCTGACCCAGGCCCTCACCAGCCGCTACCGGGACAGCCGGCTGCGCTGTGGACTTCGAGCGCTTTGTGTTGCGCGCCCAGCTCACCTGCATCTTCCGTGAGGACCCTGCACGGCCTGGGGGCTTGAGGTGGGGGCTGGGGCCACGTCAGCACTCACTCCGACCCTCCGTAGGCCTCTTCAGCCAGCAACTGGACGGGGCGAAGGGGTCATCTGCCTGACCCACAGCCAGGTGAGCGGGGCAGCAGGGGCTGGCCAGGAGCCGGGCGCCCTGAGTGACCCCGCTGCTTCTCTCGCCCAGTGGAGGCAGGTGGCCTCCTTCTCCTAGGACCCCACCTGGACCAGGGTTGATGCCCCAGCGCCACCCCTGACGCCGCTTGGACCTTCCCTCCACGTCTCTGACTCGGCACAAAGTCCAGTGCTGGTTCCGGCCTCCCTGGTGGCCCTCGCGGGGTGGGGGCCGTCTCCCGCCACAGACGAGCGCAGGTGTGGCCCCTTCCTGGGGCGGACCACAAGGCAGTGCTCGGGGGACTCCCCAGCACACCCCGATTCTCACCCAGGGGCCTTGCTCAGGGCCTCCAGAGACAGGGCAGACACAGGAGAGACAGGAAGCCGGGAGGGGAATCCTTAAAAAATATGCACGTTTATTGTTCTCAGATGGTTTATCCAGAAACCAAGAGGGGGAATCAGAATAAACTCAAAAGGAGGGGGTGGAGGAAAGCCATCAACTAGCAGGCAGCCAGGCCAGCAGCCCCCCCCTCCGCACCTCAGGGGTCCCCAGACCCGAGCCCTACGACAGAGAACAGGGAGACGGGGTGGGGAGGGCAGTCGATCAGCTACATGGTCATTAGGAGAGCGAGGTGGCAGAATGCTGCAGGGTGAATATATATTTATATAATAAATTCGCACGTTAATAAAGTAAATAGTAATCCTCTGCAAGTTTGTCCTTGTGTGTTTTTATAGCTTTTCCTATTTTTTTTTATTTTTGTGGGTTTTTTTTGTTTTGTTGTTTTTTTGTTTTTTTTTGCTGTTTTTTTTTTTTTTTTTGGTCCCTGGAGAATCTGAGTGCTGCACAGGTCCAGACTAAAGCGAGCGGGCTGGTGGTGCGGGCTGGCCACGAGGCAGATCCGGTCCCACTAAGCCTCTGCTCGGGAGAAGGACCCAGAGAGGCCCCCACTGTGGGCGGGCTGGTGCTTCCGGGAGCCTGGCTGGGGCGCCCCTGCTGGACCCGCGCAGCCGGGAGGTTCCTGGTCCCTGCACAAGGCACGTAGGGCTTTGGCCTGGGTGGGAGGCCTTGTAGGGTCCTCGGGAGAGGCAGAAGGTGGGCCAGGGTGTGTGTTTGGGGGCTGTTCTCAGGGCTCGGAGGGGACCTGCTTGCCGTGGGGCACTACCCCCTTCCAGAGTTAAAAAGGACAGATGTGGATTTCCACGTGCCCCGCTGACTCCGCGCCAAGGCGGGAGAGGAGAGAGCCGGCCCCCAGCCCCCCCCTCGCCCCCTACCCCTGCAGCAGGGACTTTGCATAGATACGGGGCCAGGGAGGCAGGGTGCAGGGTGCTGCGGCCCAGGGGGCTGGCCCAGGGCCCAGGTCACTCCCCCGTACAGTGCTGTGGAGAAGGACTTGTAGTCCAGGGCTCCGGTGCGGCATCGGGGCCCTGGTATGGTGCCATCGGGCAATGCAGTACTCGGCCTGGTCCGGGGGCAGCTCCGCCGCAGCTCCTCCGCCGTGATGAAGTTCTGGGGGGCAGCAGGGCAGGACTCTGGGCTACCTGACCACCCCCCACCACACACACAACCCACAACACCCACACAGCCCCACACCATGTACAGACATCACACCCCTAACACCACACACCTGTAAGCACAAATACCCCCCCACATACACATACCACACCAAACACACATATACACACTCACTCCCACCACACACACAACACATCAGATACACACACAGCACACATACCATATAAACATAAATCACACGAACACACACTCATCAGATACACCCCACACCATACACACATCCCCAACACACACATCAGATAAATGCACTCCAACCACACCACACAACACACAACAATACATACACCCCACACCACACATGTACTCCCACAACACACACCACACTATACATACACATTCCCACACCATGTAAACGCAAATATCCCCATACCCTATATATCCACATACCACACCATACACATATTAGATACATGCCTCCCACGACACACCACACCATACATAAACACAACACTATAGACACACACACACCCACACCATGTAAACACAAATACCCCCTGCCCACACACACACACTGCCCCCACAGTCTACCTTGTCGCCCGCCAGGACCTTGAAGGAGGCGATGACCTGGTCAGCCGTGTCGGTGTCTGTGGTCTCCCTGGACATGAAGTCGATGAAGGCTTGGAAGGTGACCAGCCCACTGTGGTTGGGATCCACCACGCTCATGATGCGGTTGAACTCCGCATCTCCCTGCGAAGCAGCAGCTTTGAGTGGGGCCGGGCTGCCGGCTTGTGCCAGCGAACCTGGCGGGGACCCAGCTGACCTTGGGGCCACCAGCCCACCCCGCCCTGCCCCCACCCTTTCTGGGATGTGGGGAGTGCGGGGTTCATGACCAACAGCCCAACTTCTCCTCTGCCCTAGGCCCACGAGTTAACTCTGGAGGGTGGGGAAGAAAGAGAGAAAGAGAAAGGAAAGGCAGGAGCCAGAAGGCTGGAGCCCCCGTGTGGGGGGAGGAGGGGAGGCTGAGGACGTCGTCGAGGACCCCCGGGCCAGCTGAGGCTGGCGGGGAGTGTCCCGAGGACAGCAGCAGCAGCGGGAGGGGCCGCGCACCAGGCTGTATCCTGTGGAGATAAGCAGGGCCCTGAAGTCGTCCGGAGTCCATGCTGCCTGTCTGCTTCTGCTCGGCGGCAAGCGGGAACAGGACAGTGGCGGCAGCAGGGAGACAGAGGCCCCAAGAGACCAGGTAAGGGGGGCGGTGCCGGAGAGACAGGGCAGGGGAGGCCAGAGGGCCGGCAGGATGGCACACAGGAGGCAGGGGTGGAGGCGAGAAAGAGGAGAGAGAAGAGCAGTTAGGGCCAGGCGCGGGCTGGCGTACCTGGCGGTCGTTCTCCACGTCGTAGCCCAGGCTGATGAGGCAAGCCTTAAACTCCTCGGGCCCCAGCGCCCCGCCGTGGTCCTGCCGGCGTCCGAAGGCAGGTGCGGGAGGGCCAGTGTGGAGGGGCGGGCAGGCGGGTGGGATGGGGACCGGGGCCACATGCACAGGGCAAAGGGGACACATGGGGGAGGGAAACACACAGTTAGAGGGACGTGGACAGGGGCGGCCAGGGCAGGCCTGGCTTCTGCGTGTGAGGGCTGGCAGGAGAGGGGGCGCTCTCCCGCCGTGGGGACTGGGAGTCAGGGTGGGGCAGCTGCAGTCTGTGACTGGGGGTGGGGGCCCTGGGCCCAGCCGAGTGCATGCACTCGGGCAGAGGGTGTCGGCCTGTAAGCATGTGGGAGTGTGCCTGTGTGAGTGCGGCTGTGTGTGACTACCCATGTCTGTGAGAGTGACTGTATATGTCTGTATGTGCATTAGTGTGTGTGTGTGTGTGGCACACACACATAATATAGCTGACACATGGGTGACGCATGGGCCCCACAGAAGGATCAAGAGACAGAGACCGGGAGAGTCTATGTATGGCTGTGAGTCTATGAGAGTGTGTCCAAGTGTGTCTGTGCATGCGTGTGTGTGTGCGCATGCACATGTACACACATAAGAACCAACCACACTCTGAATTTCAGTGGCAGGTGGGTGAGGACTCAGGTCCAGAGGCAGAGTGATCAGGGGCCCCTTGCTGGCCCATGTAACGACATGGTCTCAGGGACAGACGCAGACGAGGGTGGACGGCAGCGACAGCGGCTCACCTTGTCGAAGTGGTTGAAGGAGGCGCGGAACTCCTGCATCTGCTCCTGGCTGATGCCCTTGGCGTCCCGGTGAGGATCTGGTTCTCCACCTCGTTGATGGTGCGGGCGATGGTGGTGAGCAGCTGCTCCCAGCCCACACGGATGTGCTGAATGGGAGGGAGAGGGGGAGCGAGTGTGGGCTGGGGCGGCTGCAGGAGGGTGCAGGGTCAGCTCGGTGGCTCGCCGCACGCTGTCAGCGTGTGCTCAGGGCATTCTGGCACGACCACGCTGTGGCCTGGAGCCAGGCCCATGAGCTATGCTGGGCAGAATTTAACTGGCTATTGGAATGAAGGGAGAGAGAGACCCTTCTCGTTTGTTGGTTTGGGGGCACACCCAGTGATGCTCAGGAAGTACTCTTGGCTCTTTTCAGGGGGACCATATGGGAAGCTGGGGATCGACCCAAGTCAGCTGTGTGCAAAGGTAAATGCCCTCCCCGCTGTACTATGGTTCTGGCCCCTAGAGAGAGACCCGTTTTTTGATGGCACACGTGGCTCTGTGTGGTATGAACAAAAAGGATCACCAGGAACGACTTCTGGCTGCCACTAGGATGGCAACTGGCCCTGGGGCCACAGCCCGCCCCTGGTGCAGGTGCATGTGCTAAGCGGCCTGTCCTGTCGCCACGACAACAGTGCCAGGGCCGGAGCCCACCTCCATGGTGTAGTTGGTGTGCTTGTTGTCGAAGATGAGGGCCTCCTGGATGAGCTGGTGCTGCTGCTCCAGCAGGTCGAGGTTGGGCTTGTAGTCCACGATGCTGCCCTCGTACTGCTTCAGGTGGCTCAGCTGGTCCTCCAGGGTCCCGTTCATCTCGATGGAGATGCGCCCGATTTCCTGTGTGGGGCACGGGGCCACTGCTGAGGCCCGGGCCTGCAACCAGCACCCCCCTGCGGTCTCCCCTCTTGGCTCCCAAATGGAAGAGGCGTCCCCCAGCCCAAGTAGGGGTGGGAGTGGGGTCCATCTGGCAGCAATCTCAGGCATAACTGAGGCCACTTTGTTGACTTAAAAGGAGATTTCCAGGGGACCAGAGTGAAAGCCAAGCCCGGCTTCATGCCTGGGGAAGCACGGAGTCGGGAGGGCCCCGGGTCAGCTGCAAGCTCAGCTCCCCGCAGCCCTCAGCACTGAGGGACTTGTTTTGAAAAGGGTAGATCGGTCCAGCCCCTTGGGCTAAGTGGCCATGTAGGAATCTGGGCACTGCTTCCTAGGCGGGCTCTGAGGAGAGCCTAGGGCTACACAGAGTGGACCCAAGGCCCAAACAGTCAGAGGGAAGCCATGGGAGCACCCCATGGGAGCTGGGAGCACCCCATGGGAGCTGGGAGCACTCCAGCTCCAGGGCCTGGGGGTGACTGCGCCTGAGCACCCAACACCCTCAGCTCCCACCGTCCTGTCCCCTTGAGCAGCCAGCAGGGCTTCACCGGGCAGCCTTGGTGGAGGGCCAAGTCACTGTTCTCGCCCCATGATAGCGGGAGAGGGACGGACCGCCAGAGGGCACTTGGCCTGAGCACACGAGGTGGACGGGGCAGTGGCTGACCCTCCCCCCCCTCCCACCAGCACACCCCTCCCCTCCCCCACCTCCATCTTGGTCTGGATCCACGGCCCCACGATGTTGGCCTGGCTGGCGAACTGGCGGCGCAGGTGCTCGTTGGACTGCTGCTTGCTCTGCTCCTCCAGGAGTGCGTGGTCCCGCTTGGGCACCAGCTGCTGCACCTCGCGGGCAGGCGAGAGTCCGACGGAGCCGTGGGGAGGGTGTCCTGGAGCTCAGGGGCTCTCTCCCTGCTGGCTCCGCCACACCCACCTTCTCCCACTTGGAATTGATGATCTGCGGGGTGACGGTAGTGTAGGGGTTGCTGCCAGACAGCTTGATGTGGTTGCTCTCGGCGATCCTCTGGGCCTCCTTGTGGATGGCCAGGATGGCCTCCCGCCTCCCGGTCGGCGTCGGGCAGTGTGCACTTGAACTGGTCGTGGCGGAGATCAGGCCCCGCGGTGGGGACCGGAGGGAGGGTAGGGAGGGTGAGGGGGCAGTCCGCCACCGCCCACGTGGGTGAGTCCGCCCCGGCCCTGGGGCGCTGGGCGGACCTCGATCTCCCTCAATGGTGTGGACGATGAACATGTCCTGCAGGTCCTCCATGGCGCTCTCCATCCAGTTGTTGAAGGGCGCGGCTCGCTGGCGTACTCAAGGTGCAGCTGGTCGATGGTTTCCAGTTGCTTTTCAGTTTTCTGGGGAGTGAGGAGGGGGGTCAGGGGGTAGTTGGAGGCGGAGGGACCCCCTGGCCTCCAAGCCCTGCCCCCTGCCCAAGGCCCTGCCCCCACTCCAAAGCCCCACCCTCACCCACAGGCCCCGCCCTTATTCCCAAGACACGCCTCCTGGCCTCGCAGTTCCACCCCCATTAACAGGCCCTGTTCCTCACCTCCAGGGCTTCCCTGCGGCTGTGGGTCAGGGAGCCCAGAGTGTCCCACTGGTCGCAGATCTTCTGACACCGGGTGTTGACGTTGTGTGAATCATAGTAATCCAGCTCGCTGTGGGTGGCAGTGTGTGTGAGACCCCCGCAGGGGAGTCCAGGACAGCCCCTGCCCCCTCCACGGCCCAGATACGGGGCACCAGCCCAGGAGGGCATCAAGGCTTGATCTCCCCACCAGAGGAGCCGGGAAAACAGGGCCCTGGCTCTCGTCACTAGCAAGCACCCCAGAGTGTGTCCCCAGTCAAGTCAAACCAGATGCTTCTTTTCTGTAAGTGCGCAGGGTGTTTGCCTTGCACATGGCTCACCGGATTCTACCTGCAGCACCCATAAGGACTCTGGGCCCTGCGAGCAGATCCCTGAACACCTGCGAGGTGATCCCCAAGCACAGCTGGGTGTGGCCACCCACCAAAAAAGTTGAGCTGAGTGCTCTGGAGACATTGGGAGGCGGGTTTGCAGGTGTGAGACGGGGCACTGGGGCCTCCCTTCCTGCCCGGCCCCCACCCCCGGTGGCTCCTCCTCAGTGCTCAGGAGCTAAAGCTACTCGGAGTAGGCCCCAGGGAAAAGCAAAAACGGCCACTGGTCATAGGCTGGGCCTTCACTTTAATGGGTATCTAGAAAGTCTACCTCACTTGACAGCCGCACCCACAGAAGTCCAGGGGTTTAGGGACCACAGCAGCCTATCGGGGTGCCAGGCACCTGATCCCCTGTGGGTCCCCAATCTCCTCGCTCGGTGACCCACTGTGCTCCTGGGGCCTCAGGAGGTGCCACTCCCGGACACTCTGCATCTCTGCTGTCATTTCTGTTACTGCTATGAACAAATTTCAGGCAAACCCTGGCCTGGCCTCAGTCCTCTGACTCCTCTCTGGGGTACAGATAACACCCTACCGCTCCTGAACAGAGCAACCTCAGTGAGCGTGTGAGGGGGAAGCACCCAGAGTTGAAGAATCAAGTTTCTGCCCCAGACGATCAGCTTCCATAGGCTCCTAGTCCACTGGAAAACCCAGCCCCAGTGACCCTGAAGTCCCTGGGACTGTGCCCAGAGGCCCTGCTCCTGAGAGAGAGGACCCAGGAGAGCCCTGCCAGTGCCCGCGGGGACGGCACACACCATAGTGGTGTTTCAGCTGTGAGGGCTCCACACTTCTCAGTCTCTGGTGAGGGTGTCAGGAAAAGGGCAGGGCTGGGGGTCGCCCCTGCAGAGCCAGTGGGTCTGCACAGGGTGATTCTATTTTTGAGCAGCTGCTATCAGCAGTGCCCAGTGTGAGAATAGCCCCATTCACTCGCTGCCTGCAAGTTTATCTGCCTGGGGCGGTAGGGGCAGGCCCTACAACAAGTGTATTCTCAGCAGAGAGGCAGAACAATGGCTCACTGTGCACCCTGGGGGGGGGGAGGCCCTCCAGGGAACCTGGGGTGGGGTGGGCTGGGAGGTGGGGCCCCAGGGACCCTAAAGCCTGCCTGAGGAATCAGGAAGAGGTCTCAGGCTAGACCGCACAGGTTCTCTCAGCCTGCGTGAGAGGGGCGTTTGTCGTGGTACATGGCCAACCTGGTTCGATCCCGGGATCCCCGCACAGTCCCCGAGCACCGCCAGGAGTGATTCCTGAGTGCAGAGCCAGGAGAAACCCCTGGGCATCACCGGTGTGACCAAAAGGCAAAAATAAAAAAGGGCCCAAAGTCAGACTGGCCCAGGTCCATGCTTGCTGGACCCCAAAAAGAGTGCAGGGGAGGGGGTGGGACCTCGTGGCCACCCGTACTTCAGCTCCTGGGCAATGGCCGCGATCTGCTCCACGCGGTCCTGGTGTGGCGGCCAGGTCGCTCCGAAGGCCTCGTGCTTGCGGATGAGGGCCTTGATGTCCGACAGCGTGGCCGTCTCGTAGTCCCGCTGCTTCAGCATGGCCTCCTTTCCTGTGGGGTGGGGGTGGGGGCTCAGACCAGCCGTGCTGCAGGGGTGGGGAGTGGGGGCACGCCCCACATCACACCCGACTAGAGAGATCTAGAACACCTTCCTGGGCCTGGAGGCAGAGCCGAGCTGTGTGCTGGGGGTGGGGTCACTATATGCATGTCCATGGGGTCCTCGCAGCAAGAGGCCTGAGAGCAGGAGCAGCACAGGCTAGAGCCCCCTAGGCCTGTCCCCAGGGGTCCCCGCAGGAGGTGGAGCCCAGTGGCGGCCCTTTGAAGGCAGAGAAGCACTGTCATTAGTCCCAGAGCCTGCCTAATTACAGAGCGCAGTGGGCCTTGCCAGCACACGTGCCGGGACAGGGTCCTGGTTCCAGAGCGACCTGCTTGGGGAGCCACCCCCTCAGATTTGCCCTTGAGTGGCAGCTCTGAGCGCTGAGAGCACCTGTCGCAGCTGGACATCAGGTAGCTGGGGGAGCGGGACAGGGTACTCCCTCACTCCTCATCCCACACCTGGAGTTCTTGAAGAGGGAGGTTCAAGGAGGTGGGTGTGGAGCCCCCAAAAAAACCCCCACCCTGCCTGCTTCTCCACATCCCGGCCATGGCACTGGTAGGCAGGAGGCGGCCAACAGCCTGGGAGACAGACTTGCAGCCCTGCTGGCCCTGCTGCCCAGTCCGGGGCCGGAGGCTTAACCACAAAGGCAAGCTTGCAATTTCCTCCTCCAAATTGCTTTCTCCCAAGGGTGGGAACCCGAAATAGCAGGGTTCGGCTTCTCTGCCTCAGCAGAGTTTCAGGGAGTGATCTGGCCGGGGGAGGGATGGCCCAGGGCCATGGCTACTCGAGAGGCCAGCGGGGTGGGAGGGAGGCATCATGAAAATCATGAGGCCCATCCCCGATAGGCGGGGCAGGGCGAGGGCAGAGGAAAGATCTTTGGGGCAAGTGTGTGAATGCGTGTGTGTGCAGAGCTGCCCCCGTCTTTGCATAATTAGGGGTTCAGAGGACTGAGCTTCCAGGGCTTGGGAACAAGGAGGAAGGTCTGCCTGGGGGGCTCCAGGCGCACATGAGGGCCAGGGCTGGATGCCAAGCGCCTGTGAGGCAGGCTAGGGTGTGGCAGGGCATGTGGAGACTGTGAACCGCCACGTCCGCTGACCAGTGGCGCTGCCCACCTCCCTGCACACAGCAGGCCGGTGGCAGTCACTCTGGCACCCTTCACCTCAGGAGCCGCCTGGGACCCCTAACCCCAACCCCTGAGGGGATCAGAGCCGAGAGCTCGGGCCAAGAGGGCCCAGAAGGGAAACCCGCAGGGTCAGTGCAAGGATGCATGGATGGGAGCAGGCGAGGGAAGCCTCAGGGACCACTCAGTCCTCACAAGGGGCACAGGGTGGGGACAGTGACGCCCCTACACCCCACACAGGTGCCCACTGCGCTCTGAGCAGAGACAGCAGCGCTGGGGAAGCAGCCTGAGAGAAAACAAGGAACAAGCACAGCGAACTTGCGCATCCCAGGACTGGGCCGGAACCCGCAGCCCTGCTCTTCCTGGGGGGAGGACACAATGGCCCAGGTCTGGCCACCACTGGACTACAGCTCCAGGGAGGGGACTGGGCACAGGGGCCAGATCTGCGTATCTGGAGAGGCAGGGGCCAGGGAGTGTCCCAGCTTGGGGGTTCTCCCAGGGAACTGTGGGGGGCAGGGGCGAGTCCCTGGGGGTACCGACACTTTGGAGGCTCTCAGGGGTGCTGGGTTCTGCACGCTGTGTGGCACCCGACAGCTGGCTGGGACATGATGTTTGCGGCCTCCCGAGAACAGGGAAAGGGCAGCTGCAGTCACAGCTGTCCTGGTGGGGCCAGGCCAGGGTGACCACTGCACACAGGCAGCTGGCGGGCCCCGAGCGCCACCTTCAGGCGGGGCGGTTCCTTGCCCAGACTCTCCAGCACGAGCTCCAGGCTGAGGGCACAGGAACACGGGTGGGGGCAGCTGTCTGCGCAGGGGTATGGGAGGGGGAGCTCGGCCCAGTGCAGGGAGACAGGAGGGGGGCCCACAGGCCATTCCAGAGCCGTGTGTGTGTGTGTGTGTGTGTGTGTGTGTGTGTGTGTGTGTGTGTGTGTACACGGAGTGGGGGAACTGTGTGTGAAGTGTGTGTAGCGAATGCACACGTGGCATGTGTGTCGAAGAGCATATGTGTGTGGGGGTGCATGGGTGGCTCGGGCGCAGGGCAGTGCCTTCTACCTTCCGTCCAGGCCTCATGGATCGACGCCTTCTGGCGGAACTTCTCGGCCAGGTGGTCGAGCCGCTCGAGCCTGCGGATCTCGTTGAGCAGCCACTCCTCGTAGCCCTTCTCTGCCTGCTCCAGGTGCTGCCAGCCATTGTTAATGTCCTGCAGGGTGGCGGAAGGTCACCTCAGGCCACAGGGCGCCCAGTGTCCGGGATCCAGTGAGTGGCTGCAGGCCCAGCAGGGGCCGGGGATCACCTAGCCCATGTGCCCCTCGGAGGGCGTGAGTGGGGCGAGCTGGGGCTCACTGAGACCATGCGCCCCTCGGAGGCGTGAGGGGGCGGGCTGGGGCTCACCGAGACCATGCGCCCTCCGGAGGGTGTGAGGGGGCGGGCTGGGGCTCACCGAGACCATGCGCCCCTCGGAGGGGTGAGGGGGCGGGCTGGGGCTCACCGAGACCATGCGCCTCGGGGAGGGCGTGAGGGGGCGGGCTGGGGCTCACCGAGACCATGCGCCCCCGGAGGGCGTGAGGGGGCGGGCTGGGGCTCACCGAGACCATGCGCCCTCGGAGGGCGTGAGGGCGGGCTGGGGCTCACCGAGACCATGCGCCCCTCGGAGGGCGTGAGGGGGCGGGCTGGGGCTCACCGAGACCATGCGCCCCTCGGAGGGCATGAAGGCTGGCCGGTTGCTGAGCCGCAGCTTGGTCTGCAGCGTGTTGAAGTTGATCTCCAGCTGGCACTTCTCCTGCACCTTCGGGGGCTTGTGCACACGCCGGTAGTCCCGAAGTCCTCCAGCTTCTGCTGCATCTCCTGGATGGTCTTCTGGGGCACGCGGTCCTCCAGCCAGGGGATGGTGCGGCGGATCCACTCCAGAGCTACGGGGGCACACGGGTTGCTGCCAGGCTGTCAGGGTGGCACCTGCTCTCAACCCGCCCAGTTCCTCCTGTCCTCCACCGCCTCTCTACCCGGGCCCTTCCGTGCCATCTCAGTGGAGCCCCTCTAGGCCAGGGCCGTGCCAGTGGGGAAGCTGGCACCACTCACAGGTCCCAGTGCACAAATAACTCTGAAGCCAAGAAAGCCAAGAGGGTCTTTTTCTGTGCTCCCCCACCCTGGTGCCCCTCTGCCTCTGAGGGAGGGAAGGTAGCCACACGGGCAGCTGCACCCTCACGGCGCTGCCAGCTGACCTCTCATGGGGCCAGAGGATGGGGGGGAGCGGGAGGCCGCTTTTCTTTCTGACACCCCGAGCTTGGGAAACCATGAAGATGGAAGCATCTGGTGGGCAAGTTCCTCCCACATGTAAGAATGGGGGCCCCGTCCGTCCCTGCTGCCGCTCCGGGGCCACACTCCAGCTCTGACCCTCCTAGCAGAGACTGTCCCTCTGGCCTGGCTGGCTCATATCCAACCTGCCCCGCCAGCCCCTGCTGTCACTCACATCACTGGCCAGGCGCTCGTAATCCTCCATCAGGTGCTCATTCTCCTGGTTGACAGCCAGCACCTTGCAGATGCGGTTAGCCGCTGTCTCCGCCTGGCTCGGGAAGCACAAATGAGCTCATCAGGATGCCTGGGGCAGGTGACCCTCCCCTGGAGGTGGCCTGGCCCGGACTGTCCACCCGGGCTCCCACCGGGAAGGAAAGACAGGCCAAAGCGGCCGCAGCCAAGAGGCGCCCAGAGCGACAGATCCCCAAGGGCGCCAAAGCCTAAACTCACTCAACCAGAACCCTGGTTGGGGGTGGGGGGAAGCAGATAAACACTCAGGGCGAGGAAGAGGGTCAAGGGAGGCTCCGCAGGAGTCCCCCACCTGCCTGAGCCCTGGAGGCCTTCCTGGGGGGGAGAGAAGCTGAGAGCTGCAGTAGGGCGGAGGGTTTGCCAGTGCCCCTGAGCATGCCATGACCCTTCTGAATGCCCCCACTCTTGGAGGCAGGGAGCCAAGAGCCCCAGGACTGCGCCCTGCCTGGTCCTCTGGGGTGATGCACCCGGAGGGGCCACACGGGAGAAGCCAGGTACCTTTCAGGAAGCACAGAAAGGGTCCAAGAGGAGGAGTTGAAACAGCAACAGAACAGGAACAGAAAGAGTGAGGAGGGTCTAGCGCGGAGGGAAGGAAAACAGAGTGGCTTGGGATGGCCCGAACTCCAGCTGCACGCATGGCTGCATGCGGAGGGCCACACACGCACTCACGCACCCCTGCTCGTGCTGCAGGGGGCACAGGCGGGCGCTGCTTGGGGCAAGGGGGCCTCAGCCATGGAGCAGCCTGCCCCAGCAAGCGGAGAGATGAGGCTGGCGGGGGCCTTGGCCAGGAGCCCCAGGGAACGCAGGAAGGAGAGACAGGGTAGCCACATGAGGAGGCTGCCAAGGCCCCTGACCCTGCACAGGGTCTCAGATGATACCCCAAGCTCAGATCCACCCCGCCCCCACATAGCAGCCAGAGGGTGGCAGCTCCTGCTGGGGTGCTCAGGCTTAAGTGCTGAACTCTGACACTCCCCAGCTCAGGGCATGGTGGGGCTGCCGATGAGGGAGTGAGCCAAGGAAGAGAAGACGGATGCACTGGGCTTGGGCCAAACCACCCCTGGGAGCTCCTTCAAGAGACTGAGCAAGGGGCTGGAGAACAGTGGGGAGGGCACTTGCCTTGAACGTGACTGACCCAGGTTCCTTCCCGCACCCACATGGTCCCCGAGCCCGCCAGGAGTGATCCCAGAGCACAAAGTCAGGAGGAATCCTGAGCACTGCTGGTGTGGCCCAAAAACCAAAATATAAGAGGGTTGGAAGACAGAGAGAGAAAGAGAGAGAGAGAGAGAGAGAGAGAGAGAGAGAGAGAGAGAGAGGAGAGAGGCTGTGCCAAGCTGGGGGATGGGGAGGAGGAGCAGGTGCCAAGCACGCAGGGCGGAGGCACCCATACCCCACAGGCCCCTGAGCAGAGGCAGCTCCCAAAGCATAACCTGCAAACCTGCACTCACCTCACACCAGCCCCAAACCCTGGCCCCCACGTTCCTGCAGCTTCTGTACCCAAAAAATCCTCAGGAATACCAGAACTTAGGGACAAGCCGGGCGGCTTGGGCAGAGAAGGCTCCGGCGGGGCACAGTGCCTGGGACGAGGCGGGCATGCTGTTAGGCTCCCCCGCCCCTGCCACTGCCCCTGGACTCCCCAACAGAAAGTTGCAAACAAGCCGTGGTGGGGAGCACAGCCCCTCTGGCAGGGGTCTGAGCTAGTGGTTTCACACCC
This sequence comes from Cryptotis parvus, assembly GCA_021461705.1. Lineage (NCBI taxonomy): Eukaryota > Metazoa > Chordata > Mammalia > Eulipotyphla > Soricidae > Cryptotis > Cryptotis parvus. Next base: position 253,718 of record JAJIBD010003465.1, on the reverse strand, counting down.
TCCCTGTGAAACTGGTGACCGGCACAAAAGCCCCTTTCACAGGCAGACCACCCCTAAGGATGAGGGGGGCAAGGAGCTGAGCGAGTCACCCCACACACAGCCCGAGGACAGGGGCATGGCAGAGCACCTAGCGAGGTCCTCCTCGGGAACACACAGCTTCTCTGCCTAGGGACCCGTCAGTGGCACAAACCAGACATAAGGGGCCAGAGGAAAAGGACCGGCACACGGCACACCCGGGGCACAGGGGGTGGGGCGGCAGCACATCCGACTCTGCCTGGGTCACTGAGGCTGCCGGGAGCCTGGTGCAGGCCACGGCAGGAGAGGCGGGCAGTCAAGGGCAGTCACACCCTGCTCCGCCAGCAGAGCACCCGTCACAGAGTGTCCCAGCACTGGTCTCGGGCGGCCAGCAGCAGCTCGGGGCCACCAGGGGGAGTGTCCGCAGCCACGGCAGCGTGAGGGCCCCCCCGCCCCAGCTCACCTCTGAGCCCCGAGAAAGCATGGTAGAAGCAGGACACGTAAGTCATGATGGCCTTCTCATCGGGCCTCAGCGTGCCCACAATATCTGCGCGGAGAGAGAGAGAGAGATAGAGGCAGCGGAGCGTGACAGGCGCAGGCGGCCGAGCGCATGCGGGAGGTTGAGCACCAGCTCCAGACCGGAAGCCGCAGCCCGACTCCAACCCGACTCCGCAGCCATCAACACAGTCCCACCGGGTGGGGCCTTTTCCTGAACCAGGCCTGAGTGGGGACACAGGAGCTGCTGGCTCGCCACGGGGTCAAATGCCAACTGATGCCCCTGAACACGGGGCTAAGACCCTGGCTGACAGGGCCACTAGCCACTACGCTAAAACTCAAACCCAACAGCAGATCCTGGGGGTCCACTGCGTCCTCCCTGGCCCCCTCTCCTGCCCTGACCTCAGCATTCCCTTCCCTCCTGCCACCTCCTTCTCTCCTGGCCGCCCATGGGCCAGCCCTGCCCGTTCTACCCAGGGCCTTCCCCCACTGCCTGCTCCTCACTCTGGTGCCAAGGGCCTTCCTGGCAGAGACAGTGAAGAGAGCCCCGAGTAGGGTTTTTCCTGGGGGGGCCCAGTCCTGGAAATGCTCAGGGCTGACTCCTGGCTCTGTGCTCAGAGATCACTCCTGGCGGTACTCAGGGATCACTCCTGGCAATGCTCAGGGCTTACTCCTGGCTCTGGGCTTACTCCTGGCTCTGTGCTCAGGATCACTCCTGGCTCTAGTGCTCAGGGGTTACTCCTGGCTCTGTACTCAGGGTTACTCCTGGCTCTGTGCTCATGGGTTACTCCTGGCTCTGTGCTCAGGGATCACTCCTGGTGTACTCAGGATCACTCCTGGCTTTGTGCTCATGGGTTACCCTGGCTCTGTGCTCAGGGATCACTCCTGGCAGTACTCAGGGATCACTCCTGGCTCTGTGCTCATGGGTTACTCCTGGCTCTGTGCTCAGGGATCACTCCTGGCTCTGTGCTCATGGTTACTCCTGGCAATGCTCAGGGACCATATGCTGTGCTGAGGAGCGAGCCTGAGTGGAATGTGCCTCGAGGCAAGTGCTGTAACCCCTGCACTATCTCTTGGACACCGCCCCCCGCCACCCTTCCACAAGGCAGTTTGTTCTCCTGCCTCCTGCTCTTCACCCCCTGAAATGCCTCCGAGGACATGCGCCCATCATGCCGCCCCCCAAGTGAGTTAGTTCCTGGCTGCCCTAGTCGCTCCTGTATCCACAGGGCCTGGCCCAGAACAGACCCACGGCAGGAAATGTGAGCAAACATCGACTGGGCCATGGTGCTGGAGTGGGAGTCGGGGTGGGGGTGGCTTCCTGACGGAGCCGGGCCCACAGCTGTCTGCAAGAGAAATGAGGTGAGAGAGAGGCAGCGAGAGGCGGCGGCCCTGGCAGCAGCGGTGAGGCAGGCCTGCTGGCCCCGCCTGGTACCTTCTGCGCTCCCGAGAAAGCATGGTAGAAGCTGGACACATAGGTCATTATGGCCTTCTCGTCGGGCCGCGCCGTGTTCACAATGTCTGCAAGCGAATGACAAGGTTAAACCGCCCCAAGGTTGAGGCTGTGGTGAGCTGGAGAAGGCGCCTGGGGCGAGCAGCGGCCTGGAACTGCAGGGGCCCGGTCCCACCCACAGCCCTGCCATTCCCGGGGCTCCGGCAAGGCCCAGGCTGTGGAACTGGACAACAGTGAGTCCACTTCCTGAGAATGGCCTCAAGGGGCTATGTTCAGAGAGCATCCCCAAGGCCAGCAGAGGCCAAAGGCCCAGGTCCTGGCCAAAGGAACAGAGCAAGGCCGAAATGGGAAAACAAAACGTTGCACCTCGATGGGCTCCATCCACCTGGGGTGGCCGTGGGAGAGCCGGAGGGACCCCACTCCTAGTAGCGAGGCGGGACTGGGCACAGCCTGCCAGGAGCTGGTCCCTCAGTGTGCCTGGCCCGCCCGGCAGCTTCCACCCGGGTTCACCCAGATTCATGCCGCCACTGTTACCTCTCTACTGGCCACCCTAAAAATTCCCACAGGACAAACCTGCAGGAAAGGGTATTGGACAGACAAAAGGGAGGTGCTTACCCTCCGCGTCCAGCATCTTAGGGATGTCCAAGTACTTCTCAGCCACTTCAAAGGCATTGTTCAAGTTGGTCACGGGGTCATCCTGGGTGGGGGAGGAAGAGGCATGTTGGCTGGACACCGGGGCTGGCCAGGGCAGGTTCATAGGGCACCTCTCTGCCCCCTTTGCAGAGTCTGGACCAGCACATGGAACATTCTTGTGGGAAAGGCAGGGGCGCCTCCGCCCGAGGGCTGGATTGAGTGAGCCCTGGGGGTCGGGGAGCAGATGAAGCCTCAGGGTCCAGCTGCCCTGCAGCGAAACTCCACACGCACCTTCTCAGCTTCCCTGCTGCCCGCCCCTCCCCTTGTGGGTCTGGAACTAGCTCAGGACACGATCCCCGGCGCACGGCGCCCTTTGCTCCTAAGGGGTCCCTCCTCACAGCCTGGTCGGGGCAGGACCCAGCTGACTGACGGGGAGATGTCTGGGGGGGAGTAGGGGGCTGAGGGTCTGGCCTTGCTGGAAGGTTGAGGAAGGGGAGCTGGGAGGGGTGGTGAGGCGAGCCCTGAAACCAAGGGACCACCACAAAGACTGCGAAGAAGGGCAGGGCCAGCCCGGAAGGGAGTAAGGGAGAGGAGACGGGCCCGGCTCCCCTGCCTGAGCACAGTATCTGCCCTCCGTGCCAGGATCAGGCCCGGGGGGGCACTCCGGGCGCAGGAGGGGCCGACCTACCTTCCTCAGCTTGTCATACTCGATCAGCTCAGGTCTGTGCCGGGTGGATCAGGGCGTTGAAGGCAAGGCCGCCCTTCCAGCTAGGGGCGTGAAGGCAAAGTGAGGAGGCAGATGGGGTTGCGGGGGTTACAGATGGGGGGTGGGACGGGGATGAAGAGTGCCACAGGGAGGTGCCAGCGCAGATGCCCACGACCTGCTACCTCCGGTTCCGACCTCGGAGAAGCAGGGGGCACTCACCCTCCCAGTCTGAGATCTTGGGAAGGTTCTTGAGTGGGTGAGATGCTGAGACCAGCATGGCACGGGGACCCTAGTGACTGGACAGGTGTGACATAGGGGCTGACCCACTTGGGATGGGGAAAGGACTGGTGCCGCCCTCTATAACCAGGACACGCACACACCACCCCTTTCGGGGATATTTATTATGAGAAAAGGCCACATGGCCGAAGGTCAGGTCTCGAAGCCCACTGTGAGAGCTGTGTGTGCATGAGGCCTTGGGTTCCATCCCCAGGGAAAACAACAGAAAAAGAAAAAGATGGGGCCAGAGTGCTAACAGTGGGGAGGGTGCTTGCCTTGCATGAGGCTGACCCAGGTTCCATTCCCAGCACCCCAGACGGCCCCCTGAGTTCTGAGAGTGACCCCTGAACGCAGCCAGACTAAACCCTAAGCACTGTCAGGAGGGAGGGAGGAAGGGAGGGCAAGCGCCTGCTCATGGCGCTGGCCTGGAAGCCCAGACTGTAACTGGGGAGCAGAGGACTCAGGGGAGTCTCTGTGTACCTCGAGACCTGGTCCGCAGCCCCCTGGGCCCCAATGGCCTGTCGCCCCCCAAGACACCAAGGCTCTGCCTCAGATCCTTCCCCAACCCTGTGCCCCATCTTCTGCCATACCTGGGACCTGGGGGCTTCCTGTGCCTGCCACCTGATCCCCTCAGCAGAGAGGACAGACACCCCCTGCCCCAGCGCAAACACTAGATTCACCAGCAACTCAGGGAGGCAGGGTCAAAAAACTAAGCTTCATGGCTACTCCGGGCTGCCCACTGGGGAGGGAGAAGGTGCGACAAGGAGCCAGGACAGCCCCCACCCTCGGTCAGCCCCGGAAGACTAAGCCGGGACGTACCTGATGTGGAAGTTCTGCACGTTGACATTCTTGTACGAGCCGTCTTCCTCTGGCACCACAGGAGAAGGCCCTCCTTGGCGGAGGTCTCTGCAGAAGACACGTGTCAGCACAGAGCCCGGGGCGGGGTGCAGCAGCAGGTCTAAAGTGCTCCCTGCCCACCCCCATCAGACCACTGCAGCTCCCAGCTCGGCCTGCACATCTGGCCAGAGACATCACCTGCCCAGGGGATGCCGGGAAAGTGGCCGTGAGAGAACACTACTGGGGATCTGACCACGGTGGCCCAGCCCGGACTGCCCAGGGATGCCTCTCCCGGACCAAGCAAAGAACCAGCCCGGGGCAGGAACCCGCGTGTCCTGGTTACTCCTGGCTCCAGGAGGGAAGTGATGCTGCGGGCGCCCCAAGTGAACAGGCCCCGACGCTGCTGGGCTGAGCCTCGCCCTCACCTTCCACGGAGATGTCCTGGATGGCGAACCGGAGGATGATGGTCCAGATCATGCCCAGCGTCATCTTCGCGTTGCCGCCCACGATCTCTGCAGGCAGGGTGGACACAGGCCGCGTGGTGACGACCAGCACCAGACCCCCGCCCACGCCACCATGAGCCCCGCGGAACTGCCGGAATCCCGGGGTCCACGCCCCACCTGCCACTGACCACAGTGTCTGCCGGGCCCTGCATGCAGGGGGCTGCACCTCCAGCCTCTGTTCACATCCCCTCATGCCACAGCAGGGTAGAACACCCCGAGGACTCTCCTGAGCCCAGCCCGCTCCCCCTACACCCCAACCTGTGCGTGAGCCATCATTGTCCCTAGAGCTGGATGCACCCTGAAACCCCACAATCCGCTTCCAAAGGCAGCCCAGGGGCCACTGGGAATGACCTTAAGTCTTGCGCCACGCCAGCTCTCCCTGGCTGCGTGACCTCACACCATCCACCCCGCCCCGAGGTGAACCCATGTATGGGACTGGGTTGGAGACTTGCTCACTGTCTACCTGTGTGACCCCCACCCTCCACCCCAACCCCAATCCTGAGAAGGCGGGGCCTGGCCCAGCGAAACAGCACAGGGGGCAGGAAAACTTCCCGGCTGCTTCAGGGCACGAGAGCTGGTGCCACCGTGTCGGCCAGGAAGGGAAACAAGGTTGGTCTTGCCTTTTCCTGGCACGGGTAGGTAGGTGCTGTGGCGCAGGACGCTGGATGCCATGCACCCCGCGGAGCCAGGTGCCCCGAGAGGGGAGCCGCTTCACGTGGAGGAGCTGCGGTCTGCCCAGCATGACTGTCATTGGGGCTCACGGCACCCCACACACACAGGACACCCCTTCAACAGCACCAACTGCCTCACGGCCTGAGCTATGGGGGGGTGGCATGGGGGGCCCTCAGGAATCCAGAGGCCCCAGGCTGCACCCCAGGCCCACCCGGAGGGAAGAGATGTGAGCAGGGACACAGAGCAGTGTCAGGCAGTTTCTCTGCAGGTGATGATGGGCCCAGGCCCTGCCCTGCCCGCTCAATGCACTTCGTGACAGCTCGCCGCCAGCAGGCCAGAGGGCAGTCAGGAGGTCCAGAAGGAGAAGCTCAGGGCCTTCCTGAGAATGGTTATTTAAAACAAACAAAACAAACAAACAAAAAAACAAACAGAGGGGCCAGAGCAGGGTATTTGCCTTACACACAGCAGACTGAGATTCAATCTCTGGCATCCCATATGGTCCCCAGAGCACCGCCAGGAGTAATTCCTGAATTCCTGAGTGCAGAGCCAGGAGTAAGCCCTGAATACCAACAGGCATGACCCAAATCGCAAAAACCAAAACCAAATTGCACCTCAACAGTGGCATGTGACACTCAACACCCCTCCCAAAGGGGTCAGGGGGGAGCCTCGGGACTCTACACCCACATTCTGGCCCAGTGGCTGGTCCTGGCCAGCCCCACGCCCAGGCCCCAAGGTTCATGGCAATTATTTGTTCTGTTTTCCTAAGGGCTGGGTCAGCACAAGCCTGGCAGTGCACAGAGACATTTCCCTGATTGTTCCAGAAGCCTCACAAAGAAGGACTGACAGCTCCCGGCACCCACGGCCACAGCATACCACAAGAATGCCCTGAGCGCCACCAGGAGGATGTAGATGGGAGGCACGCAGGCCTCGGCACTCCCACAGGCACAAGGCTGCTAGGGTGGTCAGAAGCCCATTCGGCAGCCTGGCCTCTAAGCTGGGGACCAAGCCCACCTAAGCGCCTCTGCCCCCCAACCCCACAGCGAGGGGGGTATCGTCAGGGCCATGCTGTGTGCCCACGCCCTTGGGGCACAAACCACAGCCAACCGCCCTGCAGAGAAGCCTGTGACGTGGGGTCAGAGTTACTGGGGATGGGTGGGGCTCTCTCAGCAGCAATCTCGGGTCACCGCCGAACAGGCCCTGGGATTCGGCAGCCCGAGCTCTCTGCCACCAACAGAGCCTGCCCCTGGAGCTGTCCCCGGCTCACCTTCGGCGCCGATGGAGACCAGCTTGACGCCTTTGCTGGCGATAAAGTCCAGAGCTTTGTTCACGTTGTTGATCTTGTGCACCCGCATCTTGCCCCGCTCCGGCTTAGGCAGCCGCTCCCCTGTGGGTGCACAGGACAAAGGAGAGAAGACAGTGAGGGACCCCACCTGTCTAGCTCGAGGGACCCCACGGCCCTCCATCTGTTCAGCCTAGCCCAGGGCAGGCACTCAGAGAGAGAGAGGAGAGACCGTGAGGGGTCCCCGCCCGGCCTGGCCCAGCGCAGACACTCACCCGAGATGACCTCCAGGAGGAGCATGAGCTTCAGGCCATCGCGGAAATCCTCATCAATGTTCTCGATCTGCGTGCCTGCCTTCCGCAGGTGGGAGTTGCACCAGGCAGTGAAGGTCTGGGGGATCAGAGCACAGTGCCGGGAGGGGTCAGGCACCGTTGGGGCTCTGAGGCTCTGACCTCAGATCAAGCTTGGCCACTTCAAGGCGCCACCCTGAACGGCCAGGCATCCAGGAGGGTCTGAGGGGGTGAGGGGGCGGCAGGTTGCCCCCCATGAGAAAAAAAGCAAGAGCTGGGAGGGAACGGCAGCCTGCCAACCCCAGAGCAAGGTCTCAGCCACGCCCCACCCCACCCCAGGTGATTGCTCCCAGAGATTGCCTCAGGCTGAGGAGGTGCAGCTGGCCTCCCCCAAACCCCAGGTCCACTCCCAGGGCACCGACGGCCTCTCAGATTCCTCAGCAGGAGCATGGACAGCACCAGATAGACCCGGGACGGGAAAGCAGGTAGGAGACAATGGCCACCTGCAAATTCGAGGGTTCCCACAGGCCAGCCCCTCAAGTTCTAGCGGCTCAGGAGACTGGCGGTTCCCCTGAAAGGGCCAGGCCTGGCCCCACTGGTGGTCGCCGCTATACTGCTCTGGAGAACACGGCCTGTGCCGGGTCCCCCATTTTGCCTGCAGCCCAGCCTCTCGACACCCCCATCAGTCCGCAGGGAGAAACACAAAGCCCCAAGCACGAGCCCAAACACAAACCCACGTGGGGCTTCGGCGCCGGGCCCTGCTGGCTGGGGCACGCCACCTACGTCAGCCCCAGGGACCCGAGTCACATCAGTTAGCAGGGACATGCCCAGGCACCTCCTGGGGACTCGCCGCCTTCGGCAGGCTCTGGGATGAGCCCACACGACTCTATTAGGGCACCACCCTCGCCTTGCAGGGGGCAGTGTAGAAGCGGGCAGGTGGCCAGCAAGGAGCACGAGCCCACTCAAGGCCAGGGGTGCAGGCGGAGACCGTGTCGGAGGCGAGGGCTTCCAAGGGCCCTTGGCCAAACACCATGTGTTGTGACAACTGTCGCCATCCTGCTCATTCAGAGACTCAACAGGAGACGCGTTGGGGAACAAAGGAGTCCCCTCATTAGCAGGCGGCACCACGGGTCTCCTTCCAGACCCGCACGGGGCAACTGGAGGCAGACCAGGTCACCCCCACCCGCCACTGGCAGCAGAGGCCATCTGAGACATACACACGCACACACACACACACACACACACAGCACATGTGCCTGAGCCCGTCTTAGGGAGTAAACAAAGTTCTGGGAGCTGGAGTAGGGCATTTGCCTTGCACGCGCCAAGCCAGGTTTGATCCTCGGCATCCATAAGGCTCCCTGAGCACCGCCAGGACTAATTCCGAGTGCAGAGCTAGGAGAAACCCCTGAGCATTGCCGGGTATGACCCAAAAAGGAAAAGAATTCTGGCCCAAGGTACCTAGAACCCACCTCCAATCTCACTTCTGCCCCGGCTGGGGCAAGAGGCCAATGAGGCCACCCTGGGCAAGCTGGAGGGCGGCAAAGCAGCCACAGGTGGCACTGATAGAGACTCGCGAATGTGCGCATGTGTCTGCCCTGAGGGCACCTGGCATCAGACCCTCACCCCAGGCCTGCCACCCTGTGCTCTCTGCACAAAGACTAGCCACGCTCGGGGCCCAGGCAGGGGAGAGAGGTGCTGGAGCTCGTGGGGAACATGAGGTGGAGAGTGCCAGCGTGGGGACGTCCATGGATGGGGTCTCGCAGACCCACCACGCCCCCAGCCCCCGGTGAGGCTCCAAGCACCAGCTCCCAAGCCCAGTGTGACACAGCCACGCCCGCACACCCAGCCCCCTCAGCACAGCCAGGCACGTGGCCCTGTGTGGTGCTGTGTGACTGAGGGGGTCACACCCCACAGCCCCAACCAAGTCCAGCCCTACTCACTGCTCCCCTCCTTCCACCCTGGGGCACAGGGGTTGGGTGCAGATGGTCCTGCCAGGGCTTGCCCCAAGGAGGCGCCTCTCAGTGCAGACCTGGTACAGGTACTGAGGGCAGGCCGGAAGAGGAGGGGAGCACATGGCTGCCGCTGGGAGGTGAAGGAGCAGCTGCCTGGAGTCTGGGATCCGGCCATGTAGAGGGAAGCCTAGAACGTGGAGCCTCCATTGTCCAGGGTCAATCTTAGGGGCAACGCTGACTTTGGGTCCTGGAAGCCCCTAGAGGGGTCCATGGACCTGACAAGCCCCATTCCTGGACGTGGGCCTGGAACCCGCAGGGAGCCATCACAGGGTGGGCGGGGTGGGGAGCACCAGAGGGGAGGAACGGCCCAAGAACCCCCCTCTCGGGGACCTACAGCCCCCATCCTACAGGAGAGGAAACAGGCAGAGGGGTGGCCAACGGAGCAGACCTGGGACCTGAGGGGCATGTGGACCCCCACCAGAGGTGCCGTCAGGAAGCAAGGCTGGCTGCACGTGTGCCCGGCCAGTGCCCATGGGCTAAGAAGAAGCCATGGCCTAGAGTGCACAGCTTGGACGCCCTGTAAATCCTCTCCTCCCCTCTCCCCGAGCCTGAAATAGCTCAGAGGGTGGAAGCCTTGTTGGGGGTGTCGGGGACCCGCTGCCACGGTGCCGGTGACTCCAGAGGGGCCCCAGAGCAATTTCTGCCTTGTCATTCTGTGAGTGGAGGGGGGGGCCCTCACTGTGGGCCATAAAGCCCTTCCTGTGTCGCAGGGACCCCTCCCGGGCGCCGGATGTGGGGTGGCTGGGTGTATGAAGGATGGATATTGTTCAGGAGGTGACCTCAGCGGCCAGGAATGCGGCGCAATGGGCTTTAATGAGCCATTCACGGAGGCTCCCCCCCCGGCCCAGAGGTGAGTCCAATGCTGTCCACCACCAGGGCAGCCCCTGAAGAGCCAACAGCCATGGAGACCCACAGGCACGGAGCATGTGGCCCACAGGGACCCTCCTGTCACATGGCAGCACGAAGGGGGCGACGCAGAGACCCGCTGGGAGCAGAGGGGCCTCCTGCCGAGCCGGTGCAGGCATGGGCCCAGGGTGGGTGGCCACACCACGCGGCACAAGCACACATGTGGCCCCCACTGATGGCCCACCTGAAGAGACTTGGGGGGAGATTGCTGGGTGCCCTCTGCCTCCTCCCCTGCCTTCTGCCCCCCTGCATGCCCACCCTTGGGGTGGGAGGGCATAGGCTGCCTCTGCCCTGCCCAGGCCAGAGCTGAGTGGAACTGACCACAGTGAACTCCCCAGGGGCTCCCTGGGAGAAGTGAGAGTCCTTGGGCCCCAGACCCCAGACCCCAGCTCTGTAATACCGTGTTGGGTTTGCCGCTCCGTGGGGGTGCCGGCTGCTTGGAGGAGGGCGTCGTGGCAGTAGCTGAACTCCCCCTGGCAAGCAGGGGCCTTGAGCGCTGCCCATGCTCTGGGTCCACGGGTCCCAGGACGAGGGGAGCGACTGCTATTTATTCCTCGGCACACATTAGTCCTATCGACCATCTGCGGGGCAGCTTTACAGGGCTGAAAGCAGAGACCGGTCCCCCTGGCCCCTGGGCTTCGCATGACTATAAAGGTGCTTTCAGCACTCAGAGGCAGAGTCTCCTGGAATCGGGGTCACCAGAGGCCCAGGTGGAAAGGTTGATGACCTCCCTGGCAACATCTGCACAGATCTGTCCGGAGTCTGTGGGGCCTCTGAGCCAGAGACTGTAGGTTGTTTGGGGGCTACACGGGTGGTGCTGAGGAGCTACTCCAGGCCCAGTGCTCAGGCGACTAAAGGAGCTGGGGTGGAGCCCGTGGATCCCACATGTAGAAGCTGTGCTCAGCTCCTGGGCCACCCAACCCTGCCTTGTCTGGACCGGAGGCTAAAAACACTGAAGCCTTATCAAATTGATAAGGACATTAAAAAAAAAAAAAACATAAACCAAAAAACCCAGGAGTCGCAATGAGAGGAGAAAGCTCACCAGTGCTGACAGAACCCAGCTTAGACAGTAACGTGGAGCCCTCTGGGCGGGGGTTCCACAGCCACAGACAGGCATCGGGCTGTCCAGGACCCACACCCTGACCTATGCAGGGCACGTGACCTATGCACTGCCCCTCCACCTCACCCTATGACCTAATTGAAAGCAATGACAGGGAAATGTAGGCTGCTCCTTATGGCCGGGACTGGCCTTACTCGGCGTTTTCTCAGTCTATGTGATAAAAGCTCCAATTTCCCCTGTAGGGGCCAAGGGTAAACCAGTGGCACCAGGCATTCCAAGGGCCCGCACGTGTTCAGAAACCTGCTCCCGCAGAACTGCGTACCCGCCTCAGCCAATCAGAGTGGCCGCCTGCCACTGCACTGGGCACGGGAGAGCCTTCCCCGGGGATACCTGTGCGAGGCCCTTCTCAGGCCTGGGCTGGCATCCAGCCACCAGGCAGCTCCGGCCCCATCTGCAGTACTGACTCGCACCAGGAGCCACGGTCTCTGCCCGAATGTGTCTCCCTCCTAAGCGGGACCTGATCCCACCTTGCACAGGCCTGAAGGACAAGATGGCACTCAGGGCTCACCAGGATGACCCTGGGCAGCACCCACCTGCCACTCACCTCTCTCCCTGTCCCACCTCCAGGTCCTGGGGGAGCCCGTCAGCAGCACAGGGTTGTGGTGGTGAGCAGCAGTGGGTGGGCTCGAGAGGGCCAAGGAGCTGGGGCGGCGACAGCACGGCAGGGAGGATGAACCCTGGCACCCCGTACGGCCCCCAAGCACCACAGGAGGAAGCCCTGGTGTGGCCCCCAAAAGAGAGGAACAGGAAAAGGAGCTGTTAGGTGGTGTCTGGGTGGGTGGTGGTGGGGTGCTGAAGATGAGGAGCAGATGGTGGGTCCCTGGCTCCTTGCAGGCTAAAGGATGTGAGTTCAAGTGAATGACAGTGCTCAAAATTGTGGGTGGCCTCAGAAACAAACTCCCCTCTGTAATGAAGGAGACAGTCCTGAGGCGGGTGAAGAGAAAGTAGCCCACTGTGGTGGGGCAGGCAGTAGGGAGAGGGGGCAGCGAGTCTGACCAGCTGCCCACCTGTGCCCATCAGCTCTGGGAGCAGAGCCGGCGCTCCCTAAGCTGCCCTGAGCGACACTGTCCTCCCCCACCCCCCTTAGCCAGGCCCCACAACCAGGCGGGAGTGGAGGAATAGGGTCAGATTTGGCTCCTATTGTTCCCATAGCTCCTTCACACCCAGAGGTTGGTAAACCCAGTGACATGTTTCAATTGTGCTTTGTGGAATTTCTCCCTTTTTTTTTTTGGGGGAGGGAAGATTCTTATTTTTAGCCATAATTTTGCTTGGAGGCAAGTTCTTACACAGCAACACAACGCATAACCAGAGCCTGAAATCCCAAATGTCCAACAACTGTACAGAGGAGCTGTGGTACAGCTACACAGCAGAATACTACGCAGCCACTAGGAAAAATGAAGTCGTGAAATTTGCTTATAAATGGAGGGACATGAAGGGCATCGTGCTGAGTGAAGAGTCAGAAGGAGAAGGACAGACAGACAATGATCCATACTTGGGGGCCGGAGGCGATAGCACAGCGAGTAGGCTGTTTGCCTGGCAAGTGGCCGACCTAGGTTCGATCTCCGGCATCCCATACAGTCCCCTGAGCATGGTCAGGAGTAATTCCTGAGTGCAGAGCCAGCAGTAGCCCCTCAGCACTGTAGGTGTGACCCAAAAAAGAAAAAAAAAAATCAGACTCATTTGTGGGACATAAAACTTAGTATGAGATTATCACCCAAGGACAGTAGAAATGAGGAAGCGGCTTACTACAAAGGGGGATGGAGGCAATGGGGTGGGGAGAGAAAAGACCACTAAGACACTGATAGTTAGAAATGATCACTCTGGGGCGGAGCGACAGCCCATTGGGCAGGGCGTTTGCCTTGCACGCAGCCGACCCGGGTTCGATCCCCAGCATCCCATATGGTCCCCTGAGCACCACCAGGAGTAATTCCTGAGCAAAGAGCCAGGAGTAACCCCTGAGCGTCGCCAGGTGTGACCCAAAAAGAAAAAAAAAGATCACTCTGGACAAGAACTGAACACTGAAAGCAAATAAAGGGATATACATGAAAACCTTCAGTACCTGTACTGCAAACCATAACACCTCTCCATAACACAAGGACAATGACAGAGACAGAGGCAGAGAGACAGGGAGACAGAAAAGAGACAGTCTCTCTCTGCTGCAGAGCCAGACTGGGGCGGGGTGGAAGGAGGGAAACTGGAAACTGGGGATATTACTGGTAGGAAATGTGCATTGTTGAAGGAATGGTGTCGGAATATTGTATGATCAAAACCCAGTCGTGAACAACTTTATAACTGTATCTCACAGTGGTTTAATGAAAAGAAAAAAAGAAGTTAAGAGCCAAAGCGATAGTCCAGCAAGTAGGGCGTTTGCCTTGCACGCAACCGGTCTGTGCTGGCCAGTGTTCGATCCCGGCATCCCATATGGTCCCCTGAGCACCGCCAGGAGTAATTCCTGAGTGCAGAGCCAGGAGAAACCCCTGAGCATTGCTGGGTGTGACCCCAAAAAAGGCAAAAAAAAAAAAAAGGAAAGAAAGAAAGAAAAAGAAGTTAAAAAGGTAAAACAAATGCAGAATGCAGAAGTCGAGTGGGGCGGTGCTCTATGTACCCACCCTTCTGAACTACACGCAGTGTGGACAATCAGGATTTTTCACTAATTCTCATAACAAAGAGACTCACTTGTTTCAGGCCAGAACAACAGTCCAGCGGGCAAGATACTTGCTTTGCATGCAGCTGATTGAGGTTCCATCCCTGGCATCCCATATGGTCCCCTAAGTCTACCAGGACTGATCCCTGAGCACAGAGCCCAGAGTAAAAAAACCCACCCACCCCCTGCAACTATTTTTTCCACTTCCTTAAAGTTTAAAGGAGAGAGCTCAATGTTTTGCACATAGGAGGCACCGGATGGACCCCAGCACCTAAAAACCCCCAACTATCCATACTGATGATACTATCCATCACAAGCCCTGAGTTTTAGTATACTGGTAAGATTTACAACTATCATTCTAGACATATCCCAGATTTTCATCACCTGAAACTTAGCAATCCCTTCACATACCCCCTTCCCAAGAGTGTCAGGGAACCAAACTATTTTCTATCTACCTGAACTGACTTTTCTGGGGTTTTTCTATTTTTGTTTCTATTTTGGGGGTCACACCCGGCTGTGCTCTGGGCTTACTCCTGTCTCTGCTCAGGGAATCACTCATGGTGGGAATATACAGGGGATGTTATGGGATGCCAACTGAGGTTGGCACCATGCAAGGTACCTGTTGTACAATTGTGCTCCAGCCCCGGAAGTGACCTATTCTGGACATTTCACACAAAAGCAGACATCCATACTTTCTGTAGCATATCTGGGCTTGTTTTGATTGTTTTGGTTTTAAGGACACACCTGGCTGTGCTCAGGGTTTACTCCAGAGTCTGCACTCAGGGATCACTCTTGGCAGCTCAAGGAACCATGGATCACACCAGGTTCTACCGTGTGCAAGGCAAGCGCGCTCCCTGCTGAACCATCTCTTCGGCCCCTCAATTCATGTTTTTAAGGTCCATCCACACTGAGCCTGTGTCAGTACCTGAAAACTATCCCCCTGCGTGACTACAACACCCATTCCATGTGTCTGTTGGTCCAAAGCCGATGAGCGTTTGGACCACCTTTGCAATCATGGACTGGGCCGCCATGAAGATTCACGGGGTGCTCGTGTGGCTGTTCCCAGTCCTCCTGGGTCTGTGGCTGGCAGTGTGACTGCTGGGGTTGTGGCAAGTCTACATTTAGGCACTCAAGGAACGAGGAGCCTGTTGCGAGAGAGGCTGTGCCACCAGCAGCGTATCAGGGTTCTGCCCCTCTACTGTCAGCACTTGTGACTATCTGCTCTGCTGACAGCCCGTGTGAGCAGTGCGAGGTGGCAGGGTGCTGCGGCTGCCGATCCGTGCACTTGCGACCAGGTGGGTTATCTCCACCACGGAAATGTCTCGTCTCACCCTTTGCCCATTTTTCAATTCAGTTATCTGTCTGTGTTCCTGTGTGAAGCGTCTTTATGGAGTCTAGATACTTGGCCCTCATCACTTACAGTCTGTGAATATTCTCTCTCATTCTGGGGGCTGTCTTAGACTTTCTTAGAAGCAAAAAATAAGATACTGGGGGGCGCGGAGCGATAGCCCAGCGGGTAGGGCGTTTGCCTTGCACACAGCCGGCATAAGCCGGCCAGGGTTCGATCCCCAGCATCCCATATAGTCCCCAAGCACCACCAGGAGTGGTTCCTGAGTGCAGAGCCAGGAGAAACCCCTGAGCATTGCCGGGTGTTACAGAAAAAGCAAAAAAAAAAAAAGAAGAAGAAGAAGATACTGAGGCCTGAGGATGTGACTCAGGGCCTTGAATGTGGTGGACCAAGAGTAACTCCCCCAACAATCGCTCCCCCTACCCCCCCCCCCCCACCACCTACCCCCTACCCCCCCCACCCCCACGAGTTTTCAAGTTACTTGAGGGGGTTAGAACAATAGTATAGCAGGAAGGGTACTTGCCTTGAACACACTCGACTAGCATCCCATATGGTCCCCAAGCCCCGCCAGGAGTGATTCCTGAGCACAGAGCCAGGAGTAAGCCCTGAGCACTGCAGGATGTGGCCCAAAAACCAGAAGAGAAAATAAAAAGAAAACACAGTCAAATCTAAGGTCCTAAAATCTGTACTGGTATTTTCCTAAGTTTCAGTGTTCGGTGCTTAATCATTCTCCATCTTCTATGCCACTGCGGGTGGAGGCGGGTGGCAGTTGTGTATGTGGCGTGAGGTAGGCACAGCTCGCTCTTTGCCTGTGCACACCCAGCTGTCTTAGCTCTAGCTGCTGAAAAGATGATTCCTTCCCGTATTTACCTTGTATCCTGTTGAAGCATCAATGAACAAACATATGGGATCTAGAGACCAGAGCGATAGTACAGCAGGTAGGACATTTGCTTTGCAAGCGGGTTCAATCCCTTGCATCCTGAGCACCAAGAGCAATTCCTGACTGCAGAGCCTGGAGTAACCTGAGCATTGCTGGGTGTGACCCAAAAAAAGCAAACAAAACAAAACAAAACGAACAAAAAACCCATATGGGGGTCTATCTAGGTGCTCTCAAAATGTCTGCCTCCAGAACAACAGCAACAGTACAGTACGTAGGGCATTTGCCTTGCAAGCAGCTGACCCAAGTTTATTCCCCTGAGCCTATCAGGAATGATCCCTGAGCAGAAAACTAGGGGCAAACCTGAGCACTGCCAGTCATGCCCACCCCTCCCCAAAATAAATGAAATGCCTGCCCTTCTTGGGGCTGGGAACACACATAGCTCAGGGAGAGCCCAGTCATACAAGTGTGAAATTCTGGGTTTGATTCTCTGCATTAGGGCTGCGGTGGGAGGGAGGCCCTCACCCCAGATCAGATGAATCAGATTCCCTGAAGGTGGGTCCTGAGTAATGACATCTGACGAGCTCCCCAGCTGGGCCCGACACAGCCAGGCTTGAGGACCACACCCCCTCCCCAACCACCACTCTAACCTTACAGCCACTCTAGGAAGGAGGGATCTGAGTTCCGGGCAGAACCATGGAGGCCTGGTTGCCAAGTCTGTTTCTCTAGACCAGATGAGGGAGCTGCGAGCAGCAGGGGCCGGGCAGCCCACAGGACAGAGGTGCTTCCATCTGAGCTTGCCTCTGTTCTCATCCCAGCTTCTCCAGGATGACCCCACACACAACAACCAACCAACAAAGCCACAAACTGCACAGTCTGAGAACTGAGGCCTTCCCAGGGGAACCAACCAAGCCACAGCGCTGCAGACCGCACCCCTGAGAACTGAGGCCTTCCCGGGGGCACAGCCTGTGTGCCCACAGACTCAGGGAGAGGGAAGACAGCACACTATGGGCAGGTGAGCCCACGGGCCAGCGGGAGAGGAGTGTGGTGAGGCTGACCTTGAAATCGCTCTCTGGAAAGGAGAAAACTTCCACCCCACAAAGGCAGGGTTGAAATCAGGGCAGTGGCAGTGGCCAGGACCCTGTCCCCGCCCTCTCCGGCCCGTCTGGCATTCAGCTGTGAAATGATCGGACACAGGAGGCTCTTCTCCTGGAGAACAGAGCGCCTCAGCCACAAAACCCCATTTACCTTTGGCGGTTCCTAGCTGAGGTCAGGTTTCGGGGGTGGGGGGGGAGAGTGTACTCTTGGGTCTCTCCAATAGATACCAGCCCAGGAGTGGGCTCTGGCCTTGGGACACTGCCCCTTGTATTCCTACCAGGTTCCCGAGAGGGACCAGCACCCAGAACGCACGCTGCGGCAGGGACCAACATGCTGGACTGGAGGAACAGGAGTTTGGCACTGGAGAGGTCAGGGGCAAATGTCCCCTGGGCAATGGCTGCTCAGGTAGCCCTGAGCCCACACAGGGCATCTCCAGGAGGGCAGAGGGGTGCGGAGGACTAGGGCCCTGGGAGCCGGACCACCGGCCCGAGTCTGTCTGCTGGGCCTTGCAGCCCCAGGGAGTCTCCTGGATGCCTCATCTCCCCGTCCCCTCCCCTCTCCCGTTGGGCACTCTGGGTCAAGGGTCTGCCTGCCGGGCCAGGTCATGGGACTAAGATGATCTTGTCTGGTCCCACAGATAATCAACCTCTTCACGTTCTAGGGATTCGGAAGGACCCAGAGAGCTCCTCTGCAAGATAAAGCCCCAGCCTTGGGGTGGGCCGGCACTGGGCAGGCAGCCAGGGCCTGTGGAAGGAGTGTGCCAGCCAAATGCAGACTGGGAGTGGACACAACAGTCTGTCAGTCTGTCCGCTCATCTGTCTGTCCGTGCCAACCAGAAACGTGGAGTTTGCCAAAAGGTCAATGGTGGGATTTAGGGTGCTCTGCTCTTGCCCTGAGTCCCAAGGATGAGGGCGCCAGTGGGTGGTGGTGGGGAGCCCACGTTCTGTGGTTATTAAGAAATCACCCTGCACCTGGGGAGAGTCCCTCTCCTTCCCTATATCCCCTCTGACACACGTGCTGGGTGACGTTTACCCTGTCTTGGGAGGATTTAAAAAGAGAAACGCCAAAATAGGGCTATCGCCAGAGAGTAATTATAGGATTGGGAGGGCCCAGCCGGGAGAGACTGAAACCTCTGACTCATAATTGCCCCATTACACACACAGGAGACCGTTCGTTCCACAAGGCGAGACTCTCACCCTGCCCGCCCCACCTCCAGGCCTTCCTAGGGCGCAGAGGCCCAGTCAAACCACAGCGCGGGAGGGGCGTGCGGGGCTGAGCCTGGCCCTGAAAGTATGGAGGTGCGAGGGGCTGGAGAACTGGGCGCCCCCGAAAGCTGTGGGGTGAGCACCCCAGGGAAAGGCACGGGGTTCTGAGCACACCCCTCACTGTCGTGTGTGTGTAAGCATGTGTGAGTGTATGTGTGCGTGCGTGCGTGCGTGTGTGCGTGTGCGCGCATGCCCCCTCGCCTGCTCTGGGCTCTGCACTTCACAAAACACCACAGGGCCCCGCGGTTCCCTATGCCCACAGCAGAGCCCGCAGGTACCGCAGACTGGGCCGGGCGCAAAGTGGAAGCCCAAGGTGGCTGCTCTGGTTTCAGTCACTTGGAGGAGGCCCCTGGCCGGCTGCCCAGGCCCCCGCGGGGCTGCAAGGGGTGAGTCAGGGAGAGGAGGGAGGGTGGCCAGCCAGCCTGCCGGAGAATCAGAGCTCTGCTGAGGTGGCCTGGTTACCTTGACATTCCCTGCGATCCTGCCAAGGTAAAACTAACTCGAGCACTTTGCCTTATATGGGCACGCTGACAGATTTCCACTCGGCCGCGTGTTAGCTGACCCTGCATCAAATCCCTTCCCGGATTGCACAGGAGACGCCTGATAAAGCTGCTGCGCCTAACAATTTATGGCGGCCATGGCCAGTGACTCATAAAACAAAGGTGCAGCCCAACGGCCGCCCTGTGTGAATGCGCTGGGGGCGGGGGGTGGCTGCTTCCCTCCTTCCCACGCAGACCAGGCAGCCAGGGACGCTGCGCAGTGGCTCCCAGCTCCCAGAGCCCCACCACTGCCCGTCTCCCTGGCAGGACCTGGGGCCCAGGAGCTAGAGACGGTTACCACAGGGGACCAGCACAGCAGTGGGTTCCCAGGGTCTGGGACAGCCACCCCAGCCTGGGCCCCTCTGGCCTCACATCAGATTCGCTCCCCCCCACCACCTAGTTTCCCCAAATTCATTCACTACTTCATTCGTTCTCATGGTGTACAGGCTCCCCAAGCACAGACACAGACAGAGGTACAAACACACACACACACACACCACACAGAGACACACACAGGCAGGCAGCATTCGCCAGCCAAGTGTGTGGGAGAGGCTCAAAGGAGGAAAGGCCTCTCTGGAAAGGGGGGACAGCCGGAACCCATCTCTACTCCAGACCCGTGGTGGAGGAAGACCCCCATGGCTTGTGGGGGCTCAGCAAAAGGGACAGGACAGGAAGGTGCAAAGGTCCTGCCACGGGCTGTGGCTGGCCAGCACGGGAGCAGGAGGCAGAGCCCCTGCCTGCTCCAGGCTGCAGCCCTCAGGGAGAGCCCCACCTGAGGGTGTCCCCTACTGGCTTTGACTGGAGACAGCAGCCCGGGGGCACCCCTGCAAGCACAGACCCGGCCTGCCTGGTGGGGCTCCCCGCAGCGGCTCGTGCCGTCTGTTTCATCACAGGAAGACCCTGAGGTTCTGTGTGGGAAGAGTTGTTCTGGCTTGTAATCCTGCAGCCTTTGGGGGCCACATCTGCTATGCTCAGGGCTCACTCCAGGCTCGGTGGCACGAGAGGGACCATGGGGGGGCGCTAGAGATTTGAATCCGGGTCGGCCACGTACAAGCCAAGCACCTGACCCGCCGTACTCAGGCCACGAAAGTCCTGCTTTGACTCTGGAAATCTCCAGGCCAAATTCTGTCCCGAATGGTTTAGGTGCTCCCCGGAAGGCCCTCGTGAGGGAGGAGGGCACTGTGAGGCTGGGCCGCCACGGGAAGCTTCTGGTTCCACTGACTGCAAGCCCAGGGCCGTGCTCCCTTCCGCCGGAGCCTTTGATCTCGCTCAGCAGGAGGCAGACTCCGTGTGTGTGTGTGTGTGTGTGTGTGTGTGTGTGTGTGTGTGTGTGTGTGTGTGTGTGTGTGTGTGTGTGTGTGTGTGTGTGTGTGTGTGTGTGTGTGTGTGTGTGTGTGTGTGTGTGTGTGTGTGTGTGTGTGTGTGTGTGTGTGTGCTTTCCCAGTGTTCCCAGGACTGGCACCATAATGGGGAAACATTAGGGGATGACAGCCCAAGACCATCGCAGACCTGTCGAGGGGGAGGGGACACCCGGTCAGTTAGTTCAGGCAGAGACCAGGGTGGACGCCAAGGCGGCACATGAGGAGCTTCAGCGACCAATCTAGCACCTGCAGGGCAACACCCACCTTCGGCTGCTCCCTGTCTGCCGGGGGAAATCAAGTCCAAAACCACAGGCTGGGGTCTGGGGAGGGGCTGCCGGGGAACCAGGCCGTGCGGGCAGGTGAGCTGAGGACAGCAGAGGTCAGCAGACACCGGAGCTGTGTTGGAAAGCGGAGCTCTGTTCCGACGGGTGCTGATCCGGTGGAAGGTGTCTCGGCAGGGTGCAAAGACCCACCCGCAGGCAGGGGCCCCGGGAGCAGGGTCACCAAGGAGAGGGACTCAGCGCCTGACCGCCTGTAGCAGGGGATGCTCAGGGGGCCTGAATGGAGGAGAGTCTCCGGAATATCACAGCCACAAAGCTGCCGAGACCACCCGGAGGTACCAGCTCAGAAGCTGGTGCGGGAAGAGCTGGGCACCAAGGGTGGGACAGGGACCAAGCATGGGGAAGGGGAGAGGACAGGCTGGTGTGAGCTCGAGGGTGTGGGGCAAGCGAAAGGGCGCCCAAATGGGCTCCACGCTTGGAGGCAGGAACGAGGCTTCGGTCTGCGCCCAGGATGCGCCCAAAGGGAGGGTCAGAGCGTGGCCACAGATGTTTGAGTGGTCACACTCGGCGCTCATCTGGGGATGAGGGAAGGGAAGGGGCGCCCCAGAAGGTGGGGCAGTGTTGAGCCCAGCTCTGGAGAGCCCAGAGTGAGGCAGGACCTGGGTTAGGTCCGGGACATGCCTTCCTGTAGGGGTCCTCGAACCCTCAGTCAAATCCCAGACCTTCATACGCCCTCACCCTGCCTCACGGGCTCAGGTTACCAGACATGGAAGAGACATGACAAGCCAAGACCTCGCAGCCCCTCAGCGTCTCACAGAGATGCTGGTCAACAAACACACAGAAGAGTGGTCAGTTCCTGAAGTCAGAGCCGGTGGACTGTCCCCACAGACACTCGCAGGGTCCGGCAAGGAGCACATCTGAGGACAGGGGCGATGGCTCCGTCCTCACCCCTTCCTCGTTCACGGTGAGCAGAGAAGAGGACTGACTGAGTGAAGAGCAAGAGTCATGAAGAGACAGGAGGTGCCGCCAAGACCAGAGGGGACGGACTCAGGATTTGGTTTATAATGTTAGTATTTAAAAAAAAAAAAAAAAAAGAACGTCCACATCCATCAGAGACATCCAGGAACATTCACAGACGTCTGGGGCCGTCTTAAGGCTCATGAGAGAGGAGTCAGAGGCAGTGCAGGGGGCAGCCGTCTGCCGTGCATGCGACTGGCCCTGGTTCAATCCCCAGCAACCCAAGGGCCGCTAGGAGTTAGCCCTGAGCACTGGGTGTGGCCCAGCCTCCCCTGCACTGGAACTCGGAGGGGGTGGCAAGTCACACAAGCAGCTAGTGTCCGAGCCCCAGAGAGCACTGCCCCCAGTGGTGCGGGACCCTCCCCGTCAGCACTGATGACAACCAACGCAAGGACCAAAAAAAGAAAAAGCATTTTTTGTTTTGGGCCAATCCAGCAATGCTCAGGGGTTACTCCTTGCTCTGCACCCAGGAATCACTCCTGGCGGTGCTCAGGGGTGCCAGGGACCAAACCCAAGTTGGCCACAGACAAAACAAGCATCCTACCCACTGAGCTATCTCCCAGCCCCAAGAAAAGGCATTTTCCAAGGGTCAGGTCAGAGTTTCAGCTCCCAGGCTAGAGCACCCCAGGCTGGACGCCAGCTCCGGGCCCCCAAGCCAGGCATGAGTCCTGCAGAAACAGACACAGGGCTGAAGAGTGTGAAGGCCAGACTGCAGGCTTAGGGCATCTCTGGCCCCGCCTGTTCTCCAGAGCGCTGGCCCAGAGTAGCCCTGGTATACCACTGTGAGTGGCCCCAAATGACAGATAGGTTTGTGAAATATTGGGAGAAGCTAATTAAACACATTAGGCAAAATGCTGATCATCACAGACGCTGGCGACAGGTACACATCATGACTCTACGTCTAGAGTTCTGTGACTTCTACACGCCCCATAACTCCGTGTGTGTGTGTGTGTGTGTGTGTGTGTGTGTGTGTGTGTGTGTACGGCATACGTGCGTGGTTCTCGCATTACAGAGAGGTTAGAAACAAAGCAGGGCCCTGTCTCCCCAACACCCCAGACACGTAAGCGAGGAGGTGCCCCTCGTGCTGGCAGGAAGCAAGGAGCACTCCCTCCCCAGACCCAGTCCAGCCACGGGACATGTGGCACCAGCCCAGACGATGCCCCTGCTGGAGTGGCGCTGTGTTCCCAGCTCCCCATGGTCGCTCTGATCCATGGGAGCAGAGGCCGAGAGCAGCGGGCCCCAGCTCCCTGGTGATCCATCCACACCCCACAGGACACCTCTTCCCTGCCATTCTCCTCCCAACAAAGTTGCCTTTCAAAGGAGAAACAGTCTCTGGCTTTGTTTCCTCTACAGAGAGAAGGTCCCCGGGGCCTGGCCGCGGAACAGAGCGCGAGGACGGTTTCCCAGCAGGGCTCAGGCCGACAGGGAAGGAGGTGCGGAAGGTGTGGCAGACAACGGCCAGGCGCCAGCAGGGCCAGGGCAGGCGTTCTGGGTGCTGTGGTCAGGACAATGTGGGGAGCCGTCAAATCCTGCTGCCCACGCTGGCCCCACCTTGAGGTTCCTGGGTTTCCCATGGCACCAAATTCTCTGCTGACGCCCTCTAATAGTGGCCCCCAGAACCTCCTTCCCTGGCATGGCACAGTGCTGAGCTGCCTGTCGGGAAGGCAGCTGGCCAAGATGCCCTGGCAGCGTCCCGTGGCTCCCCAGAGCTGAGTGAGGCTGAGGTGAGCTCAATCTGCTGAAAAGGGACAAGGCCGGCGAGGGCAGGCAGCCTCCCCTCATGCAGTCACTCTGACCACGCCACTGCCCTTGCCCCCGCCTCCAGCCCCAGCCGCTTCTGTCTTAACCATGGTGACCCGCCTCTCCCAGGTGGGCACACCGTGATGCAGCATCCTGCAAGGATGGCTGGTGAAGCTAGGGCGGCGGCACCTCTCAGATGAGGTGGGCTGGCCTGAGAGTCTTTCTTGGGGGCGGGGGTGAGCATCAACCTCTGCTCAAGTCCAAGCAGAGACGCAGGAATAAGTGGGTGGGCGGCAGGGGGTGGTGGATCCATTTTCCCCCGGCTGTGTCCCCACTCGTTCAGTGAATCTTTATTGAGAACTATCACTGACTCACACTGTCCCTTCCATCTGCAGCCAACAGGGCAGTGGACAAATAGGCCAACTCTGCTTCCAAGAACCCCAGGGTCTGGGGGAGAGGGATGCAGAGAGCAAAGGACGGCTAGAGTTCAAGGGAAAAGTGGAATATCCCCAAGAGGGACTGGGGGGCGGGGGCGGGCGTCAATCACTCCCTACAGGAGCAGAAACTCAAGTCAGTGGAGGGTGCTAAGTGGTGCATGGGGGAAGCAGGTCCCCTACTGTGGCAAGGGCAAAAACAGAACCCACGTGCACGAGCAGGCAGCCTTCCGGGCTTGACCTGCAAGAAGGAGAGGGCGGGAGTGCTGGGTACTGTCTGGTCCTCAGGTAAGAGAGACTGGGGGGCTGGGGTAGGGTTCCCAGGTGGGAGACGGGGCCCCTGGATCCCAAGGCTGGAGCACTTGGCTGTGCTCCCACAAGGGAGGAGGGGGCTGGGGTACTCGGGGCTTCCTGAGATGAAAGGGTGGCCGTCCCGACTCCTGTTCACTGCCCACATCCGGCCCGCAGGCCCCTGCGGGTGGATGTTTCCCAGTGGGAGGAGGCCTGTGGCCTTCCGCAGGACACTTGACACCTCTCCCTGCTCCCAGGGATGCTACCCGAAAAGGTCCAGTCTGCCCCAAACTCTAGGGCCTCATGGGGACACTCAGGCTGGAGACCCCAAGGGCTGGGCCCATGACAGCTTCCTGGGATCTAGCAGGGCCCCCCAAACCCTGACAGGGGGACCTGCCGGAATGCAGGGTGCTCACTCGGGAGCAACAGGCCACCCAACACACACACGCACTCTCGAGAGCAACAGGCCGCCACACACACTCACACTCTCGGGGAGCAAGAGGTCATCCAACACACACACGCACTCTGGGGAGCAACAGGCCACCTGACACACACACACACTCGGGAGCAACAGACCACCCGACATACACGGGCACACAAATACGGGCACACTCAGGAGCAACAGGTTGCCCAACACACACGCACACACTCAGGAGCCATAGGCCGCCCAACACACATGCACACACTCAGAGCCACAGGCCACCCACACACACACACACACACACACACACTAGGGAACCACAGGCTGCCTGACACACACGTGCACACTCAGAGCCACAGGCCACCGACACACGCACACTAGGGAGCCGCAGGCTGCCCGACACTCACGGACACACTCTACAGGCAGCTCCATGGCCCTCCTCGTGGTACTGGGTTGGGGGACTGAGGAAGGCAATCCGACCCCTCTTCACCTCACGACCCCGCCCCAGAACAATCCACACTGAAACAGCCACCAAGTTCCCATCTCTGCTATGTGTCACCATCCAGGCCTTGCTGCACCCCAGCAGCCCTCAGACTCACGAGTGGTGCCCTGGAATGGGAGGAGGCTCAACTGTCCAGGACTGTATGGTGACGTGCCCATGTTCAGAAGGTGCCAAGAGTACATGCAGGGGAGGGACCTGCAGGGCAGCTGGGTCGGGCTTTGCTGGACACGGCTGTGCACCCCTGCAAAAGCCCCTTTATTCTGAGGTGTCTGAGCCAGGACCGGCCGTGAAGGGTCAGGACCATGGTCACCTTCAACCACGAAGCTGCCTGGCTGGGCTGACATGGTCCTAGCCAAAGGGCACTGGACAGATAGCCGGACCCTGCCCTGGACAGCTGGAGGCCTCCACCCTTGGCCCGGGAGATCCTCCTCCCCCAAGACAGATTTCTGGGCTGATTAAAAGCAACAATCACCCCAGCCACGCTAGGTGCTCCCTCACCATAGGCTCTTCAGCCTGGGATTAATTCTCTGGCGGGTCTCAGACCTTCCATTTCAAAAGCATCTAGTTTGTGCTTGCCGGGAAGGAATGCAGCCGGCACCTCCCACAGCAACCGGAGAGCCGCCACCACCTCTGAGGGCACCTGTGCTGCGAACGCGCCATATAAGGGCAGGAGGGGCGATGGGGGTGGGGGTGGGGGTTCTGCCTGGCAGAACCCAGACAGCCCCCTCCCAACTCATTCACAGCAGAGCTCCGAGTCCCGGCCGCACTGGACAAGGGGTCAAGCCCAGGCCTGGGCCTCCCTCTGACCCTCCCCCAGAGCAAGGGTGCCCAGGCCGGTGCTCGGAGGATCACTGTCACGAGATCAGCGACCCGCAGGATGGTTTCTTCATCCCAAGGGGGTGGGGTGGACACACAGAGTACAAGGCTTGCATGGGGCCAGGCTGGGTTATAACTTACTCCCAGCACCACAAACGGCCCCCAACCCCAACCAGGAATGATCCCCTGAACACAGAGCCAGGAGTAAGTCCTGAGCACGGACGGGTGTGGCAAAGCAGCAGCTCAGGGAGTGCAGAGGGAGCTGGGCCGGTGTCTCAGGAATAGATGTGCCCCACCCCACCCAGAGTAAAGCCAGGTCCTCACTGGAGCCGGCTCTGTGGGCCGCAGCTTCTGGGCTCACTTCACACCTGGGGATGCGGGAGAAACGGAGATCACCCCAGTTCCCCCACCTCATACTCCACTGCCCCTGCCTGGCACAGTCCTCCTGGGACTCCTCCTTACCCCCAAGTCCACCTCCTCTGTCCCCATCCAGAAATGTCCCCTGATGCCTGCTGCTCAGGGGTGGACCCAGAGAAAGGCAGGGGATACTTCTGTTTGGATGCAACAGTGAAGGGGCACTTTGGGGGGCAATTGGGGTCATTCTTTTTGGCACAATCGTAAGGGACCTTTGGGGGGCATGGTGGGGGCCACTTTCTATCTGGGTGCATTCTTTCTCCAGGGAAGGAGGGTGCCGAGTAATGTTTTGGTTGTTCTGTTTTCTTTTCATTTATCCAAAAACGGGCAGCCAGGTCAGTTTTAAAGCCCAATAGAAATGGTCAGTTTGGAGCCAGAGCAATAATAGTACAGCATTGTGCAGCATGCAGCTGACCCAGGTTCAAGTCCACAACCACATACAGTCCCAAGCACTGCCAGGAGTGATCCCCAAACAGAAACAAAAGAGAAGAAATGACGGCCGTCCTGACGCCGGGCTAGTTATTGCCGGCCCCCTCTCCCCACACCTTCGCCCCCAACCCGCTGGGCTGTAAACACCCAAAGAAGCCACAAATATTTACTGTCTCTATCTCCTCTCTGTGCCCCGTTGACGATGGTCCATCTTGGATCCAGGCTCGAGGCAAGCTGACTGGCGGACACCCCCAACTTCTCGGACCATCAGGCTGGGCTCAATCGTGACTAAGCGATGACGGTGGAAAGGGAGGCTCTCCTCTATCAGCTTGTTGCCCCTCTCCCCACTCCCCTGCAAATTCCCTCCTTCCTTTAGCCCAGAGCCATGGCAGAGGACAGAGACGGACAAACAGAAGCTCCTGGTACGTGCGTCCTTGTGTGGCCTGCCGACCACTGTCTCTGCCTTCACAGGCCTCGGCTGCCACAGTGAAAACCAGACCCTCACTCCTCTTCACGGAGGGGCCACAGGCCAGCTAGGGGAGCTGACGCTGCCTCTGCCCCCGCTCTGGGGCTGGGAAGCCCGAGCCTTTTGGCCAGAGTTTCCATCTGCAGAGAGGCAGGGAGCAATGCGAAGCACGAAGACCATTTTCCTCTAGCTATTTCTAGGCACACAAACAACATCTAAGGACCCAAGGCCAGCTTGAGAAAACAATCGAGTCAGGAAATACTCAGGCCCGTGTAAAGGCAACAAAGTCCAAAAAAAGTTGAAGTGGAGGGCGATGCCTTTATGGGGAGTTTCCTGGCTTTTCCCAGACAGCTCCAAAGGCACAGCTTGATAAGGTTCCTTTTCTATGAGGGGCCAATAAACCGGTGAACCGGGAATGCAGCAAGAGCTTTGGAAAAGCAGGCCGGAAAGATAGTAAAGGGTGTGTTTGCCTTGCATGCAGCCAACCTGAGTTTGATCCCTGACATCCTGTATGATCCCCTGAGCCCACCAGGAGTACTGCCTGAGTACAGAACCAGGAGTAACCCCTGAGCACAAATGGATGTGACCTAAAAATAAAAAGCAACAACAACCCCACACTTGAGTGCTATGAGGTGAGTGTGTGTCCAAAGCTCTTTTCAAAAGGTAACAAGGGCACCATCCACCTGGAGCCCCCTATATTTCGGAAACCCAAACGCCCCAGCAGCAACGAGAGTGGTGTTCTAGCTTTCCCATCGACAGAGCTCAGTGGGTCTCCTTCATAAAGCCTGCACGGCCGGGACCTTCCCTAAGTTCCAGGTTGAGACAGGGGCCTGGTTTGCCAGGTCATTGAGGAGTGCAGAACCGCTGCTTTGGCGTGGTTGTGTCATGTGCTGTTCGGGGCCCTTCTAAAACAAAAACAACAAAACATTCCATTATCTTTGTTCACAGGAACACGGAACCAGATCTCAACCTACGAGCACACAGGGGGGCCCGGTGCCACTCTCGATGCACGCACCAGTGGAAATCGAAAAAGACTAGATAGGAAAAGGCAGAGGGGGCCGCCAGGACTGGCCATCCTTTTTGTGACTCCAGGGACACAGTCGCCAAGCAGCAAAAGGAAATGGATTTTCTCCGTCTCCATAAGAGGATTAAGGGAGCAGCAATGAGGAAAGACGGGACCAGAGGAGGGACGGAGCAAGGATCAAGACTACACAAATGCTACAGGTCAGAGGGCGCAGAGAGCGGCTCTGGGAGCCAGGTGGGCCCCATTCGTCAGCTCCCCAGATTTTCTTTTCCTTCATAAACTGAGCTCTCGGCTCGGTGAGCGTCCACGGTCTCAGGCCTGCGTCTACAATCAGCGTATGGCCGCCCCTGCCCCCCGAGCTGCTCCCTGAGTTTGTCCCCTGCTCGACGGTCACGCAGGCCCAAAGTCCCTCAGCTCCCACAGGACAGCAGGAGTCGCCACGACCATTCCCATCACTGTGGCCCAACTGGCAGGGCTCCCCAGCCCCAAATCTGGAGTGACAAGGCACGCACCCGAGCGGTGTCACCCCATCACTGTTTCTGAGGGTCAGGGAGGGGCGCCCTGCCAGCAGACCTGAGCATATGCGGGATGTGAGACCCAGGGCGGACACCGTCCATTTCCTGGGGGCTCCTAAGAAACATCCTTTGCAGACATTCTATCCAAATGGGGCGATGGAGGGGGAGTCACAAACCAGACCCCCCCCCCGCTCTCAGGGGGCCTGGAGGACTGACAGCCCTCGGTTAGGTGGGGAGGTGGGACCAGCTCTTAGCACCAAAGCACTTGAGAGTCCATGAGTAAAGAGTCAGCCTGGAAACTTCTGGAGGGGCGGTGAAAGCCTCCCCACCCACCCCCCAGCTCTCGCCTCAAACTACCCGGGAGTTGGGGACTAGAGTGACGTACAGCAGGGAAGGCGCTTGCTTTGCACATGGCCAACCTGGGTTCAATCTCTGACACCCCATATGGTTCCCCAAGCACTTCCAAGAGTGATCCCTGAGCACAGATCCAGGAGTAAGCCCTGAGCACTGCCCAAAAGCCGCCCCCACCCCACCTTGCCGAAAGGAACGGGAGCTGCAGGGGAGTCTTTGCTTCAAGCACCAAGTGCTCCCACACACCTCAGTGTCCCGGGGCTACCAGCAGCAGGACGCCACCCCCAGAAAGTGGGGCTCAGCTCCCCAGCTCCCTGAGCGCAGCCTCTGGCCAGTCACCACCCAGACGTGGCAGGCAGGGTGCGAGCAGCAGCAGCTCAGGCGACTGGTTCCCCCGGCAATGGCTGTTCTTCCTGCTACCAGCACCGATGCCCCGCCCGCACACGCACCACCCAGGTAACTGCGTGTGGCTCCCAGGCACTCCACCATCCACGCCAGATTCAACCTTCACCCTCATAGGAATCATCAGCGGGCTATCACCGGGGTCTCCTGCAAAGGCTTTCTTGGCTGGGAGAAGCAGCTGTCGAGCTAGGTCGGTCAGGCATTCTGGGTCCCAGAGCAGGTCTGGGAAAGCTGGATCCCAAGAGAGCTCATGACTCCGGGAAACCGACCAAAAAAAAAAAAACCTTGACATGGCAAGAACCAAGCCCAAGCCCTCAGGACTGCTCAGGATTGACCTGGAGACTGACCGGCAGCAGGCGGCCTGAGGCCCTCGCCAGACCGCACCACTGTGAGCCAAAGCCACCATCATCTCCACCTCTCAGCCATCCTGTCGCCCCGGCGTCAGGCTCACTGCCCACATGGCAAGCGTCAGGAGCACGGGACAGTGACCATCTGCCGGCTTCCTTTCTCGGGATTTCTAAGCACACCCGGGGGACTGGGTGACGGCAGAATGGATGAAAGAGAAAACCCAGACGGTGAAGGGTTTCTCACCCTTCTCAGGATGTGAGAACCACAGGAGCCGGACAGGGTCCTCGGGTCGAGCCTCTCCTTCCCCTCCGGGGCTGCGGGACGTTTTCTCAGGAGGGGAGGACGATAGGGAAGCACTTGCAGGGGCTCTGGCCCCGGCATTAGCATTTCAGAGGTTTCGTCAAGACACCGAACTGTGCGAAGCATGAAACGAGACACCACATCACAGCATCACCTGAGGAATGGGCCCCGGATTATTTGGAATTCTAAGGGAACAGGCAGCCCCTCGGCGGGGCGGCTCTCCCCAAGCAGGCCGGATCTTCCGCGGCCTGCCTCTCGCCATATAAATAGTAAGCCAGCTTGCATATTTCGCATGAATGTCTTCACACAGGGCTGGTTCGAGTTTATTTTTGTTGCTTTCATTTTAAGGCTGTGTTTATGCCTCTCGGTTAGACTTCCAGCCAGAAGAAAAATGACAAGATGCAAGGCTTGTCTTTTTTTTTTTCCAGAGAGGCTCCAGACGGCTCCTGGAGGCACATGGGAAAGATGAGCAACTGAGAGCCGATGCGCTAACACCGGGTAGCTTCTGGACCGCGGTGTCTTGTGGTGGAAACAGACAGCCTAGAGGGGGCCTGAGCCTCAGTTCACCAGTCTCCCAATGAAGCCCCTCATCTTCACCCTCAGAAAAGCTGTGGCCAGGGCCAGAGAGACAGCACAGTGGGGAGGGCGTTTGCCTTGGACATGGCCTGCCCAGGCTCCATCTCTGGCATCCCTTATGGTCCCCATGGTCCTGCCAGCAGTAATTCCAGGTCGAAGGGCCAGAAGTAAGTCCTGAGCACGCTGGGTGTGACCTTGGCCAGCATCACCCTTCTACCTAACTTCCTGCCTGTGCCAGGAGCCCAAGAAAGCAAGTTCTCCACAGAGAGGAGTTCCAAAATGGGTGCGTCTGAAAAAAAGCAGCTGTGTTTTCAGAAGCATAAATAGATTATTTTTTCCTTTAAAACCTGGAAAAATAAAACATCAAACGAGTATCTAAGGACACCTCAAAGACCCCACCATTTATTTTTTTTCTTTTTGGGTCACACCCAGCGATGTTCCAAGATTACTCCTGGCGGTGCTCGGGGGACCATATGGGATGCCGGGATCGAACCCAGGTTGGCTGCATGCAAGGCAAACGCCCCCCCGCTGGGCTATCGCTCCGAAGACCCCAACATTTGGAGTCCTGTCCCCTCCCAGCCTCTGCAGTCACCACTGTCCCTCCTGGCGCCCGCCACGTGCACTCCCACATTCACCAGCTCAGTTTTTAATCCCCAGCCCCGCGCTCCCCCTGCCCGACCCCCAGACCCAGCGGTGACAGTGGCCGACAATGACATCACCCCAGGTCTGCCTCTTTGGCAGGGTCACCAATATTGTTTGCACGGAGTTTCCTGTAAAGGCTCTTGAGGCAGGAAACTAGCCCTGCGTCTGGAGTCCTCGGCCTGTTCTGAGCCATCCTGTCAAGTGGAAACAAAGGCTTTTTGTGTTTTTTCCTTTGGAAGAAGAAAAAAAAAAACTTGCCTGCACTTTTAATGAGTACCTTAATCACAGCTAAAGAATTAGATATATTTACGGATGACCTCATGCCCGCTGATAATTAGCAATCTGAAAGATCTGGCCCCTCCTCTGGCCTGTTCCTTCTCCCTTCGCCCCCTCCTCACAGCTTTCAGGTTAATTACTGAGCGTGACCTCCAGCAAAGCTGTTCTGGCCCCGGCAGGCAGTCCCCCTCCAGAAACCCGACTCCTCTCCCCCCACTGGTGAATGGAAACTCGTGAGGGTGGATTTGCCTGGAATAGTGATGTGGAGGGGTGGCAGGTTTCTGTGTGCCCCCCCCCTCCCCCCCCCCCCCCCACACACACACTGTAAGTGCTGACAAGTTTTAATTAACGCCCAGGCTAATTTAACCCTGGCACGGTCAAGGGGAAGAAAACTGTTCATCTCAGAGCAGAGGGTTTGGATCCACCACATCCCAACGCCACCTCCCACTCTTGCTGCCCCAGGTTCCAGCTGTGTGAATCCCACACGTATGGGCAGCAGGCCGAGGCTAGGCCTCTCCGCACTGTAACGTGTTCGGGAGGAAATCTGGAAAAGCACAGGGGTGGCCCTCCGCAGGGCCCCTCCTCGTGGCAACAATGGGCAGCTCCTGAAATGGGTTGGGCACTCCCCTGCACGCGCTCGCGCACACACACACACACACACACACACACACACACACACACACACACACACACACACACACAACACCACAAGTTGTCGCTCCCTTGTAACATTTTCCAAATTTGCTGCGGGCCTGCGCCCCTGTTAGGGGGGAGAGGCTGGGAGGCGGACATTCTCCTCATTCTTTTGCCTTATTAGGTTGTGGAATTGATTGCTTTTGGGGGGAATAGGGGCTAAGTTGAAGAATGGCATCAGGAAGTGACCTCGGGAAGAGGGGCTGGAGGAAGGAGGATGGAGTAGGCAGCAGGCGTGTGAAACACACACCGCTGGGAAGGAAACCTGGAAGGGGCAGGACGCAGCTACTCCTTCTAGAAGGTTCGACGCCCGGGTCAGCATCTGGGCCCGGAACGACACACCTCACGTAGCCCGCGAGGCAGCAGCTGTGGGGGAGCCAGCGGGGAGCACTAGCAGTCGGGAGAGGGCACCTGAAGAGGCCGCAGGTTCTTTCCGACTTTAGAGGACAAGGAACTGGGGGTGGGGACAGGGGCCAGAGAGAAAGAGCCCCTCGGCGGTCCCAAACTTAGAAGCTGAGTCACTCCTGGGCTAGTCTGACGGGTGCGGAGCAGAGCTTAGCCAGACACAGACCTGGGGGAGCTTAGGGCACTTGGGCCCAGGAGGCCAGTGGCCACCTCCCAGGTGATGAGGACAAGGGACGCTGTGGGTGTGGCCGGGGAGAGGGCTCTGCTCAGTCACTTGCAAGTTGCCACTTGATGGACGTGGCTTTGAAGCTGCTGGCTGGCTTTAAGGTTTGGAGCTCACGGGGCAGGGGAGGGTGGGGGGGGGAAGGGGAGGCGTGTTTCGTGTTTTGGTTTTCCACTAAGCTGGGCGGGCCCTTGGGCACTTTCAACTCCTTTAAGGAGGCACCCACAGCAGACCCCACCCCACCCTAAGTGCAGGGGGCCAGCCACTGAAGGGCTGCATTCACCGAGCGCTGGCCACACGCACGCTTGCGTCAGACACACTATTTATCATCTCACTGACCCGAAACTCTTCCGAGGGGTGGGGGAGGTGGGGTGGGTGCCGGCCTCCGTTCAGGACACTGAGGGCCCTGAAGCAGGCAGGTGCAGGAGACAGGGGTGGGGCGCAGACTCCTGACCCCTGACCCTCTCCACACCCCTTCTACTTCCTCCTGACTCTGCTGCAGTCCGGATGTCAAGAGCACCTTCTGGGGCGCGCTGGAGCACGCAGCAACAACCCTCCTCCCCGGCCCCAGTGCTGGCAGCCGCCTGGGCCAGCAGACAGCCCAAATCCTGGCGACATCTGAGCTGCCTCCCGTAGCCAGTGGGCACGCCGGGTGCTATCGGTTAACCCACGGGCTGGGCCAGCGCCTCCTCCCGCTGGGCTCGGGCGAGAACCTTTTCTGACCCTGAATATTCCGCAGCAATTCCCTGAGAACCTGATCCGGAAAAGGGGGGCAAAGAAACGCACAGGGTCCCAACAAAGGAAAGTTTCTGGGTTTTGTTTCGTTTGTTTTTGTTTTGGGGTCACAACTGGCGATACTCAGGGGTAACTCCTGGCTCTGAGATCAAGAATTAGTCCTGGTGGTGTTCAGAAGATCCTGTGGGATTCCGGGTATCAGACCCAGGCGGGCTATGTGCAAGACAAGTGTGCTACCCGTTGTACTATCGCTCAGTCACAGGAGCCCCACACGTTCCCTCGAAGAATGTCCATCTCCCTAACAGCTCAGGCTGCGGCTAGAGGAGCCCCCTAAGGCCTGCCAGGAGGCAGACTCTGCCGGGAAGCCATAACCAAGGGCAGAGTCCAACAGTTTCTCTCCCAATAGCGCTGGAAGTGCCGGGCCCAGCAAGGACTTGGGCTCTTTCCAGGAGCCACCTGCCACCCTGCCCTCCCCTCCCCAGCAGGTGAGGCCCTGGGCGGGCTGAAAGACCAAGCGGAGCCCATGCAGCGCTCTTCTTCCTCAGCTTTGTGTGGGTGTGCAGCTCACAGCCACGTCCTGAGGGAGGAAAGACGCAGGGAAGCAGTGCCGAGTCCAGGCCTGGGCCCGCGACTCTGAGCTTATCTCTCTGCCGGGCCAAGTGCAACTCGAGGACGTGGATTTCGGAAAAGCCTATCAGGCGTGTATCAAGGGCACTGCAGAACCTGACTCACACGCTTGGCCATGAGCGTCTGAATGAGCTGGTCTATTTCTTTTTTTAGACACACTGGAGTAACTGGAGTGTTTCCTGGGATGGGAACCCTTACAGTTCCACCAGCAGGCTCGAAGGCATTTGTTTAAACTAGACAGCACCTGGAGCAGGCTTGGCTGGCAAGAGTAAACTCTCCAGGCAGAGCTGGGGAGGGCTCCCCTCAGCCGCCTTCCAGCAGCCGGCCCGCCCCAGGAGTCAGCCCATTCATTCCCGAGAGTGCACACAGCAGCGCTGGCCATCAGCATGGCCGTTCCGCATGGCCATCAGCACAAGAAGGCAGCGGGCGGCACCCGGAAGCAGAGGGGCAGGAAAGCCAGGCCGGGAGGGGCACTGGACAGAAGGGAAGGGGTTCCTTTAGCCCTGGTCCCCTTCAGGAAGCCTTTAGGCTCATCCTGAAAGGGCCGGCAGCAAGTAAAGGCCTCAAGAAGCAAAGTGAGAGCAGGCCCCCACCTGAGGAGGGTCCTGCCTGGAGCAAAGGATCTGGGTTAGGGCCGTGGGCCTGAAACCCCTCTGACCAGGCTCCGGGAGAGGAACAAGGAGGGCTGCTTACAAGAGGCAGCTAAGGAATGTGGTTGGGTGGCATGTGACACCCTCGGAGATCTGCCCACCTGTGCCGGGCCACGGCCCTTCCGCAGGCTCACTCACCTCCTTTATAAACGTCTCCATGACTGACCCCACGGGCCCCAGTCACCTTCTGCTCCCCGGGAGACGCTGGAGGGCTGTAGGAAGGCCGGGGTGCCGCTGTGCTGTCCTGCTGAGGTCTCGTGTGGCTTCGCTCTGTCCTCAGCCACACCGTGAGTGCTAGGGACCAGGTCTCCGGTTTCTCTCGTACCCCAAAGGCTCACGCACACACAGCTCCGCTCAGCTCCACTCCGCACGGCGGAGGGCCGGCCAGGGCTGCTGTCTGGCCTGGCGGTCATGTTTCTACCTGAGTGCCGGACTCCAGGCCCCACGACGCCCCAACTCATGTTACACGAGATGCTGGTTGGCTCTGCAAAATGCAGACCTGCCATCCTGCGACAACCAGCGACAACCAGCAAAGTCTTTCAAAAGACCCTCAAGACAGCGTGTGAAGAAAAGCAAGAGCTGCCCCTCCCCCACCACCCCACGCCACCCTGGACAGTTCTACAGGCAGAAATAACTTGGAGTGGGTTCCGCTCAGCATGAGCGCTTAATAAACCGCCCACCATAGAAACTCACAGCCGCATCCCAAATCGGGAAGGGGCCGACTCTCAGCTAATCAAACGTTTTCCATTCGCCACACACACTCTTCCCACTCGGGACCGACTTTCCAAAGGAGTGGTTCTGTACACATGGGCCTCTCTCCTTTTCTATACAGCACCTGGAGAGAGGGAACCGGCCCTGGAGGCCACAGTCTGACCATCATTCCCTCTGCTGCCCTGCCCAGGGTCAGTTCTCTCTCCTTTCTGCTCGCTCCCGGGGAGGGCAAAGAAAGCTCCCAGCCACACCTCACAACACATGGAGGACACCAGGACCTTGGGGCCACAGCCATAGCACAGCATGTAGGATGTTTGCCTTGTAAACAAAGCCAACCCAGGTTAGATCCTGGCATCCCATATGGTCCCCTGAGCACCACCAGGAGTGATTCCTGAGTGCAGAGCCAGGAGGAACCCTTGATGTGGGGTGTGACCCAGAAAGAAAAAACAACAAAAAACAGACTTTGCTTCTTGCTGACTGCTGAGTGCCCTGTTCTCTGTCACTGTCCTCCTGTCCCCATTGGTTCCACCCCACCCCACGCCTGCGCTGCACACACCCAGCAAAAGCCACAGAGCTAGTCTGACAAGAGGGCCAGGGGAAAACCCACGGTGTTTCTCAGTTGGTTCAGTGCTGACGCTGACCGGCCCTGAGCTGGGCCTCTCGGTGCTGCTGCCCCATCTACGGCTCCTTCTGACCCAAGGAGATGAAGGGACAAGCCTACGGGCAGGAGAGTGACTCGAGGGGCTGAGTAGAAGCTGGAGACCCAGGTTCAATCCCGGCACTACATAGTCCCGACTGCACCCTGGAGCATGCCCCCTACCAGCATAGGGGGCTGAGCATCACCACGAATGACCCCAAAAACCAAAATAATAACACTGAAAGAAGCAGTCCCAAGCCTTTGTTTAGAAAGGGGCTTTCTGGCTTCCCACTCTCAGCGAGAGGCTCAACATGTCCCCCAAGATGCTTTGCAAGTCCAGCAGCCTCCTGATGAGACCAACAAGGGCTAGAATTCATGCCCAGGGTAAAATTAAGCTCACTGAGAGGCCCCCCAAAGCCAATGAGTCCACGGTGCTGTAAACCTCCAGATACGAAAGTCTCCCCCACCCCCGCTTTTAATCAGATGCAGGTGTCCAGGCCGGGGGAGGGGGTCACCTGGGTCCCACGGCAGGGGTCACTGCTGCTCTGGCCCATCCACAGCCCCAAAAGGAAAAAGGGTGGGCCGAGCAGCAGGAGCCCCTGCCCAGACGAGGCAAAAAGGAGCGATAGTCCAGCAGGAAGGGCCTTTGCCTTGCACACGGCTGGCCCATGCCGGCCGGGTTCGATCCCCGGCATCCCATATGGTCCCCGAGCACCGCCAGGAGTGATTCCTGAGTGCAGAGCCAGGAGAAACCCCTGAGCATCGCCGGGTGTGACCCAAAAGAAAAAAAAAAAAGGTGTGTGGCAGCCACGGGTCCTCCCACTCCCAACCACGCAGCTGCATGAAACTCACCCAATCCCCACTTCTCTGCACACCCTCCCCTCCCCAATCCTCCGGCTGCGGAGGCTTGTTCCCTCAGCTTGAGCCATCTTGCCCCCGCGGCTCTCTGGCTCCCCATTTCTTAACCCTTAGGGAGCAAATGGCATGTCATGTTCTGACACTTCCCTCTAAACCTAAAGGACCCCCAAGCACCCATGGTCCTGTATCTGTCCCACCGTCTTTCCCTATCCTCGACCGCCTAAGGTAGAGACATAAAAGTACAGGCTTGAGAGCAGCCTCTGGGTTCAAATCCTGGCACTGGAACTAGGGTAAAGGGCTTAACTCTGCATCCATTCCTGTGCCCGTCTGGTTCTAGCAGCTTCTGGAGGCATCGGACACAGCATCCCTCACCACCCCGGACGCCTGCTCCCTGCCGAAAAGCCCTGCTTCACCTCCATGCTGACCCCCCCACCTCCCCGCAGCCGGGGGGGCTCTGGAACACACACAAGTGAGGTCAACAAGAGGGAAGCCGGTGGCCTCTCTCGGGTCCCAGACAAGACCCCAAGGACCCTCTACTGCCCACAGGCTGACTGAATCGAACCTACAGTGTCTGAATGGCTACTCAGAAATCTCACGTCGGAACTATTCTCGGAATGTTCAATAGGAACATGCATTTATTTTTAGGCCAGAAAAGCTGGTTCCTTATTGCCTTGTAGGCCCCTGAGCAGGCCGTATTAGGCAGGGGTGCGTGTTAGGGCTTTGTGGCTGTGTATTGAGGCCCAAAAGTTGCTCAACCATAAGGTAGCTTCTGCAAAAATATTTTTTTTTAAAAAATGGCGCCAGTGGGCCGGGCAATAGCCCGGCGGGTAGGGCGTTGCCTTGCACGCGGCCGGCCTGTGCAGCTTGGGTTCGATCCCGGCATCCCATATGGTCCTCGAGCACCGCCAGGAGTAATTCCTGAGTGTAGAGCCAGGAGTAACACCTGAGCATTGCCGGTGTGACCCAAAAAAGCAAAAAAAAAAAAAAAAGAAAAGAAAGAAGAAAAGAAAAAGAAAAAATGGCGCGGAGCGATAGCCCAGCGGGTAGGGCATTTACCTTGCACGGCCGGCCTGTGCCGCCCGGGTTCGATCCCGGCATCCCATATCGACCCCCGAGCACTGCCAGGAGTAATTCCTGAGTGCAGAGCCAGGAATAACCCCTGAGCATCGCCGGTGTAACCCAAAAAGCAAAAAAAAAAATTAAAAAAAGCACTGTGGGGGCTGGAGTGATGTAGCACAGTAGGTAGGGCATTTGCCTTGCACGCGACTGACCCGGGTTCGATCCAAGGCATCCCATATGGTCCCCAAGTACCGCCAGGAGTAATTCCTAAGTGCAGAGCTAGGAGTAACCCCTGAACATCACTGAGTGTGACCCAAAAAGCAAAAATAATAATAATAATAATAATAATAATAATAATAATACATTCTACACAATGGAATACTACGCAGTTGTTAGGAAAAATGAAGTTATGAAATTTGCCTATAAATGGATGAACACGGAGAGGATCATATTGAGTGAAATTAGCCAGAAGGAAAGACAGATATAGAATGATTGCATTTATTTGCATTAGATATAGAGAGATAGTGATAGATAGACAGACAGACAGACAGACAGACAGACAGACAGACAGACAGACAGACAGACAGACAGACAGACAGACAGACAGACAGACAGAATAAAACCAAAATCCAAGGTCAGGCAAAACATGAATCAGGTCTTGTCAAAGGTGGAATCTACCACAAACACGTGGGAGTCAGAGGTTAGGTAAGACGGCGAAGAGAACAGTGTGCTAATAACTGTCAAAAAAGTAATAATACCTGCCTAGAACTGAGTATTGAATACAGCGAAAAGATACACATGATAACCTCTAAATGTATGTAGTGTAATTCACAGTGTGTGAGAAGGAGAGAGAGAGAGAGAGAGAGAGAGAGAGAGAGAGAGAGAGAGAGAGAGAGAGAGAACCTGCCAGAGAGGGCAGGCTACGGGGAGGGAAGGGAATCAGGGACATGGTGGTGGGAGATGGGCACTGGTGGAGGGATGGAGTGCTGGAACAGTGCAAAGTCAAAATCCAAACATGAACTTCTTTGCAATTGTATATCTCACAGTGATATAATATAATCTTTTAATATATAAAAATATTTAAAAAAATAAAAAGCACTGCGGAATTCGTCTGCCTGTCTGTACGTGTGTGTTCATATGTGTCTATTTTCTGGGGACCACACCCAGCAATGCTTGGGGTTATTTGTGGCTAGGGTCCAGTCTTAGCAGTGCTCAGACAATCACGCGGCAGGTCAGGGTGGGCAGCTGGCTCAGCCCACGCATCCATCTCCTGGGCCCTAAACTTTCTGTTCTTAGGGTCAAAGCTTGTTCCCTTCGAATCTCTGGGGTATTTCTGTGCAGCAGTCAGGAACTCCAGAGCCACTCCCGACTTCCCGCTGCTTTGGGCCACGTGATGCGGGAACCAATCATGCCTGAAACGCTTCCGACTCTCGATGGACTTCGCGGACGGTCGGAGTTAGTGAGAAGGGGCCGGGAGATGGCGCATGGGCTGGTGCACACCCAGGCTCCATCTCTGGTACAGCATGATTTCCTGAGCACCAAGCTGGGGGTAGCCCCTGGGCACTACTGGGTATGGCTCAAAGCCCAAAAAGAAAAAAATGGGAAGGGGAGTGGATCTCACACAATGACCAAGCAGCCCTGACCCCAACATAAGGGGGCAACAGACCCCAGTTTCTCTGAAAGTCTTGAGGCGAGATTCCAGCCACACAGAAAGTCAAATCCTATCAACTTGGCAACTCCATGCAAATGAATTAAAAAAAAAAAAAACAGAAACACATCACAATCCTGGTGATGTTGACCTCTGGCCATCTTCCAGCATTGGTGAGCAGACGGCCAGTGAGAAGAGTTGATTCATCGCACTGCCCTTGAACCAGGCTGGCAAGCCGCTGCTTCCAGACATTTTGAATTTTGAAACTGAGTTCATTTCACAGGCCAGAACAGGAAGATCATACAAGCTTATTAAA
Organism: Cryptotis parvus; assembly: GCA_021461705.1. NCBI lineage: Eukaryota > Metazoa > Chordata > Mammalia > Eulipotyphla > Soricidae > Cryptotis > Cryptotis parvus. Next base: position 213,585 of record JAJIBD010003465.1, on the reverse strand, counting down.
CACAACACACACACACACACACACACACACACACACACACACACACACACACACACACCTCCCAGCCACAGCGAGCAAAAAGCCAGAGAAGCACTTTGTGAAAAGCTTTTAATGTTGTTACTGGACACAATGTAATGCAAAGACACTCATTTCCTTATTTAGGAAGGGAGGGGGAGTCAAGGAGAAAAGGTTTATTTATTGTCAGAGCTGGGGAAGGATGTGGATTTTTTTTTTATGTTATCATGGAATGAAGGGCTGGAATTTGAGATCTGCTGGAAACTGTAGTTCTTTTTAATTTGTCAGTGTTTGTGAAAGCAGGCAAGAGATGCAGGCGCATTTGGCCCTGCTATTAAGAAGTCACATAGCTGAGATTCCAGCTCCCAAGGCCTAGGGGAAGGCGCACGTCCCGGCCACAAAGCCAACAGCAGCTTTCAGGGTGCCTCTCTCATGTGCCCCAGACCCCCGTAAAATGGCCATGATGCCTGCCTGCCCGGGAACTGACGTCTGTCCGGCCCCACTCTGAGTACTGCCTCTGGTATGGAGACGCACCCCCCGAAAAAAAACAGTGAGTTGGCAACTCGGTTTCCATAGCAACAGCAACGCAACGCCTTCCCCACACACCCAGATTTAGACTGGGGCACGCTGACTGGAGTCGGCCTCCAGCAGGCGGGGCTTCAGGGCAGGCAGGGCTGGGGGCCTGCCGTGACACACAGACCCTCCCGGGTTCTGGTGGCTGCAGGTGGTGGCCTGCAAGCAATCTCTGGGGCCGCTTCCATGGCTCTTCTCCATCATCAAAAGGAAGCAGGTATTTCCCAAACCAGAAAGGAAGAAAGGTGAGGGCCATCCCGGGGCTGAAGAGACAGCAGGCAGCGGCGAAACTCCGGAGACCAGCGAGCGGCAGACTCACACGCCTCGTTCTCTCGCAGGTGGAGACTAGCGTGCCGCCGCCTCCCATGCGCCCGCTCGCTCAGAATAGCCATCCGGGAAGGAGGACAGTGAAAGATGAAAAGAAAAAACCCACTAGAAAGCCGGTGGCAGACATCACTCAGCCCCACACCTTTCAGGGGAACTTGACTAAGTATAAACCTAACCACAATGTGGTCTTTATTGCCGCCAGAGCCAGAGACACAGTGCGATTGTGTGGCTGTGCGCTCCGTCCCATTCCGTCATCGCAACACCGTCAAGGCGCCTCCTGAGATGGCCTCACTCCCTGCATCCCGCCCAGGGACCGCCCAGGGGACCGCCACTCACCAAACACGCCAGGGCCTGGGCCCCCGCGTGCGGCAGTTCCATTGGCAGACAAAGGATCTGTTCTGCTCAGCTATTTGGAAGAAAAACATTTAAATAAGCCTTTCTTAACTCGGCGGGAGGGCGCTGCTTTCCATTTTGGAATGTAGGCGGCAACCCCCAGATGGGGTGGTGGTGTGGTTTAGTGGCAGTGGTGGAGGCGGTCAGTGCAAGAAAACCCAAAGCCCTAAGAAGAAAAAGCTGTCTGACAAGCAAGCGATCATTTCATGATTTGTGCCTGTCAGTGAGGCCCTGGTCTCTTAAGGAAAAAGCTCTCCCAGGGCTGGAGTGGTAGCATACAGTGACAGCGGGGAGGGCGCTTGCCTTGCACGCGGTCGACCCAGGTTCAATCCACAGCATCCCATATGGTCTCCCAAGCACCATCACAAGTAATTCCTGAGCGCAGAGCCAGGAGGAACCCCTGAACATTGCCAGGTATGACATCCCCCAAAAGGCGGGAAACCCTCCCAATAATACCCTGCCAGTGGAAAGCAATGCGCCTTCTCATCCCAGGCTGTGTTGGGGGACACGGAGCCAACGGGGATCCTGGCTCCGTCATCTCCCACTCTTGCCACTCGCAGACTGTTTCCTGGGCCAAGAAGCTGAGGAAAGTTCTTTCCCAAAGGTGCAAGCGCACACGGGAGGCGGGAGGCTTATCACATATGAACCCTGGGTCAGTGGCAGGTTAATTCCCTTTGATGCACCCCCTCCCCACCCCTGAGCTGTGTGATTGCTTCAAAGGGAATGAGGGAAAGAACGAATTGGAAGGCTGGGTCCTTAGCACCTAGCCAGCACCCACCCAACCCCCCTTTCAAGGGAGGGAACAGGCCTCAGGCTCAGACCCCTTCTGCCTGCAGAGTCTCCCAAAGAGCAAGGTAACAATACTGCTTTGTTTCTCTATTTTGGACGCCCGTGAGAGCCCAGGCTGTCCATTTGCCATACTTCTGCAGTTTCCATGTATAACAAGTCTAAAAGGCAAACTGATCTGTTATGTAGAGAAGAGCAAGAGTGGGTGGAGAAACACCACGAGTGACTGAGGTTTGGAAAGCTGGGGACAAGGACGAGGAGGCCCACTGTCCCTCGGAAGCACAGGACAAGCCTTGCTTCCTGGGGGATGGAGTTCACACCAGGAAGGAGAGTCAGGAAGGGCCCTAAGTGAAGAGAGAGATCCCCAAGTCGGGACAGTCTGCCCTTTCACACAACACCCCAATAAATGCCCACTACGAACAAGAACTCTGGTTTCAGGAGTAACTCCCACTCACTAGAGAGAAGCAGCCAGTCACACCAACCAGCTATTTTTTGGGGGGTGGGGTGGGGTTCATGCTCAGGGGCCATGCCTGACAATGCTCGGAGGGCCGTGCGTGCCAGAGTCAACCAGGTTCATGTTGGCAGCTACCAGCCAGGCAACCAACTTAGCCTCTTATATCCCTGCTGCAAAGACACTCCAGTGTCTTTGGGTCAGGAGACAGCGCAGGCCTGGGAAGGGTTAGGACCTGGGCTTGACACAGCCCTAACGCCATGGACACTCCAAGCTGATGTATCTGTGGCTGATGAGGCTAAGGGGCACAAAGGGAAGGCAAAGAGAACACAGCCCTCGAAAGGCACACGTGGACAAATCCTAACTGTCGCGGAGATGGGGCTCTCCTGGCCACTCCAGCAGCCCCTCGCCTGTAGCCCACCCCCACACCCTCCCACCACACACCAACTAGGCCACTTAAAGTGCACTGAAAATGCACCAAAGTTTAAGCTTCCCCTAGGGCTACCTAAGATTGGGGCTACAAAGTAACACATGAACCTCCCTGCAACAAAAGTGTTACTCTGCCACTCTGAGACACATTATAACCATTTCTGTCCTTTCACTCTTCACACTGTAAAACTAAGTTTCGCCTAACTGCTTTGATGTTTCAAAGGTTCCGCTCTACCTAGGCGTCTCCAGCTTCCCGAGATATCCACACTTCTTTCTAATCTGGGGGATGTCAGGATTTTGTATCTGCCCAAACAGAAAACTTCCGCCCACCTTTTAGTAGGTCAGTGTTTCAATTACCACAGTCCTTAAATTACCAACTTGCTATCACAAGCCTCCTATTTCCATGAAAAAAGGGGAAAGGAGGGAAGGGGGCCTTCAACAAGGTAACCTGAGCTCCTGCCGTGTTATTATGTAAAACACACACACCTCGTGGAGGCCAGGGAAGGAAAGTAAGGGAAGGTGACTGAGAACTGGCTAACCTAGCGAAGAAGCCGGAACACAGGTGGGGGTGGGGGGGGGAGAAGGGTGAGGAGGAGCTACTCAGAGCCAGGGAAGAGAGCAGCATGTTGATATTTGAGCTATTCAGAAAACTTAAAAGAGCAAGTGACACAAGGGCAAACAGCTGTTCACTAATTATTTTTGTCCTTCCTCTCCCCACACCCAGGCCCCAGAAGATGAAAGCAGCCAGAGAATCTTTTCCTTTTGAGAACACCCCACCATCTGGTCAAAGACTCCCAATTCCCAACACACCAGACCAGTAATGCAAAACTGGCATTCAGATCTCAACAGTCTCAGGAAGGAAAAAAAAAATTCTTGGGGTGGGGGTCATACCCGTGATGTTCAGGGGTTACTCCTGGTGGTTCTGGGATACTCCATAGGGAATGCCGGGGTCAAACCTGGGTAGGCTGCTTGCAAGGCAAGAGCCCACCCTGCTATATTATCTCTCTGGACCAATGGTCTCAGAAATTCTTGGGTTTCCCAAATCTGTTCTCTTGACGCCTAGCACGCCTAGCACCTGGATCTTAGCGAGTACACAGATTCCCATGGGTGACTCAGGAATGCAGAAAGGGCAGGAGGAATATCAACCCTACCCGGTGCCAGCCTCCACTTGCACCCACTTTTTCCTGCCTGGCCTCACTCTCCTGCCCACCTCACCCTCCAAGGCAGCCCACTAGAGGCGGATGCCATTAAAGGAAACCATTTAGTCCCAGTTCCCAACTGGACAGTGAGTCAGCTCCCTGCTGCCAAAGGGAGCCTCCTTGTTAGTCTCGGAAGCCGGAACCAGGGAGGGTGTTTCAAAAGGCCGAGGGCAACGCTGGGCCCACGCCCGGGACTGCCTGGGATTAAACGCAGCAGCAGGCACCCTACAGCACAGCACCAGGCTGCCACCAATCAGACCTCAGCCCTCCACAGCACAGAGAAATGTGGGCGGCAACCAGTGGCCCCACACACGGCCCCTGCGCCAGCTTCAGGAAAGGCCAGTGAGACAGAGGGCACGGGAAGGGCACACTGGCAAGAGAGCAAGGGCTCTCCCAAGACGGGCAAACACAGAACAGTCGCTGCCTGACATGCCCACAGTCTCGTTTCTAGACAACAGAATTTGTTGTTGTTGTTGTTGTCGTTGTTGTTGTTGGTCAGACATTATTCAATTTTTGAAAACTGCAAAGGCCCTATTGGTCTTACTTAGATCCTAAGAGGCAAACAATTAGAATAATGGAACAAAATAACAGATGGCTACTTTGGGGCCTAATCTTGGGCCTAAAAAGAGAACACAACTAAAAATCAAACGCTTTTTGGAGGAGGGCAAAACAGCATGGAAATCTTCAAATCATTAACTCACACCCAGAGCAGCAGAGCCAAAGGTCAGGCAGGCTCTAAGCACTGAGGCCCCACAGGTTCCAACCAGCCATTCAGCAGCAACAGACTCATTTCCTCTTGCTGGGTGGGAAGACCTGGAGTAGCTGTCGAGGAGCTGGCCCAAGCGAGGGGGTGGGGGGTGGTGGAGCTGGCTCAAAGGGCTGGAGCACACACTCTGAATGCAGATGCCCTGGGTTTGAGCCCCTGGCGCGGCATGGTCCCACTTCCGGGGTCAACCCCACGGCACAAAGCTGGGAGCACCCAGAGCATGGCCAGGTGTGGCTCCAGAACCAAACCCAAAAACAGCCCTGACCATCACCCGTGCCAGCAGGGAGCTGACTCACTCTCCTGAGGGTGGACGAGGCCTTTCAGAAAGGGGAAAGGGTGGCCTGAACTCTTAACTGCTCAGGAATTTGCTCGAAGACCTAAGGAGGCCCCCTCCCTTCCCCCCCAGGGGACACTTCCCTGTGAGAACTGCAATCCACCTCATCATTAGGCAATGACTGGTGACCCACAGCAGTGTGGGGAGGGAGAGAACCACCACTCCAGGCCCACACACCTCATCTGGGCCAGCTCTTGCTCGGTTCCTAGAAGAATCAATGCCGCACGCTCCAAAAGGCTGCAGTTGCCCTGGCCCCATGGCCGTGCCCCTTGGGCCTTGGCTCTGCCTGAGCCAGGCTAGAAGGGCAAGGTGTCATTCCCTGAAACGCCACTGCGAGAAAGACGCCAGCCAGCGGCCCACGGGGATCTCCCTCGCCATTCCTCCTTGCCAGCTCCAAAAGGCTCCTGCCCCCAGGAAGGCATCCAACAGTGAAACAAATCTCTCCCCCACCCAGAGCAGCTGTGTGTGAACAGCGCCTCGGTACAGGACACAGGAAAGTCCAAAGCAGTTGGTGTGAGAGGGCCTGCGTGCCACCTTTCCACCCTCCACCCTTTTCACTCTTTCCCCAGCCCCGCCTGCTCCAGGAGGAAGAAGGGAAGAATGACACACAGCAGCGGTGTTTGGGGTTCCAATTTGTCCTAGTTCCTGCCCAGAGTCTCACCCAGGGCCAGGCAGACTCACCCGGCTGGAAGAGAGTGGAAGCAGGTGAACAGAGGCACCTGGAAAGACATCCTACATTCCCAACACCCCATGCCAGTCTCTTTCCAGCTCCCTTTCCGGGGACCCTCTCCCCTCAAAAAAAGTATTTAAAGGCCAGTATGGCCTCACCTACCCACCTGGAGGGAGGGAGGTGGGGCCACAGATAAGGCAGCCTGCCATCCCCCACCACAGTTCATGAGGAAATTCTAGCAGAGGTTGGTAATTTACCCAAGGTTATGCCAGCCCCCGCCCCACGGGGCCAGGCACAGCTGCTCTTTCCACCCTTTCCCTGCAGAAGGCCTCGCCCAGCACTGACCCACACCCTGAGTTTCCTTCCCGGTCACCCCACCACTGGTGTCCACTCAAAGGCCCGGAGGTTCCCCTCCAACCTGTTCCTGAAGTGGCTTCACCAATTCCTCTCCCCAGCACACCCCCTCCTTGTAGAATCCCAGGGGCCCCACCGCCAGCCCTAGTTTTACACAAGACTTAACTGTTCCCAGTGATCCTAGGTCTGGCCCTAGGGGAGTTAGGGACAGCTCCGGGAGGGAAACTCCCGGACACACTTGGGATCCTTCCCAGCCCTCCCCGCAGGCACACCCACTCGGCAGCCTTTCCCCAACACATCAGCTCCACACCCCTCCAACCGCACACCGCCTTCTTCCTCTGCCCGAGACCCCCCCATCTCACTTTCCCAACTGTGGGTCCCACTGAACTTGAACCCACTCGGCTAAAGGGGGCAGACGAGACCCGAGATCCGCCTTTGGGGCTCCTCCTGCCAAGGGCACGATCCCGCCCAGATACCTTTCTGCCCTTGCCCCAACTGTTTACTCCCCCCTTCACAAGACTCTCCATAAGACCCCGGTTCCTTCTCTGTCTGCCACCCCCATACACCATCACGGGCACCTGGGGTCCAGGAATGCCCCACATCCCACCTCTCCCAGAACACCTCTCCCAGGCTCCACCTCTCTCAGTCCGAACTTTCCAACCTTCCCGGAATTCTTCCCCAGCCTCTCCTCAAAAACCGCCCCAAACCTTATCCCCTCCTTGGTCCATCCACCTCCAATCTCCGGCTCCCTTTAGGACAGGAAACCCAAAACCTATCTGACTTGAAAAACTTATTCACAGCTCCCAAAAATTCATCCCCCAGCCCTCTTGGCACCCCCACCCACTCTCGCACCTAAGCTCCTCTCCGCAGACCCGCGCCACTTTGGGGCTCGTGTATGGCCTCTTCCCGTCCCCAAGACCCCCCACTCCAGATACCCCCCAGTTCAAGACTCCCAGAAGCCTGGTCTCCTAAGAACTGCCCCGGCCCCCAGCTTCCACAATTCCAAAGCCTTCTCAGACCTTTCTATACGCCAGAGTACCCTCCCTTCTCGAGGTCCACTGCAGACCTCCCTGTGTCCACAAACACTAGACTCCCAGGTTTCTCTCTCAACACCCCGGGCCCATGCTCGAAGCCCCTGCACCCCGCCCCAATCCCATTTCTAAGCCTCCTCCGCCCCATTCCCCCGCCCCGACCCCCGCCAATGCCTTTCTCAGGCTCCCCGGATTCCTTTTCCCAGACTTCCATGTTCCCTCCCGGCCGCCCATGATGTTTTCAGACTCCCAATCCCCACTCAAGTTCCCCGATTCCTTTGCACAACTCCAGTGCCCCCGGGCCGGCCCCGCCGAATCCTTCCCGGGGGTCCGGGCACTCCACTCCGCTCCCGGGACGCCCACGCCCCTCCCGGGCCCCAGGCCCTTGCAAACCGCCCGCCAAGCCCGTCCGGCCCGGGGGCCGCTCACCTTGCGCTGCTGCTTCTCCCAGGCCGGGTCCAGCAGCAGGTCCCGGTCCCAGTCGTCCTCCTGGGCCATGTAGTCGCCCATGCTCCCCCGCCGCCGGCGCCATTTGCCCGCGCTGCTGGGGCCGTACTGGTACGACTGGTTCGCCGCGTGGTAGTCCACCATTCCGCCGCCTCTAGCTCGCCCACCAGCCCGTCCGCTCCCGCCTCAGCTCCCGCCCCTCTGGCCAAGCCGCCGCCGCCGCCGCCGCTTCAGCTGCTAGAGCCCGCCCTCGACCCGCGCCTGCGCCTGCCCGCCGCGCCAGCGCACCGCGCCTGCGCCGCCTCCCTCCCGCGCCCGCGCACCGACTCACGCGAAACAGAGAGACGCCGCGGGCGTAGCACTGCGCCTGCGCACGCCCCCTCCCGCCCCTACCCCCGCGGCTCCTCAGGCTCGGGAGCGCGCGCGGGTGTCCTCCGCGTGTGGACGGTGCGAGAGTCATGAATGATTCATAAGGCGGAGTCCCCGCGTCAGGCCGTAACCTGTTGGAGAGTGGGATGGATTTCGCCGCAGGAATTCCAGAAATACTTATTAAACGCCTTCTGTGTGCCCGACTTTTGCTTTCAGCGCTAAGGAGACCAACCCAAGGCCCTGCCCCCTAGCACCCCTCCCTTCCCCCCCACAAACCCCACTTAAAGTCGTGGACTCACGTTCCCAGTTGGTGTTAGGGAGAGAAGTCAAGCGGAACTAGAACACGGTCTGGGGGTAGCTTTGCGGGGACGTTTGGTCAAGGGCATGAACGATTCGCGACATGGACTGGCTTGGAGTGGATCCCGACCCCGTGGGGCGGAGAGGGGCTTGGGGAGGTTTCTTGTCTTCATTCAGCCAACCCGCCTTCGTTGGCACGGAGAGCACTGGACACAGCATGAGTAGTTCTGAAGTGGCTAATATATGGGTTGCAAGGAATGACACTGTCCCTGCCCAGCCCAGATTTCGACTCAGTCGAGACTCCGGGGGTTTCTGGCACTCAGGAAGTGAATGACCGACCCCAGTCTTTCTCTTTCCCAAATACCTCCCACTCACCCCTCTGCTGGGGGGGCGCAGCCATGCTGCCAATGCATGGTCTCATTACTCCTGTGCTCCTGCCGGGCACCTCGTTATCACCGCAGCTCACACCTTTCTGGATACTGCGAGGAAGCTGGCAGCTGCCTCTTCAGAAATATCCCTCCTCCGTGAGACCTGACCTGGGCTAACAGCAGGACCGCTTTCCCTGGGCAATTTCCCCCACCTCATTCTTACCACCATTTAACACAGCATGGGCCACTGATCCCGTTTCTCTGCCCATCTCCCCAGCGTGTCAGTGGGAGGAGCTTGGTTTTACACTAATGAATCCTGATTCTGCAGCTGAATAATTCCAGGCCTGCTTTAAAGATTCTTCCCGCTCTCAAGGCTGGAGAGACAGTACAATGCGTTGGTGTTTGCCTTGCGCATGGCTGACCCAGGTTGGATCCTTGGTACCCCATAAGGTCTTCCGGGCCCCCTCATCAAGGGCCACTCACGCGCTGGTGCTGGGGTCCTTTAAGAGTGCCCCTGACTCAAGCGGTTCTTACACAAGCAAGGTGTGTGCCCTTCCGCGGGAACCACACCTTTGGTCCCTCCTATAGAGGTGATAATGTTCACCAGATAACGCTCAGGGTTACTCCAGCTGGTGCTCAGGATCAAACCTGGGTCAGTTGTAAGGCAAGCCCTACCTCCTTTATTTGCTTGTTTTGCTTTTTTGGGTCACACCCATCAATGCTCAGGGGTTACTCCTGGCTCTGCACTCAGGAATTACTCCCGGCGGTGCTCAGGGGACCATATGGGATGCTGGAGATCAAACCCAGGTTGGCCACGTGCAAGGCAAACGCCCTCCCGCTGTGCTGTCACTCCAGGCCACTGCACCTACCTCCTGTGCTATGGCTCGGCCCCGCCCTTCATTTTACATCCAGTTGTGCAGCAAGGCCAGTGAGGATGCTAGGTGGTCCTGAAAGGGGTCTAGAGAGAATTTGGGGACAGGAATCAACAGATTTAGCATCCTGCATTTGAGGGCTGAGGGCATGGGGGTGGGGAGAAAATATTCTGGAAGACAGGCTTGAGGACTGAGCGACCCTTTGGGGAAGGGCTGGCAGGAAGTGGGCAGGTCAGGGCGTGAGTGGCTGGAGTAGGGGCTGGCTCTCTGGGCAGAGGGGACAGGGGGTGCATGGCCCCCTCACCCCTCCTAAGGGAAAGGGGACCAATAGGGAGCAGCGGAAGAGGTCAAGGCCAGGGCCCGCTCTCCCAGGGGAGGCCACGACCTAAATGGAGCCCCAGGAGCTGGCTGTTCCCAGAGTTGGGCAGGGCAGCCTCTTCCTGCCTGACTTGGAGAACCAGCCCAGGACTTTTGTGCCGGGCCTGGCTGGCAAGGAAAGGCCGTTTGGGCGCTGGGCCATGTGTCCCTCCCCTGCCCACTCCCGGTGCACTGGGAAAGCACTCAGACAAGGGCCGGTAGGTGAGGTACTGGCTTTGGTCAGAGGTTTAAATGGCAGGTGCCCGCCTCAAATTGCCATCCCCGAGGATCCTTCCCAGCGGCCTCGGACAGTGCCGTAATAGGTGCGTGCAGAGGTGCCAAGGGCAGGGCCTGACCAGAGGGCCCCAACGGCAGCTTAGGTTCACCATTCCTGCACCGCTGCTCGGGAGCCCAGAGAGCAGCTGGAATGTGCTGGGCACTGTATCCCCCTGGTAACACCACTCCAGTGGAACAGGAGGAGGCTGGCCGTTTGCACCACGGTGACAGCACAGACTGGGGTGTCAAAGGTGACAGCAGAGCCGCTGCTGGGTCGCCCGAGCCCCACGCAGCATGACCTCTTCCAGGAAGCCAAGTCCCACAACTCTTCCCACACACCAGTCACAGGGAACACAGGAGAGGGGTGCACTGGAAAACTGGGGTGGGCGTGGCAAGGTTGAGGTCCACCCAGAGCCACTAGGCTGGGTTTAGCCCTAGCACACTGCAGCCCACGGGTGAGCCCTGTAGCTAGTGGCCGGAGAAGGCTGGCTCCACTAGCCAGAAAAGGTCTCTTCATGACCTCAGCTAGGCAGCCAGAGAGTGATATAGGTTGGGCCTACACCAGGCCATTAGCCAAGGAGGGTCGTGGGGGCCTCATTCACCGCTCAGGGGTTTTATGATCACCCCAGTCAAGTGGGTTGGTTGGTGCTGGGCCTGGGGCTTCGCTCCCTCTGCCCAAGCTCTTCGTGCCCAGGATTTGGGCACACCCTAGTTCCTGGCTCCTGCACAGGTCTGGCACTGGGGGCAAAGGGCAGCCGCCCTGCCTTCCTGTCTCTACCCTCAGAGGCAGGATGGGCAGGGTTGGGCAGGCTGGCAGCTGGGCCCCTAGCTGCCCAGAGGCCCGGGCACACCCTCTGGAGACAAGCACCACACATCCCCTCCTCTCTACCCAAAGACAGTCCAGCCTCCCCACCCCCCTCTTACTCCAGGTGAGCAGAGGGAAGGACACTTGCCCAAGGTCACTGGGCCAGCCAGCCAGATGCCTGGAATACCTGGGAGATAAGGAGCAGTGCTGTGGGCTCCTAATGCCCAGCAGGGACTGTACAGGCATCTGAGAAGGGGGCAGTCATGTCCTGACCCCAAATTCCAACGTTCGGACTAGTCAGTCTCTCCAAACAGAAGTGAGCTGGCCTGGGGCAGCAGCGCAAGGGCTGGGCTGTGCATGTCTCACATGGGGAGGCCCTGGGCCTGAGCCCCACTACCAGATGGCCTTCTCTCTTCCCGAAAAGAGCCGAGGCCTAGTTTGCAACCCCATGACCCTGGTGACAACTCAGTCACCACTAATAAGGACCTTCTCCCAGCGCCAGGGCCCCTGGAAGCTGCTTACGGTGCCTGTGCCTTTAGGGCCTGACCCTTCCCCTCCAGTCTCCAGCTGCTGCCCTGGGGCCATCCCCATCCCCAAGGCCCCAGGGGCGAAGGTCAGCCCCTCCCTCCCCAGGATAAGGAACAGGGACCCAGGCTCCCATCCACCTCCCCTGATGGGGAGAGTGCTAGACCCAGAGGCAAGGCCAGGCCCCTTGGTCTCATCCCACTCACAACCCTGCTTATAAGACTCACTGCAGGCCCCTCCACCCCATGTGACCTCACCAGGAGGGAAGGTGAGGTAGGGTGGGGCAAGGGAGGAAGTGAAGGAGAGAGGAGGGGAGGCGGAAGTCAAGGCTCCTCCCATCCCCACCAGGTCAGAAAGGCGGTAACACCAGCAGGGCGGGGATACCGCAGGACTGCTCCAGGGCGCCCTCTGGTGGGCAAGGTGCAGAGGCAGGAAGCCAGAGAGGTGGCAACATCAAACGTCAGGGCAACGATCTTTATTGAAAGCAGCCAAGTCACTGGGATGAGGCCATAATGCTGGACACGCCTGTGGAGGAAAGGAGAGCCTGGGTCAGTGCGGTAAGAACGCCCCAAGCTCCTACCACCCAGCCATGCTGCCCACTGGCCCTCTGGGCTCAGACACCTTCACAGAGGCAGTCTGGGGCCAAGACCCAGAAACCCAACTCTAGATCAAAGCCCCCCCAGTTCAGAGTACAAATGTGCAACATTTTCCTCAGCAGATATATAGCCGCTGCCATCTGCGTGTGCATGTATGACAGCAAACGTGTGCGTGTGACTCTGGGCTTCACACAAGTAGGACGCAAGCGCTCATGGAACCATACCAACAGCATAGCAGGTAGGGTGGCTGTGTAGCACGTGGGCAACACAGGTTAGATCCCCAGCACCCCATATGGTCCCGAGTCCCACCAGGAGTCCTGAGCACAGAGCCATTGAGTAATCCCTGAAAAAATGATGGGTGTGGCCCAAAATTTTTTCTAAAAGCCAGTACTCTGATTGGTGCATGGGAGAGGCGTTTGCCTTGCTCTCGCCAACCCAGGTTCAATCCCCGGCATCCCATTTGGTTCCCTGAGCCCCAACAGGAGTAAGTCCTGAGCATCGCTGGGTGTGACCCTCCCAAAAGCAAGCAAGCCAGTACTAGACGACTGAGGTAGTGACCCGGCAGGACACAAAGATTAAATGGCATTTAGGAGTAACGCCCAGTGCTATTTTTTACCATCATCGCCTCATTTCCTATGGGCAGCCACACAATCGTGTTCCTCAAATGCCAAATTCTGGGTTTCTTCTCTCAGTTTGGGGGCCACACCTGGAAGTATTCGGGGACCAAATGGGAGGGAGGATGGAATGTGGACCTATTTCTCCCTGCCCTCAATCTGCTGGAGGGGAGAAGTCTTGTGTCTGGCACCCCCAGAAGAGACCCTCGGGCTCTGTGCAGCCTGTGGAAGACCCCAGACGTAGCTTAGAAACGAGAGCAAGGAAACTACGAGCAGGGACGCAGGCAGAGCCTGAGCCTCGGCCACATGAGCCCACGGCTTCACCCCGACCAGCGAAACAAAACCTCACAGAAGCCCCAGGTCACATGCAGATGCGAGAGAAACCGACTGGGCGAGCAGGACTGGGAAGCTGCCTCCCTGGGGGCTCACAGGGAGGTCCTGGGAGCAGAAGAGCCTGGGTCAGCCCCAGGGAAAGATGCCCAGTGACCCCTAACCATTCCGAGGCAGACCCAGGACAAAGGTCATGGCGATCGGTACCCCGAACATGGTGACGGGGGCCGCGCAGGGCACTGCCTTGAGTGCACCGCTGAGCCTCACTCACTGTCAAAGTCGATCTTCTCCACGATGTTCTTGGGCTTGATGCTCTCCTCCTGGCTGCAGATGAAGATCTGGCCCGACTCGTCTGGCGCTCCAGCCGTACTTGCTCATCCACACCTTGAGCTGGTTATCTGCAGGGGACACCACCACCCAACAGCCTGGCGGTCACCCCCTGCCACAGTACTAGGGGACCCAGGGCCCAAAGTCACAGTAGCTCTGCCTGATGCCCCCCCCCCCCAGGCTCCTGGCAGCCTCTGCCTGGGCACAGGCCTGGCACTTCTCTAAGATCGTTCCCAGCCAGCAAGATCTGGACCAGGCCCTCCTCCTCCCAGAAGGCCCCAGGGCTTGGGCCTCCCTGCTTTTAGCCCTGGATGCTCGCTTCTCTCCCGGGCAGCAAGCAGAATCCTAATTACAGCACAGCACGTTCTTATCTGCTTTTTTCCCACAACCAAATGAAATGGTTTCAAGATCTGATGGGCCCCTCCCTGCTCACAACACTCAGGGTGAGGGAGGACTAATGCCCAGGGAGGCCCCGGTATCTGATGATCTCCCTCCCACCACTGCTCCTTCCCCCCTGGCTCACATGCTGGGGGTGGGAAGGGGGGAGACGGCAAACACGACTCTGTGGTGGCCGGGGTGAGCTGAGGCAGTGTCCGACGGGCGCCAGGCTGGCTCTGCCTTCACTCCAGAGACCAACTTGGCACCCTCCTCACGGCCTCTGCAGTGTCATGTTTGGGCACCGTCGGGTTCCCTGCCCTGCTGTGCTGTGCTCAGGCACCTTTGGGCACTCAGTGTTGTGCTCGGGCACCGTGAGGCTCCCCCGCAGTGTCGTGCTCGGGCACTGTTGGGCACCAGCAGTGTCACGCTTAGACACAAGTATACTACGTTGGGGGGGACTCCATGGTGGGGGGTGGCTTCCCCAATACCCAGCAGCACTCAGCTCTAATGGCTTGGCACTCAAGGCACCAAGCAGGACTGGGGATCAAACCATCCTCAAAGCCTGCTACCTTGGCTGGGCCATCTGTTCTGTTACTGCGTCACACCTGGGCCCAGGAACAGCACCCGACAGTACAGGCGCTCAGCTCCGGAGGGCTGAAAACCTCAGGCCTCCTGAGGACGGCGTGTTTGTTTTCTAGACCTCACCTAGTGGTACTCAGGGCTTAGCCCCGACACTGCGCACAGGGATCACTCCTGACAGGGCTCAGGGGACCATAGAGGGGTGCTGGGAACCAAACCCGTGTGGGCCATGTAGCAAGGCACACTCCTTCCCCGCTGGCCTCCCCCACTGTGCTCAGGCCCCAAGGCAGGTTTTCTGATCCTACAGAGGCAGAGGAAGATCTGAGGGACCCGGGCAGGAAAGAGGGGGCTTACCTGTCAGATCCCCGAGCATCTCGGCCAGCAGCCAGCGGTCAATGTGCTGGTAAGTGATGCCCACAACGTGGCAGATAACTGTGGAAGTCAGGGTACCCGAAGGTCAAGGGCCGCCCCACAGAAGCCCAACACCAGGTCCGCCCCGCCCTACCAGGGCAGTCTTGGGGCTTACACTTTCGGACGGAGTCTTCAAAGCCAGTAATACCCTCCAAGAGATCCATGTTTTCATCCAGGGCTTGCTGGGAGGGAAAGACACGGGTTGAGAAGGTTTGTTTACATTAACCAGATGCCAACTCCCCAAACACCCACTCACAGCCTGCCAGCCTCCAGCGCCACCTGCTAGCCCAATGCTCGTTTGACTGAAAGGGTTGGAACCATACCGGGATGGCTATTGCAAGGCAAGCGCCTTGGGCCCTGTACTCTCTCTGGCCCCATAAGGCACCAGCTGCAAACTAATATCCCCCAAATAAGAGCAGCCGGGAACCCCAGAAGGCAGAACCCACCTTCCCAGGAGAAGGGGCAGCGCCACCATGAGCTGAGGGTACCCTGCCTGGACCCCAATGCCCCCAGAGAGCACAGGTCTGCCCACGCTCCTTCCCTACTCTACAGACACAGAGGCCCCTGCATACCTCAGGGGCTACAGCTCTCCCACAAACCCCATGGCCCGCCCTCTCAGGGTTACTCCCAGGCCTTCCTCAGGCTTCAGAAGGAGCCTGGCCGGGAGAGGCAAGCGAGAGCCGGGAGCAAGTGTGGCAGGACACAAGGGAAGGCCCCTCTCTCCTGCAGGAGACCTGGGCCAGACCGCAGGTCACCAAAATCAAGGGAAGGTCTAAAAGGAGGGGCTCATTGGTGGGTGGGTGGGGGCTGATCCCAAGCTACCATGCCAAGATTACCCAGTCTCCACTTGCCTGGACTACCCGGTTTTGGGGGACGCTAGCCTTCTGGGCCCAAAACAGGGGGAGCAGGCTGGCAAGATGGCACAGAGGGAGCCTGCCTTGCACCTTGCACCGCTCCATCCCTGGCTCCCCACAAGTGTCCTGAGCCCCGCCAGGAGGAATCCCTAAGCATCGCCGGGTGTGACCCCTTCAAAAAAAAAAAAATCCCCAGAGCTGAGGCAAGGGGAGCAAGAGGGACTGAGAGGCCGGAGTCGCCCTCAAGGTGGGCTTCTCTCCTGTCTCGGTCCCCATCTCAGACAGCGGCTCACTGTTGCCTTCCTACGGCCCCATTTGCTTGATTTTGACCTGCCAGCCCCTTGTGCACCCCTTTGGGGCCACATGGCCCCCAGCTGGGGAACACTGTTCAAAATGAGGAGACAGACGCTGGAGCTGCTGTTCAGGCCCAGACAGGGGGACGAGGGGGACAGAGGGGTGCACTGGAGGGCAAGAAGAGTCGGAGCTCAGGCGGTGTGGAGCACCTGAGGGGGAGCAAGCATGGGTCAGGACGGGGGGGCTGTCTTTGCTCAGGTCAGAATGACGGGAAAGGGCAGAGCAACAGCACAGTGGGGAGGGGCGGCGGCCAACCTGGGTTCAATCCCCGGCATCCCATATGGTCCCCTGAGCAATGCCAGGAGTAATTCCTGAGTGCAGAGCCGGAGTAACCCCTGAGCATCATTGGATACCAAAAAAAACAAAAAAAAAAAAAAAAAATCACGGAGAATTTTAATGTCCTTGGACCTGGCCTCCACTCACAAGAACACCACACTCCCGCATGGGGTTTGGTTTTGTGGCTCTAAACTTCCTAAGGGGCCCCGTGCTGAGAACAGCCCCAGGTTCTTTCCAGAGTCAGGAAAAAGGAGGGGCAAGGGGTGGTTGTGAACGGGGAAACCATCTTCCTGTGGAGCCGGAGAGAGCCCCAAGGGTTGCACACACTGTTGTGTGCGGGCTGGGAGGCGCAGGGTCAGCCCGGCCCGTGTGCACAGGCCCCAGCAGCTAGCCTAAGCCACCCTAGGGCACCTCTGCGGATGCCCCAACACCAACAACCTCATTTTCAGGATGGGGACGGACGAAAGGTCGATACCACTAAGGCGAGATTCAAGACTACGGGGCATCGGGAAAAGCAGGGAGACAGAGGGAGGGCAGGGCCCCAGAACTGGCAAAGCAAGGGAGGAAGCAGAGCAGGCTGTGCAGGGCAGGGTCAAGGGGTGCGCTGGGGTCCCTGAGCGAGCGCTCCTGGCCACTGGGCCACCCCAGCCATTGGCCCCACGTTACCCAGAAGGCCTGGAAGTGGCAGGTCTCCAGCAGGTCTCCCAGGTACAGGATCTGACGGATCGGCCGCTCTTCTTGCTGCAGTGGGGGCATGTTAAGGGAGCACAGCCGGGCCGCACCCCTCTGGCTCTTTCTCCCACAGGCTCATGCCCGGGAAACACAGCTGGACTCCGCCACAAGGGAGGTCAGCGGTCGGTGACAGCCCATGTCTGAGGGACCCAGCACGGTGCAGACACAGTTGGCTGGTAGACAGTGCAAGGGACACAGACAAACAGACACACAGACACACACACCTCCCTCCCCACCCCGTGCTCCAGAGCCAACTGCAAGGATACGTGAGCCTGGTCAATCATGCACTTGCACAGTGTGAAGTCGGTGTGGGGCAGGTTGGTGAGGGCCTTCAGCAGGATCTGGGCGGTGACCGTGGTCTGGAAGAAGGCTGGGTTGAACTGGTACCTGCAAACAAGAGACAAGTTCCAGGGGCCGCTCCAGCTCTCTCAGGCACTGCCCAGTGCTAAGATGACCTTCAGCACAAGCCAAGGGACCGTAACCTCGTAAAGCCTATATGCCTGCTGCACAGCGGGAGGGCAGATCCCAAACACCCTACCAGGTGGCCTGGCAGGTGACTCATGACACAGGAACATAGGAACACGGACACTGCAGTGGTCTGGAGTGGGCAGGGCCGGGGTCCCGGGGCCAGGCTGCTTAGGATTAATTATCTTGTTTTCCTTCTCGGCTGTACTCACTTCAGGGCTTACTCATGGCTCTGCGCTCAGGAGTCAATCCTGGCAGGGCTCAGGGAAAATATAGGGTGCTGGAGCTCAAACCCAGCGTGGCCACATGCAACACAAGCACCCTGGCTGCTGTACTATGGCTCCCGCCAAGCTGCCTGGGCTTAATGTTCCCTAGTGTTAGGGGTGGGGGAGAGGGTAGGGCTCACCTGCACACATGCAATCCCAGCACCACCCGGGTCCCCCTGGACAGAGACAGGCACAAGCACTGCCGGATGTGGCAAAAACAAGAAAACAAAACAAAACCCAGCCAGACATGGTTCACCAGGCTGAGCACGTGCCTTGCGTTATGGGGGACTATTCTAGAAAGCCGGGAGCAGCCCCTGAGCGGTGCTGGGTGCTAGGGACTATCTCTACAGTCCCTGGAGTACATATTCTTCTAACCCTGCTTAAGAAGTTCAGTTTACTATACAGCCCAAACAGATGGGTCTGGGTTCTTCACGTTCAATGTCACGGTCTCTCTCTCTGGCCTGGGTGACCATCCCTGGAGGCCTCCAGGGTTAATGATCTGCTCTCGTCCCTCTGTCATTCTTGCTTTCCACGCCATTGGTGCTCTTCATCTAGACTCCTCCAGCTGGGAGGAAGGAACTCTCCCCGCATCCCCTTGCTGGCGCTCGCTGTCCCATACTGTCACGGGCCTCTTAAGCCTGCACCCCAGTAGTTCCCTGTCGTCCCGAATGTTCTGAGTCTCAGCACGCTCAGGTGAGATCTCTACACCTTGTCGCTGACTGGGCATACAGGCCTCCTGCATCAACATATTTTAAACTCTCCCTGCCACTTTCCTCCCGTGCTAAGGAAACAGTAGCAGCCATCACTACCCCAGTATGAAAAATGCACACACATTCCCACAGCCAGCACTGACCGCATGGACATGACCTCAGCAATCTAAACCAGGAGTCTGACACTTTCCACTCACAAGCCCCATTTTCTGAGAAACATAAGACACGCACACGCCATGGAAACACCTCGGATTCCCTGCTGAGCTGATTTTGAACAAACTTTGGATGTTGCAATCAGAGACCTTTTACCATCTCAACCCCCAATTTTTCACAACCCCCAAATTCAGTTACTCCATATGGGGTAGTGTCTGGGTTAAGAAGCTAGAATCGAGGCCGGAGTGATAGTCCAGCGGGTAGGGCATTTGCCTTGCATGCGGCTGACCTGGGTTCGATCCCCAACATCCCATATGGTCCCCCCGAGCACCAGCAGGAGTAATTCCTGAGTGCAGAGCCAGGAGTAACCCCCTGAGCATCGCCGGTGTGACCCCAAAAAGCAAAAAAAAAAAAAAAAAGTAATAATAGTAACTATTATCTAGGGGCCAGACAGATTAAAACTCACCATTGAATATACACAAAGAGACTTAAGTGATAAACTCTAAATATCTGCAGGGCTAGCCACAATGTGTAAAAAGAGGGAGAGAGATGCAGAGACAGAGAAAGAGAGGAAACTGGGGTACCTGCTATTAAGGCAGCCTGGGGGTGGGCGGGAAGGGGTGGGGTACATTGGTGGTGGAAATGGGGCACTGGTGGAGGGATGGGTGCTGGTATACTGTATTACAAGAACCAATTATGAACACCTTTGTAATTGTATGTTTCACGGTGGTATAATAAAAAAAAAAAATCTAGGGGCCAGAGAGATAGTCTAGTGGGTAGGGCACTTTGCCTTGCAGAGTCTAACCTGGCACCGCATACGGTTCCCCAAGCACCACCAGGAGTGATCCCTAAGCACCAAAGTGCGAGACCCCCCAAACAAATAGAACAGAAGTCCTACCAGCCCCGCCTTGAACATGAGCATCTTTTCCCTTGTACAGACATCCCAAGTGAGGCAATGCAGCCACGAACTGCCCAGCTGGTCCAACTAGGCAGTGTCAGGTGTGACCCGAGACACCACTGGCCTGGTGGGCCACTCGTGGCCCTGGAGCCCCTGGAGCACTTTTTGGAAGAGCCAACAAACAAGACATCCCCTGCTCTATCCCAATTTTCTTTGCATCTTGCTCTTGCAACACCAAGGAAAGGCACCTTCTGCAGGCTACCCTGTGGAGCCAAAACCTTGCAGTGGCCGCAGAACCCGGGACAGCTGCAGAGGATGGGATGAGAAGACTCACAGCTTCAGCACGGCCAGGTTGGCCTCCAGATCATAGGCATTCTCCTTGGCCTGCGCCTCCACGTAGCGCTCCAGAGTGGCCAAGTTCTCAGGGTTGTACCTGGAAGGGATTCATGAGGGCTGAGCACGCAGGGCCGAGGCCATAGTACAGCGGGCAGAATGCCCTGAACACGCCAACCCAGGTTCCATCCCCAGCACACCACATGGGCGCCTGAGTCCACCAGGAGTAATCCCTGAGCACAGAGCTAGGAGTAAGCTCTGGGACCCAAAGACCAAAATAAGTACGAAGGGTGAGTGGGCAGAGGGGGCAGGAGCTGACGATGGACACTGAAGGGAGAGTCACTAGCCTACCTCTTCTTTCCCTCTGGGGTGTGACAAGCCACCAGCTAAGCCAGTTCCTTCACATCCAGTAAGTTACACGGCCCAACGCGGACTAGCACTGCAGCTCACTGGAGACCTGGGTCTTTCCCAAGAACGTCACCAACCTCTCCGCTGGTGCTCACTGCAACCTCCATCCTAGACTAAACATCTGTGCCACCTTCGTCCCCTCCAGCCCTCAACCTAGACTTGATCCATTCTCTCTGGCACAGCTCTCTGCACGCCAGCCTGGACCATTTCCAGATGCCCGCTATTTTCAGGGGAATCTCCATTTAAAACTGGGTTCGGCAGTGCCCGGCACTGACACTGGATTCCCGTAATTAAGTGTTCCGTGAATGACCCAAGACAAAAAGGCAGAGGGCGAGGGTGGGAAGCAGAGGGTCGTTCCCTGAGACCGGGCAAGTTCACATCACTTAGGCTGGACAGTTAAAGCGGGGAAGGCCAAGCGGCAGGCCACGCTATCTCCTGCCTCTGCGTCTCTCCGGACGTCGGGAATATCCCAGCCCCGAGCAAAGCCAGGATCCTTCCCTCCGGCCCCCTTGGTCGGCCCCAGAAAATCCGTTTCCCCTCTACAAGCCGCTTCGCCAGGCGCGCCCCTTCCGACCCGGCTCGGACCTGTCGATACCCTTGAGCAGCTTGCCCACGTTGGCTCTCATCTGCTCGAACATCGCCATGGCTGCTGTGGCCTCGCACACCCGGCGGGAGCCAAACACACACCCGGCACGGGGAAATCTCGTGGACCGGAAGAGGAAACGATGGCGGAAGCGGAACTACGTCACTGTTTTCCTCTAGCCGGGGGTCCAATGCTCGGGAGAAGCGCTCAGCGGCTAGCCACGCCCCTGTCAGCCACGTGACCCTCCTCCCCCTCCCGCCGGAGCGTCTGGCGCGTGCGCAAACGTTCCATCCGCGCTGGCTCTCCAGCGTGAGAAAAGCTTAGCTGAGTCCAGTGCGCAGGCGCAAGCTGGAGTCAAGGGGCGAGGCTAAGCTTTTTTCGGGCTCTGCAGAGTCCGTTCTAGTTCCCTAGTCGTGCGCGTGAACGATCTAGGAAGGAGGCGGTTCTGTTGGCGGGAGGCGGGCGGGCGCACGCGAAAATAAATTCATTAAACTCTGATGAACTGCACAGAACAGGTTCCTTTGGGGCGGAGGCGAAGTCCCCAGGAGTTCTGCTTCCACAGTCGTGGATTCCTGTAGGAGGAACCTAAATTCCCTAAATCCTCAATCTGTTGCCGTGAGCGCTAACCCAAGACCTATAGGAACACCCAAAGGCACCATGCCCGATGGCACCCAGTACCCGTGAGACCCATTTGGGCCTTGAAGAATGTACAGTTCGGCACTTTGCAGGCGTGAATGCACAGATCCGGTGGTAGATGAGGAGGTGCGCACTCAGGGTACAACCGCAGGAGTGCGCAGAGGAGTCTAGGCGTGTGCTCGGCACAGGCTACCAGTAAGCAGCGCACGTCTGAACCCCGCTCAACAGACTACACTGCACGGCCCTCCGCCTGCAGACCTGCCGTCTCCCGTTGTGGCCAAACCCACAAGCATTCGGCAGAGGTTCAGCTGTGGTTTTCAGCTGCCATCGAGGAAGGGGAGGGGTGCTAGGGTACCCCCACCTCTGCCCAGCCCAGATCGCAGTGCAGATACTTTGCATCACGTTTACATTCACTTCAGGGCCTTGGTGGGAGAGGAAGGTCCCTGGGTCCCCAGGCTTAGCTGCCCCTCTCAGGCTCTCAGGGGACAAGGGGTGGAGCTACCCGCAGAGCCCAGCAGCTGGGGCAGGAAACGAGAGTGGGGAGCAGGGAGGCCACAGCCAGAGGAGGCTGCCGGGCGGGTGCAAGACTTGTGGAGAGAGAGGGAGGGGAGGTGCCAGCACTTGCGCCTTGAGGCCCTGCTGGCCCCTGGGCCCAGGTCTGGCCCCAGGGATGGACCTCGTGGACTCCCACATCTTTAATAGGGACCCCCGCGACCACTATGATCTGCTGCAGCGGCTGGGTGGCGGCACCTACGGGAAGTCTTCAAGGTGAGGAGTTTTTTCCCTGCTGCTCCTGCACCCCTGATCCAGGGGTTGAGGGCAGGAGAGCCTGGGAGAGGGGCTCAGTGCCCGCCTTGGCCGGGGGGGGGATGCTAAGAAGAAACCCAGCTCAGAGCCTGCCTGACTGTCAACTTCCCCTTGGAAAAGGCTCGGGACAAGGTGTCAGGGAGACCTGGTTGCCCTGAAGATGGTGAAGATGGAGCCCGGTGAGGAGAGGGCCCCCTGGAATCACCCACCCTTCTCTTTCCTCCCAGGCCCCTGGGCCTCTTTCCTCTTTGCCCTCTCCTGGAGGCGCTTTTCTTACCCGCCCTACTCGCAGATGACGATGTCTCCACGCTGCAGAAGGAAATCCTCATCTTGAAAACTTGCCGGCATGCCAACATCGTGGCCTACCACGGGAGTTATCTCTGGTGACGAGCCTCCCCCGACCTGGACCCCCACCCGGCCCCTTGCCCATACCCCCTCATCGGACTTTCAGTTCTGCCCCCCCATTTTTTTCTTAACTGGGCACCTCTAATTTGAGACCCAGTTCTAAATCCCAAGTTTCTGATCAGAGCTCACCCTAATTTAATTCCCTGTCCTGAATTCCCATTTCTGACCAAACAGTTCCCTGCAGGGGTCCCACACCTGACACCACATTCTCCCCCAAATGAACCTATTGGCACCTTGCCCTCTGGGGTCCCCACTTTTACTCCTCCTGAACCTCTACATTTCCAGACCTCCAGGTTAATATCCCAGATACCCTCATAACTCTGTCCCCTAGATCTATGGTCCCCTGAGCCTCTTATTTCCTCGGAACCTCTGCAATGTAGGGGACCTCTGCCCCCCTGTCTCCCCAGATTAGCAGGAGACCCCAGAGGCTGTCTTGGGTGAAAAGGCCAAAGGCCTGGCCGGGAATCGAGCTAACCTTGAATGTATATGTTCTCTGAGCCTCAACTTCCCTGTCTATAAAAAGGAAGTGGGTCGATCTCACTAAAGTGGGCTGTGTGTGTGTGTGTGTGTGTGTGTGTGTGTGTGTGGTGCTGGAGGGGGCAGCCACTGTGGGCTGACATTCTCCTGGAACTGGCATGAGTGGGTGGGCCAGAGCCTGTACTTTGACTGGATCTGTGGCATTGGAGCAGTTGTCCTGATTCTGCTGGGCTGTTGTAGGCTGCAGAAATTCTGGATCTGCATGGAGTTCTGCGGGGCCGGCTCTCTCCAGGACATCTACCAAGGTGAGCGGAGGGCCGGGAGCCCTTGCACCCACATCTTCCCTCTCATCTCTGTGTCTGTCTCCTTCCCGGGTCAGAACCTCGTGGATTCTGGGGAGATGGGGACGGGCGAGTGAGTGGGTCCTGCCTTCCACAGGCCAGCAGCCATCACTCTGCAGGCTGGGTCCCCTCGATGAGAAGGAGCTGTGGGGGTGTAAGGGTGGTTCCTGCATTTAAATGTTTCTGCATTCCTGGCTCCACGTGGGGGCCACACGTGGCATGAGTGAATTCTGAATTCCATGGAATTCTGAATGGCGCTGGCCTGTTTTCACTCCTTTGGTGAATTGGAGCGTGTGGCTGTGATGACTCTGACCTCCCTGAGTAGCTGATGTCCCTCCCCAGTATCTCTAGCCATTCCCCATCCTGATCCCGCCCAAGGACAGAAAAGAACTGTATTAAGAACAGGACCTGAAGGGCCGGACCGATAATACAGTGGGTAGGACATTTGTCCAGCATCCCACATGGTCCCTGAATACCACCAGGAGTAATTTCTGTGTGCACAGCCAAAATTAACACCTGAGCATCACTAGGTGTAACCCAAAAAAGTCAAATAATAATAATAATCACTGTATCACTGTCTTCCCCGTTCATCATCGATTGGCTCGAGCGGGCATCAGTAATATCTCCATATGTCCTGTCTCATGCAAGTAGAGCCCAAGGGCACCTGCTTGCTCCAGGAACATAAAGAGCCTCAAACCATTCCATCAGGTCATGGGAATGAGGTCTATAATTGTTACTGGTATTTGGCATATCAAGTACAACACGGGTAGCTTGCCAGGCTCTGCCATGCGGGTAGTATCACTATAACCTTAACTACCTCTTCAGAATACCTCTATAGCAACTCATAGACTAGTACTTGAATGAATTTAAAAGTCTACCTACCTATACCGCAGGGTGAGTTCCCATTTCATTATTCTGTCCACATTTATGAAATGGCATTCTACTTTTTAAAAAAATCCCCCTTTTCCCCCTCTCTCTTCTGTCAATGTGGAGTGAATTGCGGGGTTTTGTTCAGCGTTTTAGAATCATTTGCTGAAATTACGCATGTCTCCCTCACTTAATAATAATAATAATAATAATAATCTGATAGGCGATAGCACAGCAGTGAGGACATGTGCCTTTCACACAGCTGACCTGGGTTCAATCTCCAGCACCCCCATGCCCTGCCAGGAGTGATCTCTGAGCACTGAGTCAGGAGTAAGCCCTGAGCACTACCAGGTGTCTCCCCTACCACACCTTTCTAGGAAACTGAGACTCCAGAGAGAAAGGTGCATCACTGAGTTGGCCCACGAGTCGGAGGCTGATCTGCTCTCTCCCTTCCCTCATCTGCCTTCCCACTGCTCGTCTCTGTCATCCTTCACTCCGTTGGGATCTGTTCCTGTTCTCTGTGTCCGTCTCTCTCCTTTCCCCATTTTGCAAAGTCACCCCGCAGACCTCCAGTGGACCCAAAGGGGCACAGCTTGCATTTCCCACTCAGGCAAAACTCAGCCTTCCTCGAGTCTGGTCTGCCCCCCAACCCATTGAGCCCAGAGACCCCCCATGCACTCCCCCCACTTAGCTGCTTCTCAAGCGACCAGGCCCCCTCCTACCCCTCCACTGTTAAACTCGCTTGCCTTCGCCCAGGAATGGCTACACCCATCACCTCCTCTGGGTGGCCTCCGTGATTGCCTTTGCCATATTTCTCCCCTCCGGCCCTGATGCCTGTGCTCTTTCCTTCATACTGCACCTCACATAAAGTAGATTTGGTTTTATTTTTTTTTATTCCATCCCCACTCCGGTCTTTCTTCACTGCAGATTGTGATGTCCCACCTGGGCTGGGTACTCGCTGGCGCATGGCACACAGGTTCACGTGTGTGCACACTTGGCTGTAGCCTTCCTGGCCTTATGTGGAGGAGTTCATCCATGTGCTTGCTAGGGACTGTGCTCGTGGTGCCCACCAGGGGGCACTGGAGTGCTCAGTCACCCCCCACTCACCCCACCCCACTCATCAGCGATCACATTTCCTTTTAGTTATGGTGCTTACTGGGGTGCGTACACCCATTTTTGTGGGGCTCACACATGGCTGGCTTCAGTATAGCTAGAAGTCATTTGTGTGGGGCTCAGAGGCCACTGAGCTGCCAGTTCCAGGCATGACATATGTGGGACACTGAGGATTTGAACTCAGGACCTCGTGCTTGTAAAGTGGGTGTGCTCCAAACCTCTGCACTATTCCTCCAGGCCCTTCACTTTAAATATTCTTTTTCTCAGAGGGTTGCTCCTGGCAGTGTTCAGGGAACCATGCAGTGCTGGGATGGAACTGGACCTCTGATATGCAAAGCATGAGCCCAGGGAACTGTTTCTTGGACCCTTTATCTTGTTTCTGGTCTCTTTCTTTCAGTGGAATGTTCTCTCCTGGAGGGCTCAGATTCCTCTCTTTCCCCCACCCCCCACTTGGCTCACTTTTCTCCTCTGGTACCCTTAGTTCTAGCACCAGGGCCCACTGGTTTGTTTTTTTTTGTTTTATCTGTTCATCAACTTTAGCTCTTCATGTTGCATAAGTAGGTAGAATCGCCGGTATTTGTCCTGTTCCTGCAGGTTTATTCCTTGGACACCTCCCCCAGCTCCTTCCATGTTGGGAATGGGGAAATGTTGTGTTCTGCGCAGTGGCCCTGTGGCTTCAGGGCGCCATATTGTCTTTCTCTGGTCATCTGTGGAGGGAACTGGGGTTGTTTCCGTGTCTCAGTTACCGTCCGTCCTGTGACGCCGAGGTGGTTCACTTTCCTACTCTTCAGCTCGCTCTCCTGGGCAGCCGCCTCTGTCACCTGCAGCTCTGTCCCCACCACCCTGCCCACAGTGGACATGCTGCAGATATCTGTAGAACAGCTGCTTCCCTGCCTTCCCATCCTCCGTCCCCCTCCATGTCCCCTCCCACAAGTTTCGCTCTACCCCCACTAGTCGCCCCATTTAGTGGTGTGGGTGGGGCCCAGGGCTCCCTGGGTTCGGGGCTTGGTTTCCACCGAATGCTGCTTAACTGACCTTTGCAGTGACCGGCGCCCTCTCTGAGCTCCAGATTGGCTACGTCTGCCGGGAAGTGCTCCAGGTGAGGGATGGGAGCGTGGGGGGCTCGGCAGACCCTGCGGCAGCTGGCAACCACTGAGCCCCGTGTCCACTCCTCCCCAGGGACTGGCCTATCTGCACTCTCAGAAGAAGATCCACCGAGACATCAAGGTGCCAGGGGTGGGCCAGGCCGGGGTATTTGGAGCTTGGGGGGTTGGATTAAGTGAAGTGGGGAGGGGGCCTGATCGCCCTCTCTGACTGCCTGTAACCCCACCTGTGTCCCCCAGGGAGCCAACATCCTCATCAACAATGCAGGGGAGGTCAGACTGGGTGAGTGTGGGGCAGGGTGGGGTGGGGATGAGGGAGGACAGGCTGGGGACACCCAGGTCACTCTGTCACCTCTTCTACCTCTAGCTGACTTCGGCATCTCGGCACAGATTGGGGCGACCCTGGCTCGACGCCTGTCATTCATTGGGACCCCCTACTGGTGAGCGGTTCTGGCAGGAGGCTGGGGGCAGCTCTCCCTGCTCTGCTGTTCTCTGGGTCCCCTGCACCCCCTCCCGATTTGCTGGGTGCTTGGATTCCTTTTAGGCTTGATTCTCTCTGCTAGCTCTGTCTCTGTTTCTTCCTGGCTGTGATTCTCTGACTGTTCCTGTCGCTCTCTCTCCATTTATATTTTGACCCGGAAGTATTGGGGACCTTCTCCCAGCTATACTTAGCTCAGCCATGCAGGCCTGAGCCAGTTAGGTGCTTGGGCCCTGGCAATGGGGTACCAATTCATCTGGGGGCAGGTGGCACCCTGTGGGGCTTGGGGGGGAGGGCCATGCCGTGCCTAGGACCAGACTCCAGGACATGCACCCCAGCCCTGTGTAGCCGCCTCAGTACTCTCTCTGCCTCGCTCCACGTGGCTCAGCCCTGCCGCCCAAGGCTCCCTCAGGTCTGTCTGTCCATGCTCCTCTCTGCCCCGTCTCCTGTCCCTGCTCCCTGTCCTCATGTTGCCCCTGGTCTCTGAGCATCGCTGCCCCCAGGATGGCCCCAGAAGTGGCTGCGGTGGCCCTGAAGGGTGGCTACAATGAGCTGTGTGACATCTGGTCCCTGGGCATCACTGCCATCGAGCTGGCGGAGCTGCAGCCCCCGCTCTTTGACGTGCACCCTCTCAGGTAGGTGGGGTGGTCATCCCTGGCTCCCTGACCGACCCCCGCCCCATCCGGCCCCATCCTCTGACACAGTCTGAGATGCTGGATCTTCTCTCAGCCCGGGAAGGCTTTCTGTCAGCCCTCCAACAGCCCCCCCAATGGCGGCTGCCCTGAGGCAGTGCTCCGGCCCCTGATTTGATATGAGGGGTGTGAGGATGAGCTGCTGGGGGCTCTCCAGCTACTCAGCAGCGGTCAGGGGCCTCCAGACCTCACCCGGCAATGCTTAGTGGGGAACCTCCAGGGCTTGTTCCAGCAATGCTTGGGGATGGCCCAGGACCGCGCCCAGCAATGCTAGAGGGTCTCCAGGTTGTGCCTAGAAATGCTGGGTGGGGGAGTGCCCAGGGCTAGAACTGGCAATGTGGTGGGGAACATGCTATGCCAGAGACCAAACTTGGCATGTGGCCCTCACCCCAGCACTGTCTCCCTGACCCAGGGATCCCCATCTTGACTCCCCTCTGCAGTGCTGGGCTGTGTCACGTGAGGAAGCCCCTCCACGCCCACTCGGCCCTCACTCTGCTCTCTGCTGACTTCCATGCAGCTGGGGACCTCTCAAGCCAGAAGGTCTGACCCCTACTGGGATGCTGAGCCGCACTGTCTCACCTTTCCTTCTAGGGTTCTCTTCCTCATGACCAAAAGTGGCTACCAGTCTCCCCGACTAAAGGACAAAGGCAAATGGTGAGGGGGCCCCTCACCGAGGAGGCAGAGCTGGGCTGGGAGTGCCCCACTCCACAATGTGGCTTCTCTTTGGGGGTGCTTGGTGCTCAGGGCTATTCCTGAGGGTGCCGAGGGGCTATTCCTGACTCTGTGCTCAGGAGAGACCCCCTGGCATTGCTTGGGGAAACCATATGTGGTGTGGGGTGGGGGATTTGTGCCTGGGCTGGAGAGATGTACACCATAGTCTCTCTCCGGCCCCTACACAACGTGTCTTCTTCCCCCAAGGTCAGCTGCTTTTCACAACTTTGTCAAAGTCACTCTCACCAAGAACCCCAAGAAGCGGCCTGGTGCCACTAAGATGCTCAGTGTAAACCCCTTCTCTGTTCCTACCCCCACCGAGCCCCCAAATGCTTGCCTGGAGACTCCTGCCCTGGGTCTGTTCACTCAGCTCCCCAGAGTGTGGATCATCCCACAGGATCCCCATGGTCCTCCCAAAGTTCCGATCCCTCTGATTTCCGGCCCCCAACACTCTCCAAATTGCTATCTCCTACCCCCAGCTGTGCTCTCCTGTGAGTGCTTATGACTCAAAAAATTCCTAAGACCCTGAGACCTATTCCGAATGTATGCCGGACCCCCTGGAATTCTCCAGCCCCTTCCTTCTTCCTATATCCCTCCAGGGCAGTCCTGGTTCTCTCCCTCCCTCAGCGCCCCTCGAGCCCCAGGCCCTGTCTCCTGGCCTCCCCCTTCTGCTCACAACCCCTCCCCTTCCCCAGCATCAGCTGGTGTCTCAGCTGGGCCTTAACCGGGGCCTGATCCTGGACCTGCTGGACAAACTGAAGAATCCCGGGAAGGGGGCCCCCACAGGCGAAGTGGACGATGAGGAGCTTGAGGTGAGGGTGGAGACTGAATGAGTGTGCTCTCCTGCACCCCCACCAACACACCGGGTGCCCTCCTGCTGCTTCTCTTAGAAGGAAACGGGTGGGGGCTTCTGGAGTTGCAGGCCAGCCCAGGCCTCAGGTGGAAGGGGTGGGCCTGATGTCCCTCTGCTCTCCCCAGCCTCCCCCGCCATCCCCAGGAGGATCAGATCCACCCACCGATCCAGCTCGCTGGGGTCCCAGACACTGACTGCTCCCGTGAGTAGAGGATCCCTAAGCCTGGGGACCCCTAAAATAGAGCCTAGTGACCCTCTACAAACCCCTACGACCTGTCTGGCCTATACAGCAACCTGGAGACCCTGTTTCTCTGACCATGAAGCTTCCCAGAAGCACCCAACTCCGAAAGGGGCCTCAGGAATCTCCCCACAACCCTTAAACCCCAGTGGGTCCTCCCCAAAACACTGGAATACTCTCTGCTCACAGCCCTGACCCCCACATAAGACCCCTAAGATCCCTCCCCTCCAGGGGCAGCTCCAATCAACACCTGACCCCCAACCTCCAACCTGACCCTTTTCTCTCCCCACCCGTGCTCCCTGCAGAGAGGCATATGCAGTTCGGAAGCCCAGAGGAGCAGTGTCCAGGCCCCCCAAGGACAGCGTGAGCCTAGCCCCACCCCACCCCCTCTGGCATCCCCAGGGCCCCACCCCAACCCGGGCTGAGTCCTCGATTCCCCACAGGAACGCCTGGAGCCCCAGGGACACCTCAGAAGCTGCAGCCCCAGGTCAGGAACCCTCAGGGTGGGAGGGGCAGCGGCCTTGAGAGAGCCTGGGGCTCAAACCTGTCACTCCCCAGGAGTCAACAGTCAGAGTCCGAGGATGACGACGACTATGACGATGTGGACATGTGAGCCAGGCTGTCCCCAGCCCAGCACCGCCCCCATTGGCCCCGCCCCATCTTCCATTGGTCCTGCCCCACCCTCCCTTGGCCCCGCCCAGCAAGCCCCCATTGGTCCCTTCCTGGGTTCAGCCCATACCACCACTCATGCCCACTCCCCCACTGGAACCTCCTGCCGGCTCTCCCTTGCTTTAGCCCCAACACCTGACCTCATCTATAACCTCATCTATGACCTCATCTATAACCTCATCTATGACCTCATCTATAACCTCATCTATGACCTTATCTATAACCCATCCCTTCACCTTCCTTCTGAGACCCCTGACTCCCACACCCATCCTAATCCAGCCCCCTGCGTTTTCACACCCTGCTCTGATCAGAACCCCAAGCACAGCCCCATCCCCTTCTCTATTCTTTTCCTTTTGTTTTGGGTGGACCCAAAACAAAAGAATGTGCCCCATGCCAGACCCTCAGCCCTGACCCTGACCTCAATCCCCTGGTCAGTGCAGACTCCTCTGGCCCGGTGACGCCCTCAGAGCCCTCATGACTCTCTGTCAGGAGCTGACCATACACTCCCCCATGCGTGTGCAACCAGACACAGACAGACAGACACACACACACACACACACACACACACATCCATAGTAGACATGTTTTGCAGCGCCAGGAGGCTCTGAAGTTCCCACTGATGCCCAGGGAGTCCGTGACTGATGTCGCCATGTCCCCTTAACCTTCAGTCCTCTCCCTCAGCCTAGGCAGTCACCCCCTTGCTCTTCTGACCTCAGATCTCCAGTGCTGAGTCCCCCCGTTTAGTTCCCTCTCACCTGCTCACCCACCCCATTTGTGTTGCAGCCCCACCCCTGCAGAGGACCTCCCTCCTCCACTGCCCCCAAGGTAAGGCCCGGGCCAGAGACAGGGTCTGGGGACTCAGGATACTTAAGACGTCTCGGTCTGAGTCCTCGACTTCAGGCTCCTGCACGCCTGGGGGTGGGGATGAAACAAGGTGATCTAGCATGTGCTATCCCCAAATCTGAGGGGAAACTAAACATGTTTAGCCTTTGGAAATTTTTGTTGTTTGGTTTTTTGAACCACACCTGCAAGTGCTCAGGACTTCTATGCTAGGGATCACTCCTGGTGGGGCTCAACCATATGTGTTCGGAGATCGAACCTAGGTAGGCCGCACGTACGGCAAGACACCCACCCACTGTATTATTGCCTTGGACCTCCTCTCCCAATTTTCAGTTTTGGGACTGCCTTGGGTTGTGCTTAGGACTTACTCCTGGATCTGCACTCTGGCATCACTCCTGGCAGGCTCGGACTATTTGGTGCAGGGGACTGAACCCGGTTGGACATAGGCAAGGCTTTACCTGCGGTACTATCTCTCTGACCCTCCCCACCACCACCACACACAAGTTTTGGTTTTTGTTTTAGGGCCACATTTGGTGCTTCTCGGGTAATTCCTATCTCATTCAGGAATTACTCCTAGCAGTTCTGAGGGGCCCTATGGGATGCCGGGATCAAAGTTGGGTTGACTGCATGAAAGGCAAATGCCCGACCTGCTGTACTATCACTCTGCTCCACTCCAATTTTGTAATAAAATATTTAGCCTTAAGGCTAGAGATATAGCTCAAGGGATAGAGCATGTAACAAACATGCGGGAGACACTGAGTTTGATCCCAAGCACAGTGTGTCCCCTGCTTCCCCAAAGCACTGCCAGGATATTTATATTTTATTATAAATATCATTATATTTTATTTATATTTTATTATAAATAAAATATAATATTTATATTTTAATAAAATAATAAATATATAAAATAATAAATAATGATATTTATATTTTATTATAAATATCATTATATATTTTTTTTTTTTGCTTTTGGGTCACACCCGGCAATGCTCAGGGGTTACTCCTGGCTCTGCACTCAGGAATTACTCCTGGCGGTGCTCCGGGGACCATATGGGATACCGGGGATCGAACCCGGCCGGCATGGGCCAGCCACGTGCAAGGCAAACAGCCTACCCACTGGGCTATCGCTCCGAACCAGGGGTAGCCATTATAAAAAAAAATATTTAGCCTGGGGGCTGAGTGACAGTATAGTGGGTAGGGCAATTGCCTTGCATGCAGCAAACCCCAGTTCAATCCCCAGCATCCCATATGGTTCCCTGAGCTGTGCCAGGACTAATTCCTGAGTGCAAAGCCAGGTTTGACCCATTAACACAGCTGGGTATCACTCAAAAGCAAAAAAAAAAAATAAGAGAGAGAGAGATTTAGTCTGGGGGCCAGAGCGATAGTACAGCAGGTAGATAGGGTATTTGCCTTGCATAGGGCTGACCCACATTTGATCCCTGACACCCCGTATTCCACCTGAGCCCCACCAGGACTAATTCCTGAGCACTGCTAGGTGGCTCCAAAACAAACAAACAAACAAACAAAAAAACAATTAGCTTGATGGATGGGGATGAGTAGCTGGTCCCAGGAATCCTTGGATGGAATGCATTAATTCTTTGGTTGCCATAGGGTGGGATTTAGGAGGGAAAGGCAGAGTGGAGGCTGAACTTTGTGTAGAGTTCGAGGCCTCAGTGTAAGGTCTGTGTTGGCATTAGGGGCAGGGCTGGGGTAGAGGGCAAAGGGGCCCTTCTCTGGCCATCTGACGTATTTTCCCATGCTCCCTTCCCTGTCTTCAAAGCCCAAGTTACGGTCTCCTTCAGATGATGGCCCTGGGGGCCCTGGAGATGACGGACTGCTGAGTCCAGGGGTGCTGGTCCGGTGCGCCAGTGGGCCTCCCCCACGTGACGCCTCATCGTGGGCCTCCCCCAGCCACCCGGAGCCCCCACCTCACTGCCCATTCAGGTAATGGTGGGCTGGGCTGAGAAGGGCAGTGGAGGGCAGCATTGGGGCTGATTTTCTGTCCCTCATCTCAGAACCCTCACTCTGGAACCCGCCTTCCCTGGAGCCTGGCCAGCCCCCACTGTTGCCCCGAAGGGCAAGATGAAGAGAAAGGTGAGGACCAGTGAGGCTGGGAGTCCCACCTCTGGATGGAGCTGGTGGGGCGACCGGATCGATCATGGGGACATTTATTCAGAGCTACTTCTGGCCAAATACCCCTTTTGTGCCTTTGGGGGGCATGCGAGTGGTACTGGGGCCTACTCTGGGCTCAGTGCCTTGGGGGGGTTGCTCTCAGCAGGGCTGGAACCCTGGGTCCCCCACATGCAAAACCGGCTGAGCCATCTCTCCTGTCCACACCCCCTACTTCACGTGGCATAGACCTGCACAGAGAGAGCTAGTTCTCCCAGAGAGAGTTCTCGTGCCACTTCACAGATGGGGAAACTGAGGCAAGAGGGGAGGGGAGGAAGCCTTGGAGGGGACTTTGAGCCCTGGCCTCGGGCCCCAGTGCTTTAACCAGCTCTCCCGGCTCCTTCCAGCCCCAGGACTGTGCACTTCTGGTCAAATTGTTCAGCGGCTGTCCCCTCCGGATCCACAGCACGGCTGCCTGGACGCACCCCTCCACCAAGGGTGGGCATTCCGGGTGGGGACTGCGGGTATGGGATTAATGTGTGGCATCAAGACAAGGAGGGGGCAAAGTGAAGTAATGTGGGCCGTCATCAAGCAGGGTCAGGGCCCAGGGTTCCACTTGGGGTGCAGGGACCAAAGTTGGGTGGGGTGAACTGAGCCTGAGAGGCTGGAAGCCTGGAAATATTATAACAGGGATTTGGGAGCATAAGAGGAGACACTTGAATCCCATTAGCCTCAGCTGGACACTAATGACGGAGATCGGAATGAGCTTTATCAGAAGAGAGGAGTTTTAGGGATCAGAATATAGCGGGGGGGGAGGGACAGTGGTGGGCCATTGAAGATGTTGGGTCAAGAAACACGTGAAGGGGCCAGAGAGATAGTCCAGCAGGGAGGGTGTTTGCCTTGCATGCAGCTGACCCAGGTTTGATCCTCGGCATCCCATATGTTCCCCCAAGCACTGCCAGGAGTAATTCCTGAGGGTGGAGTCAGGAGTAAGCCCTGAGACTCACCGAATGTGACCCCCAAAAGCCAAAAAAAATAAAAAAAAAACCCATAAGACAAAAAAAATAAGAAAAACATGAGAACTCCGGGAGGCCTGGAGAGCACTAGAGAGCTTGAGGTGACCTTTGTTCTGGGGTCTGAGTTACAGGATCAAGGGCAGATGGGGTTAGCATTTGAGGAACCCAACCTGGACAGGGAGAGGGACCGGACGGGGTCAGGTCTGAGTGAGATGCAGAGGCTGGGAGCATTGCTGGGGCCAGAGAGGGGCTGGGTCAGATACTTCAGTATCAGAGCTGGGGACAGAGTGCCGGTGGGTGGGGTCAGAGGACGATCACGGAGGGCCTCAGGAGAAGGCAGAGCCCAGGATCTTCATGTCTGTCCCCCAGACCAGCACCTACTCCTGGGGGCGAAGAAGGTATTTTCATCTTGAACCGGAATGATCAGGAGGCCACTCTGGATTTGGTGAGGGACAGTGGCCAGGGCGTTGGTGGCGAGGGCTGGAGTCTGGGTGCTGGGGCCTGATGGTGCCTCTCCCCTTTGCAGCTCTTCCCTAGCCGGACGACCTGGGTGTACTCGATCAGCAACGTCCTCATGTCCCTCTCAGGTCTGGCTCTGGGTGGGGGAGGCGGGCTAGGGGTCAGAGGTCCACATCTCACATTTTCACTCTGGGCATAGGGGCAGGGGCTGCCCCCATATTTCTCCATCTGTGGAAAGGAAGTTCTCCTATATATAGTTCCTACCTCTAGCGACACTTCCTTCCTTCCTTTCTTCCTTCCTTCCTTCCTTCCTTCCTTCCTTCCTTCCTTCCTTCCTTCCTTCCTTCCTCCTTCCTTCCTTCTTTCTTTCTTTCTTTCTTTCTTTCTTTCTTTCTTTCTTTCTTTCTTTCTTTCTTTCTCTCTTTCTTATGGTTTCTGGGGGCCACACCCAGTAGTGCTTAGGGTTTATTCTTGGCTCTGACCTCGGGGATCACTCCTGATGGAGCTCAGGGGACCATATGGGATGTCAGGGATGGAATCCAGGTCAGAAGTGTTCAAGGCAAGGGGCTGGAGCGATAGTCCAGTGGGTAGGGAATTTGCCTTGCATGCAGCTGACCCAGGTTCAATCGCCAGCATCCCATATGGTCCCCTGAGCACCGCCAGGAGTAATTCCTGAGTGCAGAGCCAGGAGTAACCCCCTGAGCATTGCCAGGTGTGACCCAAAAAAAAAATTAAAAAAGGAAAAGAAGCATTCAAGGCAAGAGTCCTCCTTGTACCATCTATCTGGCCCTCGGGTCAGTTTTGAGGTAATTTCCAGAACAAATAATAATCTTTACCTTCCCTGGATGTGCACAGGACAATTAGAACTTATCGGACATTTTTACTAAAACACAGCGAGCAACCTGGCAAATTATTTTTGTTTGGTTTTTGTTGCTTGGTTGTTTTCTTAGGACTCATCTGGCAGTGTGTGGAGAGGTACTGGGGTGGGGGTTGCTTCTGGTGGTACTCAAGGCAATATATAGCAGAAACCGTGACGTGGGACCCCTGCAGGCCAAGCCTGAACTGGGCCCTTTGAGCCGCTGACCCCAGTCTCGTTGTTTTATAAGCCTTTCATGTACAAGAATTTCTAACTGATTTGAAATGTCAAGGCAAATAGTAGTCTAATCTATTCATAGTAGATTGCTAAAGTGTGCTTCCTCTTAAACTTGTCTTATATTTGGCCACATCCACAGGAGTAATGCTAAGGGCTTACTCCTCCTTGGTCTTTGGGGGATTCTATGAGGTGCTAGCGGGAATGAACCGAAGTCAGCTGCTTACAAGGCAAGTCTCCTACCTGCTGTACCATCTCTGTAGCCCCGGCAAGTTAAAAAGTTTCATTTTATGTTTTATTTTTTAGAAGGCCATCAGCCTGTACTCGCAGTTTATTCCAGGCTCTGTGTCAGGAGTCACTCCTGGCCGGCTTGGAAGACAGTATGGGGTGCTGGAGCTCTAACCAGGTTGGCCACATGCCCTACCCTAGATCTCCTTAGCCCAAAGCTTTTTTAGTCATCGTTGCCCACCAGGACCAT
This sequence comes from Cryptotis parvus, assembly GCA_021461705.1. Taxonomy (NCBI): domain Eukaryota; kingdom Metazoa; phylum Chordata; class Mammalia; order Eulipotyphla; family Soricidae; genus Cryptotis; species Cryptotis parvus. The sequence continues at coordinate 177,292 of JAJIBD010003465.1, read as the reverse complement.
TACCTAGAGTAGGCATTAACGTGAGCTGAATGGAAGAGAAGGGAAAAGAGCCTTAAGATTTGAAGACTTGGTGGATTTGGGGCAAAGGGATAGGATCAGGTGAAGGAATGAGGTGAACGGTGGGCATCCAGAGGGTCCTAAAACTGCCTGCTTCCCCACATACACACACACTGCAGGAAAGACCCCCCACCTGTATTCTCATAGCATCCTGGGCCTGCTGGAACGGAAAGAGACCAGAGCAGGAAGCCCCATCGCTCACATTAGCCCCCACCGGCTACTGGCAAGGTACTAGATCTCGGTGGTATCATGGGCCCTCTAATCCCCTTCCTGCCTCCCCCCCACACACACACACATACACACACACACTCCACGCCAACCTTCTTCTGCAGAAAGAACATGGTCTCTTCCAAAATGCAGGACACCAAAGGCTGCCGTGCCTGCTGTGTGGGTGAGAGAGAACCCCACGGAGTGTGGGAGGAGTGGGGCTGTTTCCCTATTCACACGAGAGGGCTGCAGGATTCGGGCAGAATGTAGGGATCGGGAAGGAGAAAGAGGGGTGCTGCTAACCTGTCCTTATCCATTCCCACAGCAGAAGGTGCGAACTCCGGGGGTCCGTTCCTGTGCGGGGCACTGGAGACGCCGGTGGTGCTATTTCAGTGGTACCAGCCCATGAACAAATTCCTGGTGGCCCGGGTAGGCTCCTGTCGAGACAGAACACTGGGGATTCAGAGGGCAGAACCTTCTACACCTCCGCCCCAGGCTCTGCCTCATCCCTCAAGACCCCGCCCACCCTGCAGTGCTCAGGGCTCCCTCGTGGCTCTGGGCTCAGGAATCACTCCTGGCAGGGTTTGGAGGACAATATTGGGTGCCAGGGCAGCTGAATGCAAGGCAAGCGCCCCACCCGCTGTGTTATCTCTGTGGTCCCCTCATTCAGTTCTTTTGAGCCTCATGCATTATAAGGTAGGTTCAGACACAGATGAGCACCACTCAGAGAGGCCGAATCGGGAGTCTTCATTACAGAAGCCCTCACCACAAGCGGATGAGTGTCCAAAAGAACTCGCAGCCGAGGTCTGAGCAATAGCGTAGTGGATGCTTGCCTCGCACATGGTCAACCCTGGTTCAATTCCCAGCACCAGCATCCCATACGGGATATTGTACAAGGTGTAACTCCTGAATACAGAGCCAGGAACAAGTTCTACATATTGCCAGGCGTGACCCCAAAACGAACAACCAAACAAGTAAAAGAGCAAAACACTTGCGGCCCTAAGGACAGTTAGGGGCATTGTAAAAGCAAAAATTACATCCAGGGGCCAGAGCGATAGCACAGCAGGTAGGGCATTTGCCTTGCACGCGACCGACCTGGGTTCGATTCCCTGGCATCCCCAGGAGTAATTCCTGAGTGCAGAGCCAGGAGTAACCCCTGAGCATTGCCAGGTGTGACCCAAAAAAGAAAAAAAAATCACATTGAATGGATACAGTGGGGCTGCAGGAGCTGTGAGCAGCAGAGCAAGTGACAGAAGCAAAATAAGCTAATGGTTAAGCTGACTTATGTCTTGGAAAACAACTGGCTTGCAGTTATGGGTGACAGGATTGGGGGAGTATCGAGTAGTGATGAAAAGCTTGTTTATGGACTATACTTAATGGGTTATACCTGACGCTTGGAATAATGGAGAGGAGTGCCCAGGAGTGCCCCCCCACACACACACACACAGGCTAGTCAGGAGCGCTTAGCTGGTAAGGAGACAGGGCTGCCTTTCAGGCCTGGGGGAGGGGGCAACCCTTCCTCTTACCAAGGCGATACTCCCCCAATGGAAGGCACATCCACTCGAGGTCACACGCTCCAATACATAAACCAGGGAGTATCAGCATCTGAAATTTCTAGATGGCACTCACGACAGTGAGAGTCTCCGATATGCTTGAGAAGTCTCGGGGCCCTTATCCTGGTTTGCCCTGCCCGGCTAGCTCCGCCCTGGACACGCCCCTCACACCAGGCCCCGCCCCACCCCTCAGGCCCCGCCCATGCCTCCTCTGAGCGCGCCTTTCCCGGTGTGTACCCGCAGCAGGTGCTGTTCCCGCTTCCCACGCCTCTGCCCGTGTTCGCGCTGCTAACGCGACCCGGCTCCGACTTGCCAGCGGTGTGCATCGGCGTGAGTCCCGGGAGGCCGGCGAAGTCGGTGCTCTTCCACACAGTGCGCTTCGGGGAGCTCTCCTGCTGGCTGGGCGAGACCAGCACCGGTGCGTGCTGCGCGCGTGCGTGCCTGGGGACTAGGCTCTTGCGACTGGAAGGGGCTTAGCCTGAATTGGAAAAGGAGTTTCAAGTGGGGGAGAGGGAAGGGTCCGCAGAAAAGGCCGATTCTCTAACTGCTGCGCTTGATGACATTAGTGGGGGACAGGAACCAGAGGGCTGTCTTGCTGAGGAAGGTGGAAGGAGGCAAAATTAACCCTTGAGCCTGTCTTCTCAAATAGAGCACAAGGCTCCAGTCCAGGTGACCCAGGTGGAGGAAGACAAGGTGATGGTGTTGATGGATGGTAAGACCCCACCCCGCACACACTCCGCCTCTGGTAAGACCCCCACCCCGCACACACTCCGCCTCTGGTAAGACCCCACCCCGCACACACTCCGCCTCTGGTAAGACCCCCACCCCGCACACACTCCGCCTCTGGTAAGACCCCCACCCCGCACACACTCCGCCTCTGGTAAGACCCCCATCCCGCACACACTCCGCCTCTGGTAAGACCCCCACCCCGCACACACTCCGCCTCTGGTAAGACCCCCATACCGCACACACTCCACCTCTGGTAAGACCCCCACCCCGCACACACTCCGCCTCTGGTAAGACCCCCATACCGCACACACTCCGCCTCTGGTAAGACCCCCATCCCGCACACACTCCGCCTCTGGTAAGACCCCCATCCCGCACACACTCCGCCTCTGGTAAGACCCCCCCACCCCGCACACACTCCGCCTCTGGTAAGACCCCCATCCCGCACACACTCCGCCCACTGTTTCTGGGTGCCAGTCCCTGGTCTCAGGAACAACCAGCCCTTCCCAGCCTCGCCCAGTCCACTCTGCTCCTCACTCCTGCTCCTCACCCTGCTCCTCCCACTCATTTCCTCCACCCCCTTCAAAGCCACGTATTGTCTCAGACCTCTCTCTGGCCCTTCTAGGGTCTCTGAAACTAGTGACCCCAGAGGGGGCCCCAGCGCCAGGTCTTCGAGCTCCGGAGATCCCCATGACTGAAGCAGTGGAGGCTGTGGGTAGGTGGGGGCTGGAGCGCCCAGGGGCCTGAGTGCAAGGCGGGCACCTTCACAGGGGGCCACACTTTTCCTTCCAGCTATGGTGGGGGCCGGCTCCAGGCCTTCTGGAAACACGGAGTGCAGGTGTGGGCTCTGGGCTCTGACCAGGTAAGCTGCTTCCACCCTAAGGCCACACCCAGCCCTCCTGCCTTAGGACCGAGTCAGGGGGAAGCCTAGAGGGCAAGCGGTCCCCGGACAGCTCAGTCTTCTCTGCCTGGGGTCTCTGGGGCCCAGAGTTCCTCCGGACCACTGTGTGAGGGGGCTCGTGAGAATCAGTGTTGCAACTACAAAAAGGGGTCTCTGGAAAAGTAGGAGGGAGGTGAGCAGCCATGGACCAGACCACCTGGGTTGGAACCAGGAATGATTTTCCTCTTCTTGTGACTTTTCACCCGGAGAGTGAACCGTGCACTCAGCTCGTGAGTGCTATGGGCTGTGCCGTGCTCAGGTTCAGTCTTTGTAGTTACCTGTGAGCTAGGTACCACAATTTCAGGAACTAGCAACCCCAGAGAAAATAGGGGAGAGTCACCCACTCTGGCTGAGGGTTTTTGCAAAAAATGACTCTTTCAGGACCTGAGGCTAGAAGTTTAGACACCTGCTCCTGCTCGCTGTAAGAGTGGGTGAGGTCTTGTCTATACTGAACCTGTTTCCCCCAACCCCACCCCCATCCCAGCTGCTGCAGGAGCTGAGAGACCCCACCCTCACCTTCCGTCTGCTTGGCTCCCCAGGTATGGTCTGGGGAAGGGGACAGAGGACCTGGAGGGCTGGGGTTTCTGACGTGGAGACGGCATCCTGAGGGGTCCCGGCCACTGCATCTCTGGCCTGGACACCAGGGTTAACCACGTGCAAGACAAACACCCTGCCTGCTATACTATCTCTCTGACCCTCGGAGGTGGGGGGTGTCTGGAAATCCACCCGTGTCACTGGCTCCTGTTTATCATTCCCATTACCTCAAGATACCCAGTCAAAGAACACAACTTCGGTGGCCGCCAGCAGACTCTGCCCCTTTAATGCTTCTGCCTAGCCTGTTCTGTTCCCAATACTCTCTCCCCTGCCCGCTCACGCTTACCAAGCTTCCTCCTGGGTTCTCTTCACATTCACTATCCTGCCTTTGGGGTGGGGCCTTTCTTTGGCTGACCTCCTGGGCTAGGTTTCCTGGTTAGGTGACCCCTGCTACTTTCATTTGTGTCACTTGTATCACTTGTCTTCCCATTGTTCTTCGATTTGCTCGAGTGGGCACCAGTAACGCCTCCATTCATCCCTGTCCCATACACTGCTTCTCTGCACTCCTGTAGTTAGCTGATTCCTATGAGCTTCCTAAGCTCAGAAACCAGTCCGATCCTCACTCCTCTGCCCTGGCCAAATGCCAGTAGAGCCTCTACCTTACTGATCAACAGATGGATTTTGTTTTTAATTTAATTTTTGTTTTTGGGCCACCCCTGGCAATGTTCAGGGGACCATATGTGATGTTGGGGATCACATTGAACCTGTGTCAGCCGTGTGCAAGGCAAGCTCCCTACCTGCTGTTCTCTCTGGCTCCTGAACAGATGAGATTCTGAACTTCTCTGTTCCTTCCCTAGGCCAGTGGTGGTGGAGACTCGCCCAGCAGGTGATCCTACTGCCCCCAGCAACCTCTACATCCAGGAATAAGTTCCCGGCACCAGGATACTAGGAGTCAGTCCCTGCACCTCCCTCTACAATAGGCTCACACTAGAGGTCATGATCCCTTGTCTCCTAATAAACATGATTGTGTCTCTGCTGTCATCGTTTTTTGTGGGCGTGTGCAGTATTTCTGGATACCCACCCACACGCTCAACATCAACAATCCAACACAAAGGCCCGGAGGTGTAGCACAGACTTTATTTCTCCAGTATACTGTCACCTCTGCCCCAGAGGGGGAGGTCTTTGGGGACTATGAGGCTTGCTGGGAGAAGAAGGCACTTGAGGTAGGGTGGAGGGCCAGTTTGGGGCGTGAAGGTCTCAGCTAAGCTGGTCCTCATATTGCTTGCGGAAGCAGTCTCCAGCTGGGAAGAAATCCCAACATCTCTCTTGGTACATCTTCCAGACATAAGACTCCTAGGGTTGGGGTGGGGGAGACAGGACAGCAGGTAAAGCTCTTGTCATGCGGTCCGACCTGTCAGATCCCAGCCCCCGTGTTACCCCACCCCACCCCTCCAGAGTCTGCCAGGCGTGATCTCTGAGCGCAGAGTCAGGAAGAAGCGCTGAGACCAGGGATGCGTCCCCTGGTCCACACACGCCAAAAGCAATCCCCTAAGGTTAGGGGATAAGATCCGTCATAGCTGGGCTGGACAGAGACAGGAGCTTTTCGCTGCCACCTGCTGATTTATCTGATATTGAACCACCATGTCCCTCCCATGAACTCCAGCTTACCTGGCCCGTGTGTTCTGTCTCGTCCTTGTTAATTAGATACATCAGGAAAAACCTAGGATAGAACAGTGTAGAGAGGTCAGACCCACCCTCATGTGTGCTGTAAGCTTCATTGGCTGGCTGGGAATCCTTGAAGGGAGGCCACACCCATTTTTTGCCAACTGGCCAATGGGACACGCTCCTGCCCTGCAATCAGAGACCACAGCCTCGCTTCCCGATCGCCACGGGGCCATTCTTACATGTAATTGGCCAGGTTGTGCTCCTCCAGCGTGTGCGTCTCAAACCCGTGCGGCGTAGTATCGAAGTAGTCACTGCCGATGCCACAGATGAAGCACTTGGTCTGGAATGGGAGACATCAGAGTGGGGGTCCCTTGCCCCCAGGACCCCAGATTCCTCACGCCTGCCTTTAGACATGACTTACCTCCATGTCTTCCTTCACTTGTTCTTGTTGGTCTCGAGCTCGCCAAAAGCGTCAATAATCAGACCTGGAGGGACAAAGGCACACAGATAGTTGCTGACCTCTGATCCAGCTCCACCCTTCTGGCTGTCTGCCCTCCCCTGTCTCCCTAAACACCAGGAGTTTGACTGGGCACTTGGTATATGAGCTGATTGATGCACTGACCTAACTCTCACAGCAACTGTACCAGGCTTCTTTCATGCATGTCCCAATCTTACAGAAGGAGAAACTGAGGCCCCAGAAAGGAGGGGGCAGCACCAAGGATCCAGGCCGACCAGATACTGGGCCTGACCGCAGCCTCTGACTACTGAGGCCCCCTCCCACCCTGCCCCCACCCTTGCGGCCATGCTGACCCTGGATGATGGCCAGCAGAATGACAATGACAAAGAAGAAGAAAGTGATGTCGAAGACCACCCGGTACAGCTCGTATTCATCACCGGCTGGGTCCTCAATCTCGTCTCCGATGCCTCCGCCAGCTCGGACACCCACATACATGTGGAAACAGGTAGCACTGAGAAGAGAGGGTGAGAAGCGTATTAGTCACACGCTCAACCATCTGACATTTACCGGGTCCTTTCTGGGCCCTGGGCTGAGGAAGAGGGGCAGGGCGGAGCTGATGCAGGCGACACAGCAACAATGATAACGGAGATAACTTGGGGTGCTACTCCGTGAGGCTGACAAAGAGCAGGACAGCCCAAAGAACAGGGCCAGTAAAGCATGCAGAGGGGGTGAGGGTGGGAGGAAGAGGGGCAGAGAGATCAACGCCCGGGGTGGGGGAGGCACCGTGTGATTAGATTTGGGGCGAGATGCAGATACAGAAGGACAGGAAGCTCTAAAGTTTTGCAAGCCTGACCCAGACTGGTGATCAGGGAGGCTTCCTGGAAGAGGGGACTCGTGTGCACTGGAGCTTGAAAGTGTTAAGTGGGAGAAAGCGTCCCGGTAGAGAAACACACATGTGCTCCTACACCATTGGGCACTGAAAGAGGTTCTTTGGCGAGACTGGGAAACAGCACCTTTGAGCAAGTACAGGGAGATGAGGCAGGCCCTGGACCGGGCAATGGCCCATGAGGGCTTCCCTGTAGGAGGCAGCATCTAAGCTGGAAGATGAGCAAAGTGGCGGGATGTTGTTGGGGTGGGGGGGGTGGGGCAGTAAGAATGGCAGCTGCAACAGAAGGAAACTCAGTCTTAGGGGAACTGAAAGAGGACCAGCCAGCCAGAGAGCACTGAGCAAGGACTGTGGCTTGACTGGGGCGAGGCTCGCTCTCACCAGTGCCCCAAACTATAGTGGGTGGCTTCCATTTCAACCGTGTGGCCCACACAAGGCCAGCTGCAGAGCTGGGACACGGGTGGCACCTGGGAAAGATTTCACACTGGTTGTGCCCCCACCCTCCAAGAGAGAACCCTCAAGTCTTGGATCAAAGCTAAGGCCAGCCATGGGTGGGAAGGAGTCTCTGGTGGCAGGAGAGGCTGGGTGTGGTCTCGGGGGTAAGGCAGAGGCGCTGGGCTGTGGCCAGAGAGCCAGGCTGGCGACATCTGCAGAGCAAAGCCCTGAGCTGGTTCTTTCAATCGGGGCCCAGGAGATTTGCTTCTGACAAAGAGAACAGATACAGACATGCTTGGCCTGTGGGTCCCTTCCATCCGCAATCACTGACGGAGGCTGACATCTGGACAGGCCTACATATGCTGGCACTAAGCTACCGATTAAGTCCTCACAGACCAGGATCCTGGTCCTCAAGGCCCAGGCTGTCGGCACTGCCTTTAACCCGTGTTCCCACTTCCCTCTGCGGTGGTGGTTGTGATGTCTGGGGTCTGCACATCTGCCTCAGTGCAGGAACTCATGGCACCAGTGCTCCCTTAGGAACTTGGAAGCTGCATGTGGGTGGTTCTTGGGGCTGAACTCACAGCCTCATGCCTGCGAAGCAGTCGCTCTACCTTGGAGCTTCCTGCCCAGCTCCCTCACCGCCCCATTTTACAGCCGAGAACCTCAGTGCCAGGGGAGGTGGAGCAGCTGGCACTGGTGACATGGCTAGTGAGTGGCAGGAGCACTGGGCCTGAGCACTTTTCCCAGAGCAGCAGCTCTGAAGAAGGATGTGGCTCCACCACAGAGAGCTTGTCGTGCAGGTGTGAGGTTCTGGCTTCCACCCCCCACCACAAAATAAACACATGAGGAAAAGAATTGAGAGCTCAAATAATAGCCCTGGCCAGGTGGCAGGGCTGACAGGCCTGACTCTGGTCAAGACCCTCATGAGAGAGTCACCCAGCTCTGTGCTGGGACCACCCCTGCTTTAGAGACGGGGTGTGTGTGGAGGAGGTGGGAGTCAGGAACCTGCACATCAGGGGAGGGAACCCACCGTCATCATGTCATCACACTTCATGTCCGGCTCATCCTCATCCTCGCTCTTATTGTAGAACTTGCGGAAAAGTTGAAGGCCACCACGGTGTACAGATAGACCACCACTGCCAGGAGGCCCACCGTCATCACCAGCTGGAGATGGGTGGGGGGGGATTCCAGTGGTCACCATGTGCCCAACCTCCTAGTCTTACTGGCATCCGCCCGATGGACCCCTCAGGCCTCACTGCCAGCACCCTCCCTGGCTGGCCCTCCTGCAGGCAAGCCGGTGTTATGCTCCACCCACTGGCACAAACCCCACCCACCACCTCATGCCCCGCCCAGTGTTTACACCCTGCCCACAAGCTCATGCTCCGCCCCAAAGTGTGTGGCCAGGGCCCCTCCACACCTGTTTCCCGTTGTGGGTGACTGAGGAGAGGATGGTGCGCAGTGTTTTGACCCCCATAGCGATATCCAAGAGGTGGGCGGCAAAGAAGAAGTTGTTATAGTGGCCCAGGAGTGACATCACCATGTACCAGCCCAGGTAGAGAAAAGACTGCGGGCACACAGATGAGGTCAGGGAACATTCCAGAGTGCTGGTGTCCTCTGGGGAAAGCGGTGCCCACTCTGGCACCTCAGAACTCCGGAGATCTGAGGGCTCTGGCTGAGTGAGCAGCCATTGCCGGGAGCTGGGGAACCCTCAGCGGAAACCTGCACAGTCTGGGAACTCAAGAGTGCTCTGGGGGAGCCAAAGAATGTTCTGGGGACAAAGAGCGTGCCCTGGGATCAGAGTGCCCTGGACTTAGGGGTCAGTCTTAGCATGATTGGGGCGATTCTCCCAGTACCCTCCTGTTCCTATGGTTCTCTCCTCACATTGTCCGTGAAGATGACCCCAAACTTCCAAATCTGGTACTTGACATCGATGGACATGATCCTGTGTGGGGTGGGAGGAAGAGAGATTGCCTGAGGGTCGGCCCCTGCCCTCCCTGCCTGCCTGGCCTGCCAGGGCGTCTCCCTTACCAGGTGAGAAGCCCGGGCGGGGGTTCTGGCTTGCGCTCGTTGTGGGCCGTGATCTCCAGCGAGGCCAGGTCCATACCCAGCAGCTCTGCGATCCGCTCCCGTCCATAGATGTCCCCGTGCTTGTCCAGGACCTGCAACATGGCAGGGGCAGGCAGTTGGGGTGGGGGGGTGCGGGGGTGAGCGGGAGGACTCCGGGGCCACTCTGAACTTATGAGATGCTGGGGAGACCCTTCCAGGGAGAAGGGCCAGAACTTTTTCCAGATCCTCAGGGCTAGGGAAGGGGTGTATGATTCATTAGCTAAAGTGGGGATAATTTTATTATTATTATTATTATTATTATAATTATCATCATTATTATTATTACTATTATTATTATTATTATTGGGAGGAGGGTTGGGCCATACCCAGTGGTGCTCAGGGCTTAGTTCTGGCTCAAGGCTTACTCTTGCTTTGGCTCTGGGGACTATATCAGGTTCCAGAGATCAGACCAGGGTCAGTCGTGTGCACGGCAAATGCCTTACCCACTGCACTACTGCTCCGGCCCATTCCCACACATTTCCTACCTGGCTCCCTCTCAACTCACCTGTCCAAACACCCAGCACACACATGCCCCTGGCAGTGTGCTGGCTCTGGCCCCATCATGGACAGCCGCAGCCACTGCCCTGAGCACTGCCTGCAGGTCCCTGGGCCTCTTCCCTGGCCTGCACAGGTGCTCAGGGAACACTGAGGAGTGACTGAATGATGGTAACAGCCAACACTCACCTAGAGTTCTCCAATGCTCTGAAATTCATCATCTAATTCTTCCTTCCCTTTTTTGGGGGTGGGGAGGGCACACCTGGTGGTGCTTAGGGATTACTCCTGGCTCAGGGATCACTCCTGGTGGGGCTCAGGGACATATGAGGTGCTGGAGTTTGACCCTAGGTCACACACATGCAAGGCAAGCTCCTTATCCACTGCACTATCTCTCCAGCCCTTCCTTTTGTTTTATTTTTGGCAGGGCTGGACATTGAGCCCAGGGCCTCAAACAACAAAGGAAATGCTCTACTACTGAGCTACAGCGTGTCACAAGCAGTTCTCAGGAGGCCCAGGGCTCCCCACTTCTCATCCAGCTCAGTGTGAGGCCCAAGGCCTCGGTGCGGTGTTCTCAGGTCTGTGGTGCTTCTCCAGCTGTGCTGGGAGCCCTGAGGGGCTGCTTGGAAAATGCTCATAGGACCAAGTGGTGCTGGGGTCAAGCAAGGGTGGGCTGCATGCACGCGTGAGACTTGGCCCTTGGACTCTCTTTGCTCCCAGATCACTCAGTCCTTCTGACCACCGCAGTGGGGCTGGTTCTATGCCCTCACTTGGCCATGAGGGAAACAGGCCCGGAAAGGCTGAGGCCTCAAGCATCAGTTTCCCAAGTACTGACGATACCCTGTGCTAGCGCCGGACAGAGTTGGATTGTCTCGACCATGCTTGTTTGCAAACTGAGGCGGCGCCTAGGGAGGAACAGCCCTGTCCCCGAGGCGGCCACACAAATAAGAGTTTGGCAAGGCTGGGATGGCCTTGGGGCAGACAGTGATCGGGCCTGACACTTGTCACCTCACATCTCTACTCACCTTCCGCTTGACAAACTTGTCCCAGTAGTTGCTGGGGAAAGACCTGGAATGAAAGAGAGAGAGGAGGAGCGGCGAGAGCAAACGAGCAAGAGTGAGAGAGCGAGAGAGAGAGAGCAAGCGAGCAAGAGTGAGAGAGCGAGAGAGAGAGCAAGCAAGAGTGAGAGAGCGAGAGAGAGTGGCGAGCAAGAGTGAGAGAGCGAGAGAGAGAGAGCGGGAGAGAGAGAGCAGCCATTAGGGCATTAGAACAGGGGTGACTCACAACCACAAGCCACATTATTGCCATCAGAAATGTCAATGCTTCTATCAGGGACCTAAAACCTGGGGTCTCATCTCTCCGGGGTCAGGCTCCAAAGATCCCCTATGCCACTGAAGCTCCCCGAGTGCAACCCCAGTGCCATCAATGGCGGGGCTCAATGTTCTGAGCTGGGGTGAGGAGACAGAGCAGTCAGAATGGGGCTGGCGGTGGGGGGGCGCCCTCATGGTAAAGGGACAGAAAGCATTAGCTTAGCCCTTAGCTCTTAGAAAGATCCCTGCTTAGCTCCAGAGATCATGGAATTTCTCAGCTAGGAGCTTTATTTGTTTTGGGGGGTCGCACCTGGTGGTTCTCAGGGCTGGCTCACACCTAGCTCTGTGCTCAGGGATCTATCCTGGAGGGTTCAGGGGCACCCTGTGGGGTGCCAGAGATTGAACCCAGGTCAGCCACTGGAAGGCAAGCACTCTACCCTTGTACCATCCCCTCAACTAGATTCATTTTTTTTTCTTTTTCTGGGTCACACCTGGCAATGCTCAGGGGTTACACCTGGCTCTGCACTCAGGAATTACTCCTGGTGGTGCTTGGGGACTATATGGGATGCCGAGGATCGAACCGGGTTTGCCATGTGCAAGGTGAACATTCTACCTGCTGTGCTATCGTTCCGGCCCCTCAGTTTTATTAATTTTTAACTAGATTCATTTTTATTTGCATATTCTGGCCCTGAGTCTATGCCCATGTCCAGGGATCTGTCCCCAGGGGCTGGGCCCTTACGGTGTGTTGAGCACCAGCCGGTCCCACTGTCCCTTCACATCATCGTCCCTCAGGCTGTTCCGTGATGTAGAGGCCATCGAACTCCAACTTCCCGGGCCAGCTCCTTCTCCCGCTTAAATATCACCAGGGGCACCTAACCAGATGAGGAGACCGAGGGGTAATGTCAGGCACCTGAGCAGGAGGACCCCAGCCTTAGCAGGGGCTGAGAGATCTTGGGAGACTCCCTGAGAAGTTACCCCAAATGAAGCACCATGGTGCTGCCTAATGCAGTCTGGGGCTCTCTGGGATCGGGCCCTGGATAAAACGGAGGCAGGTGAAGGGGGGTGGGATCAGGACAAAGTATTCTGGACAGAAGGAACAGCATAAGTTAACGTTAGAAGCCAAGAGAACCCTCTTCATCTCTTGGGAAAGCAGCAAGGATTGCCACAATGGTCGGCGGGAGCCTTGAGCTCTCCTCAGGTACTTTCCAGCCCAAACCTCCCTCACCATACAGGCCAGACGGGATGGCGGAACCCACCTCCTCCACTAGCACACATGCTGTGTCTGAGAGCCCACAGACCTTCATACAGATCTTAATTCTCTGACTGGCCAACCCACAGGAAATAATATTCCCCTTGCACCAGAAATCAGCATCATCACTGCATCTGGGTTCTCCTAACTGGACACCCAGGTCCCAGCCAGCAGCCCCTGCTGCAGACTGCCTCTGACCCCGCCACAGTGTGAATCCCCCCACACCCCTGACCGGAGCTGAGGTCACCACCAACCTTGAGGCAGTTGTAGCCGATGATGCAGAGAAAGGCCACGAGTGTGTGCAGCAGGCTCAGACACCGCAAAGGCTGGCTCCATGTAGCCCGTGCTCTCTTCCAGGAAGTAGTACACCATGTTCTCATCCTCGTCACCCTCCGCTTCCTCACCAGCCCCTGAGCCCCAGCCTGAGCCACCACCAGACCCTGCGCCGGACAGGTCCCCTACGGCAGAGCCCTCCATGTCCTCTTCCCCTGGTGGAGAGTCCCGACACCTGGATAGGGGAGCAGAGGTCGGTTGGGGTGGGCACTCAGGTGCCCCTGGCGCCTGGCACACCCAGAACACAGCAGCACACTCCCCCCTGAGGTTGGACTGGGCACACACAGGTACAGTCTTGGAGAAACTGTCAATCAAAATCAAGGGGGTGGGCCTAGGACTTTAGCTAGCAAATCAGACTATCCTGGGAATTTAACTCCCGAAGTGATGGATAGGAGAGGACTGAAAACAGAGTTGACTCATCTTGATAGTGGGGCCCTAAAGTATTAGGGGACCCTGACTGTGAACAGTAGCACTTGCATTTCGGTTAGCAGCTAACACCTGTGTTGCGCTTTCTCTAGTCAAGGTACTGTTTCTAGGCCTCACGCCTTTCATTTTTAGTTTTTGTTGTGCTGGGTGCTAGGGATGAACTCAGGGCTCCACCATTGAGTTACATCCCTAACCTAATCTCCCCCTTTCTCTCTCTCGTGTGTGTGTGAGTGTGTGTGTGTGTGTGTGTGTGTGTGTGTGTGTGTCAGGGGCTTACTCCTGGCCCTGCACCCAGGCATCACTCCTGGTGATCTCTGATCATATGATCCTGGGGACCATATCTAGTTCTGGAGGTCAAACTGGGGTGGGCTGCTTGCAAAGCAAGTGACTTACCCGTTGTATACATCTCTCTATTCCCTCCTCCCTTTGAGTCCTCACAGCTCTAAAGAATAGGTATTATTGAATATACACAAAGAGACTTAAGTGATAAACTCTAAATATCTGCAGGGGCTAGCCACAATGTGTAAGAGAAGAGGGAGAGAGATGCAGAGAGAGTGACAGAGAGAGAAAGAGAGGAAACTGGGGTACCTGCTATTGAGGCAGCCTGGGGGTGGGCGGGAGGGGGTGGGTACATTGGTGGTGGAAATGGGGCACTGGTGGAGGGATGGGTGCTGGAGTACTGTATTACCAAGAACCAATTATGAACACCTTTGTAATTGTATGTCTCATGGTGGTATAATAAAAAAATTTTTAAAAAAAGAATAGGTATTGTTATATTCCATATTATTGATGAGGACATTGAGGCACAGAGAGACTAAAACACTTTTCTAACATCACACAGCATGAGTGGACCAGCAGGATTTGCTTCCAAAGAGGCTGTGCTCTGATCACTTTGCCAACTCTTTCCCTGTCCTACTACCTTTATATTTCATTCTTTTACTGCCCTTTTTGTGTTGGAGGCACACTCAGGGCTTACTTCTGGCTCTGTGTTCAGGGATCATGCGGGGCGATGTTGGGGACTATATGCAGTATGAGGGACCAAACTGGGATCAGGTGTGTGCAAGACAAAGCGCCTCCCCTACTCTCTTTCCCCTATCTTTTATTGAAGCTCGACCTCATGCCTGCATGTTCTCTGTCGCTGAGCTGTGCACGTTCCCAGGCTTTTTTTGTTTGTTTGTTTTTTGTTATTTTGATCCTTGGAAAGACCCCCAAGAGTTCCTGTGGCTGTTTTCTTTTAAGGTCACACCCAGCAATACTCAGGGGTTACTCCTGGCTCTGCACTCAGGAATTACTCCTGGGGATGCTCAGGGGACCTCATGGGATGCCGGGGATCGAACCCAGGCCGACTGCGTGCAAGGCAAATGCCCTACCCGCTGGGCTATGGCTCCGGCCCTCCCCTGTGGCTTTTGAGAGGCCAGTTCTTAGCCTTTCCCTTCACCCCATGTGCTGGGCCATTCCTTCACCCCAAAGCTTCTCCTTGGCTTGCCTGAAAGCAGGGAAGTGGAATTGCAACAAAGCCCAGACGGGCGAGGGCAGAGCTGAGCATGGGGCGCACACCTGGCTCCCTGCCCGGCTCCCACAGACACGTTGGCATTGGTGCCAGCTGGGCCTACACCACCATGCTCACTCCTGGGGGTCACAGCCTGAACCCTACCCCAGTCCCCCTCGGAGCAGGGGCTGGGCCTGCTTGAGGCTGAGGTTCCCTCCCTCTGCACCCCACTCCCCAGGCTCCTCAAGACCAGCACCTTATAAAACAGCAAGATGAAGTTGATGGCGAAAGCCAAGAAGAGGGCGAGGAAACGCAAGGTGTAAAAGTTCCTGGAGAGGTAGTTCTGAGGAGGAGAGAGAGCAGAGACAGCTGGCAGGGGGAGTCCAGCCCGACAGTTAGTCTCAACCCGGCCACCCGGGGCCTCCTCTGGACCCACCCTGGACCCAACACCAGCTCCCCTGGTCCCACCACCTTTCCTACAGGTTAATCAAGTGCCTCCTATATCCGTCACCCAGGCTACAAGCTCCCCCAGCCTGCACTTGTTTATCCTTATTCTTCCCACAGCCCTAGGAAATGGGTACAGATAGGGAAACTGAGGCTGGGGAGGTGAGGTGTGCTGCAGAGGCAAGAGGAGGTAGAAGCCCATGGCGGAGAACTGCCACTTCCTGTGGGACATTACCCTGACTGCTTAACCCCTGACGGAAGAGCCCACCCCATCCTTTACCTTCTCTCCACCCCTCACCCTCTCCACGGATTCTACTTAATCACCTTTTGGGGGGGGGAAGGGGGACACACCCAGTGGAGCTCAGAGTTGACTCCCGGTTTGGCAGTCAGGAATCACTCCTGGCAGTGCTCAGTGGACCATATGGGATGCTGGAACTGAATCTGGGTTGGCCAGGTTCGAGACAAATGCCCGGGGTGATACAGCCAGCAGTGCTCAGAGGCTACTCTCAGCTCAGTGCTCACTCCCTGGTGGTGCTTGGACAGATCTGAGGCCGCCCATATGCAGAGACCTTGGTGCTCTCTCCACAGTCCCGATTTGCTTTCCTACATTCTCCCCGCACCCCTATTTCTGGTTGGGTGTGGAGAGAAGGGATGAGGGAGCCCTGGGTCCCAGAAGGTCTGTCTCTCTCTTCTGGGCCTGGATGAGGCACAGAGTCTGCCTTAGGAACGCAGACTATTCAGTCACCCCTTATACCCTCAGAGGGTCCTGGTATTGGGGCTTAGAAGCAGAGGCCGAGGGCTGGGAATGGAACGGCAGCTTCCTTGCATCAGCTCCGGAGAGGGCAGGGGTAGGAGCTGAGCCCAGTGTGCGGGCGGAAAGGGGACTGGCCGGGAGATGCTGCCCTGTGCCTGGGTCTCCCTGGCGCATCTCAGCCGACCCTTGTGGGGTTCTCACCAGGAACTTCACCCTCTGTACTTCCAGCTCTTCCCAGAGTTCCAGGCCTGCGCTTTGACCCCCTCCTTCTTTGGAGGAGGGGGTGGAGGTTCTGCTTTCTTCGGGGGCTCTGGTGTGGGCTCCGGGATTTCTTCCTTCTCTCCATTCTCAGTACTGTAGGGTAAGACAGAGGAAGGAGCAGCTGGGCAATAGGATCCTGGGTTCATCCATCCGTTCATCCACGCGCTGGCCTGGCCCAGGTCTAGACAGTTCCGGGGACACTGAGCCATGAGAGAACTCGGGTGCTATCCTCAGGGGACTCCAGCTCCTTTGGTAAACAGGTCTGTCACATTCAGGGTGGTCAGCGCTGGGAGTGGGCAGAGGGCTAAGGGCACCTACTTGAGATTAGGCGATAATCAAGGTAGACTTCCTGGAGGGGACGCAAGAGCTTAAGTGGAAAGTTGTTTGTTTTTCCCCCTCTAGCCCAGGGTTTCCCACAGTGGGCAATACTGCTATCCCCACCGAAGGGTGCTGGAAACATTCAGGGGTGCAGCAGTAGCCATGATGAAGTTGGGAGGGGAGTGATTTTTGTTTGCTCACTTAAGGAAGGTAGATTTCTACGGGGGATGTGGAGTGATTTTTTTCCCTTGAAAAGAGGACTGAGGGCCACATGGATCTGGGATGCTACAGTCCCTTCCATGATCCTTCCTGTGGGCCAGGGGATGCTCCCAGCCCAGGCGGACAGCCACCGTGGGGCGATGGGGTGCTACACCCCAAGGCCACTCACTCTGCTTTCTCGGGTTCAGGCTCTGGCTCAGGCTCCAGCTCCACCCTCTGGGGGCGGCTCCTCTTCCCGCCATCCACCTGGAAGGGAGGGGTGCGGACATCAGTGCACCCCTCCATGTTTCCTGCCCCCTCGCTGTTGAGCCCCAGTACCTCCCACAAAGCACTGGGCAAAGTCAGGGGCCTGGGCTGGGCTCTGCCACTCCAGGGGCCTGGCAACGGTACCCCATGGCACCCTGTGCCCAGTGTAGCTCCAGCTTATCTCCTGGGCTACTTGGCTTCCCACACACCCTCACGGGCTGTTGGCGAGGTTCTGGTGGCTCTTGAGGCTCTCTGTCCCCTTTCCTCTAAGCTGTTCTGGGGTCCCTGGCTGCAGCGACCCTTTTCTCCATCTGTCCTAGCCCTTTCCCCCTGCGTCTCCCTCCCTTCTCTCGGGGTGTCTCTGGGGGTTCTCCCTTGTTCCACTCTCCTCAGCCTCCCACTCCCGCCTCTGCTTCTCCCCATTCGGTGCTCATTCACCCTTCCCCGCCCCGCCCTGCCCCGCCTCTCTGAATCTTTCCTCTTTCTCTTGCGCCTCCACGTCCCCTGTCTCCCCGCCTCCTCCAAAACCTCATCCCCTGCGCGCTCACCCCCAGCTTCCTCTTGAAGATCGGGGAGCCCTCGGGCGTGGGCGGCTCCACCGACGCCGTGTCCCCCATGTCCCCGAGACCGCCGGCGCCTTCGGGCCGGAAGGGCCCCCGTCGGTGGTGGCCACCGGCCCTTGGGGGACCCCGGGGCCCGCCTCGTGCGCCACCACGTCCTCGTCGCCAGCGCCCTGGGCCGCATCGTCTGCTCCCTCGCCCGCGGCCTCGCCCTCGGCGTCGGCGCCGTGTCCCGGAGGTTGCTCGCCATGCACCTCGTCGCCCGTGGGGTCGGGCATGCCGGCCAGCAGCTCAGTGACCGTCACCTTCTTGGCGCCCTCCCACCAGGCCGCCCCCGAAGAGTGAGCCCCAGAGCAGGCGCAGTGCGCCGGTCGCGGCCCCGGCGCCCGCTGCCCCCGAGCGGGTCACAACGGCCCAGAGCAGTGCGACCAGCGCGGTCGCCGCCTCCCGCGCCGTCAGCCGCCGCAGCCGCCGCACACGCCGCCGCAGGCTGCGGTAGCTGAGCCCGCGCAGCGCCCGGCCTGCCGCCGCCGCCAGCCGCGCAGGCGCCCCGCCCCGCCGCCGACCCTGCTGCGCCCGGGGCGCCGCCGCGCCCTCGTCCGCGCCCTCGGCGCCGCCTCGGCGCCCTCGTCGTCGTCCTCCTCCGGCTCGCCCTCGGGCTCGGAGATCTGAGCGGCGATCTGCATCTCGAAGATGGTGTCCTCGCAGAAGCTCACGAACATCTCCATCTTCTCTGACTCCGCCGCCCCTCGTTCACCACGTCGAAGATGAACTGGCGCTTGGACTCCTTCACCTGCGAGGGTGCAGAGCGGGAGCAGGGGTGACCTGGGGCCCTGCGTCCCGGCTGCACCGTGACTGTCACACTCACAGCACACTGACCAAGCGCTCAAATGATCGTGAGCCCCAAAATGACCCAGTGCTCAGATTATCATGAATCCCCAAATGATCCAGTTCTCAGATTATCGTGAACCTCAAACTGACCCAGCGCTCAGATTATCATGCACCCCAAACTCACCCAACTCTCCGGTCATATCACAAACCACAAACTGACCCAGCACTTGTGTTTTCATGAGACCACCCCTATCAGGCCCTTGGTTTGTGGGTGACAAATCTTGACAGACGGTGCTGTCAAAGGGCACGCAAAGGCAGTGCCAGCAAGGGGCAGTTCAGAGTGTCTCTGGGTGTGTCGGGCATCTAAGGGACCAAGACTGGGCACATCAGGTCAAAGAACAGGCCTGGCCACCCAAATCAGGCAGGGCCTCTAAGTGATTTTTGTGAGATCCCTGGACAGTAGGAATGGGGGCAACAATGGTGTAAGGGAGGTGAAATAAGGGCCATGTGGTGAGGGGCAGGAGGTGAAATAGAGGACCATGTGGGTGCCAGGGCTGCAGGTAGACACACTGGCATTTCAGGGGTATGTGTACCCACATGTGAGTTCTGGAGTGTGGGAGGGGCACCCCGCTCTATGCCAGGACCTTAGAAGGCATTTAGGGGCACATTTAGATGGCTGCAGAGTGGGTCAACACCCCAGGGCAGTCCAGCAAAGGGAGTTTGTCAAAAGTGAGCATGGGAGGTCAGGGCTGAGAGGGCATCTCCCCAGACAGCCTGTGGGTGTGGTTGATCTGGGCCCTGAGGGCCTGGTTGTGTCAGCTGAGAGTACCCAGGGCCGTTACGAGGGGCGATACATCCATTCCAGGGGTATGAAACAGGTGTGAAAGGGTGGGAAGGGGCTGGCACTAGCTGGGCAAGGGCCCATACGGCTTGTAGGACAGAGGTGCCGAGCCTGCATGGACCCCAGAGGGGCGTGAGGTGCGCGAGGGCAGAGGGACACCCGCCCTCAAACAGGTCCCCACCTGGGGCATCTCCCACTGAGCGCGGTTGGTCTCCGAGATCTCAAAGTAAATGCGCTCCAATGCGGCGCGCAAGCACCCATGATCTCGATGCGGCCCCAGGTAGGGCCGGAAGTACTCGAGGATGCTCTCGGCCAGCTCCAGGAAGGTGCGCAGGCGCGGGTCGTGAGGCACGTGCTCCGACAGGTTGGTCAGCAGCACCGCCACGTTGAAGCCGATGTCACGGGCCGGCTCCTGGAAGCGGTTGGCGAACTCCTCACAGTTGATCATCTCGTTCGCCGGCTTCCCGAGCACGAGAGCAGGAACTGGATCTCGGGACCGCTGAACTGTTTCTGGCTGTCCATGGCCTGGAGAAGGGGGAAAGGTGACTCTAGGGGGAGGCTCTACGCTCATTTTCTCGGGAGGACTGCACGGACTGCATCAACGGTGCTCAGGTTGACTCCTGACTCTGCTCAGGGGTCACTCTTGGTGGGGCTTGGGGAATCATATGATGCGGGGATCTAACCCGGGTCAGCCACATGCAAGGCAAATGCTCTTTCCGCTGTACTGTCGCTCTGACCCCAAGCCCCATAAATGGCGATGCTGTAGACCACCAGGACTCCACTGAGGGGGCCACAGGTGCACAGAGGCCTCAGCATGCAAGTATGAGCTTCCACTGGACCACCTCCCTGGTTCTTGTTCTCTCTCTGGTTTAGGACCACACCTGGCAGTGCTCAGGGGCCCATGCAATGCTGGGATTCAAGCCAGGGGGCTCCCACATGTAAAGCACATACTCAGTCCTTTGAGCCATCTCTCTGGTCCCTCAAACTCTATGTACTGCTTTGGGGGCCACATATATTGGTACACAGGGGCTGACTCTGGTTCTGTGCTCATGGACCACTCCTGGCAGGGCTTGGTGGACTATATGAGGTGCCGGGATACAACCCAGGTTGGCTGGGTGCAAGGCAAATGCCCTACCCACTGTTCAATCCTTTCCACCCAAACGATCTCCAAATATTTTGTTTGTTTAGTTTCAGGGTCACACCTGTTGGTGCTGAGCGCTTACACCTGGCTCTGCACTCAGGAATTATTCCTGCCAGTGCTCAGGGGACCATATGGGATGCCAGGGATTGAACCCAGGGTTGGCAGCGTGTAAGGCAAGAGCCCTATCTGCTATACTACCACTCTAGCACCCCACCATCTACAACTCAATAATTGAACTAAAACATTACAGGGCCAGATAGAGCGAAAAGGGCTTAAGGTGCTTCACATGGCTGACCCCAGTTTGACCCCCCAACACCTCTTATGGTTCCCTGAGCACTGTCAGGAGTGACCCCTGAACACTGCCCAGCATGACACCACCAAAACACAACAAGCCAATCACTACATAAGTAAAAAAAGCATCATAGACCCCCTCAGGGCCCTTAGCGTTCCCTTCTCTTGCTCTGTCCTTCCCATCTCCCAGATGAGCACTATCTTAGAGCTCATATTTCCTTCCAGAAACTTCTGCCACCTACATCCCTGAATCTTCTAATTTTCTTGAGGTGTCCTTGATCATCTCTCTCTCTCTCTCTCTCTCTCTCTCTCTCTCTCTCTCACACTTACACACACACACACACACACACACATGCACGCACATGCACACAGTATCATCCTGAGATTTTCTTTTTTTTTTTTTTTTGCTTTTTGGGTCACACCCGGCAATGCTCAGGCATTTCTCCTGGCTCTGTACTCAGGAATTACTCCTGGCGGTTCTCGGGGACCATATGAGATGCTGGGGATTGAATCCAGGTCGGCACAGGCCGGCCACATGCAAGGCAAAAGCCCCA
This sequence comes from Cryptotis parvus, assembly GCA_021461705.1. Classification (NCBI taxonomy): domain Eukaryota; kingdom Metazoa; phylum Chordata; class Mammalia; order Eulipotyphla; family Soricidae; genus Cryptotis; species Cryptotis parvus. The sequence continues at coordinate 155,967 of JAJIBD010003465.1, read as the reverse complement.
CCCGCTGGGCTATCGCTCCAGCCCCCATCCTGAGATTTTCAAATGTCAAAGAGCTCCATGATAACCACCAAGTCAGAAACTCATTTTTTCTGCACTCAGCTAGAAGTCTGCAAACTTCACCCATGTGCAAACACCAAGGTAGGCCCAGCCCATTCCTCTGCCTGCCTCGGTGCCCTCCTGCTGGAGAAACCACACTCGCCTCAACCCCCGTCCCCACCCCCAGTACTCCCCAGGCAGGTTTTTCCTTAGGGAAATCCTTTCACTGAGGTCCCTGCACTCAGTTCCTTGGCACCTTTGCAGGGAGCAATCTGGGGAGTTTGTGGATGCATTTTACAATGTATCTTTCCCCCAAGAGGTAGGGGTTTGGCACCTTCATGACACCTCTGATTTTTTCCCACGCAAGGCACTGCACAATATCCTGTTGTAGTTTTCAAAGATGCTAGTCATGACAGCTGCATGACCCACAGCGGGCTGGGCTGCAAGAGCCAAGAAGTGCTGCTCTGGCTTTGAGCAGAAGTGAGCATTTCTGGCTCCCTGAATCGCTTTGTAGCCAAGATCTTTGCAAAAAGAAAAAACAGTTTTCTAAATGAGTAAGACGCTCTGGAAACCACAGAGTGCAGAGGCAGAAATGCACAGGAACCCTGGCGGCGGGGTCCCAGTTAATCTTCCTCCCCCTCATGATGCAGATGGCGGGACACTGCCCTCTTAAAAGCTACCCCCTGGGCTCCACGACTCCATCTTTCCCCTGGGCCCTGGGCTCTGTTCTTGGGACTTGCTGCTCTATGTCAACTGTTGGCCCAACCAAGGGATGTCACCTCCATCCTGAGCCACTCACTGTGACCCCATGATGGGGCAGATCAAGGCTGTCCCGTGCCCTTGAGCTACATGCCAACCTCATTGGCTCCCCAGAACCCACATCTTTTTTTTTTTTTGCTTTTTTGGGTCATACCCGGCAATGCTCAGGGTTTACTCCTGGCTCTGCACTCAGGAATTACTCCTGGCGGTGCTCGGGGGACCATATGGGACATCGGGGATTGAACGCGGGCCGGCACAGGCCGGGCTGCGTGCAAGGCAAACGCCCTACCTGCTGGGCTATCGCTCCGCCCCAGAACCCACATGTCTTGATATCACTGTGGTCCTGCCCCCAAAACTGGAAAGGGCCCCACTCTCGCATGGCCGGAGCTCCTCACCTCAGTATGCGTCCTCTCGGGAAGAGCATCCCCACCCAGCTGCACTTAACCCAGATCTTTGAGCCGATCCGGCTCCTCTCTCCCCTCTCCATACACCAGAGCCAGGAGTTAGCACTGACCCCAAGGGAGCATTCACAGACGTGAACCCCTATTTCTTTTTTCTTTTTTGGGGGGTGACAACCAGTGATGATCAGGGGTTACTCCTGGCTCTGCATTCAGGAATCAGTCCTCTCATGCTCGGGGGACTATATGGGATGCTGAGGATCGAACCTGGGTCGGCCACATGCAAGGCAAATGCCCTGCCCGCTGTAATATCACTCAGGCCCTATTTCTGCTCAGAGAGGCATCTGTCTGCTGCAGGGACACACACAGGAGGTGGTCAGCACTGACCAAGTGAATGAGGAGTCTTGAAATCGGAGAAGAGTTGGTAACTTTATCACAGCTTTTTGTTGTTGTTGTTGGGGACAGGGGTTGCTTCCAAGCAGTGAACCCACTGCTTGGAAGTGATGAAACTCCACCAACCCAATAGCTCACACTGGGGCCCAAGATTGCTATGCTGTTGGCCACCAGGTCACCCCAGCAGGGTATGGGGCCTCCATGGTCACACCTGGTGGTGCCAGTGGCTCTCTGTTCAGGGTGATCCCAGCCTGCTGAGTCTCTTTGTCCCCGAGCCCAGCTTTGAAACCACAGAAAGACACAGAAGCAGCCAGAGAGGCAATGCAGGGGTTAAGGTGCTTCCCTGGCGTACCCCTGACCTGGGCTCTGTCCTGGCACTGCATGGGGTCGCCCAAGTCCCAGCAAGAGTAATCCCTGAGCACTAATGGGTATGGTCCCAAAACAAACAAACCAAAAATACAAAAAGCACAGAAGCAATTTATAGATGGAAAAATTCCATGATGTGTGGTGTTTGGGAAACATTCCGAGGCTAGATAAGAGGGTCTAGGGAATGAATCCGTGTCTGGGCCGGCCAATGTCACAGAAGGGGGAGGGCTGGTCAGTGCTAGCAAGAGGTGGCCTCTGAAGGTGGATACAGCCTAAAGAAAGGTCTGAGAAAGCCTCGTTTGACTGGACTCTGAGGACATTTCTTATTTTCAGCCCCAGATTCAGGGAGCCCAAGGGACAGTGAACTCCAGAAAAGACACCACAAGGGGATCCCAGCCAGACCCTGGCTGGGGAGAGCCAAGCCCTGAGAGCAGAAGGGCTTCAGACGACAGCCACAAGCCACAGGGGTCTGGAGTGAAGGGTGCAAAAGAGCCGCATGAAAAGCCGGAGCCGAGGATGCAGGCCTCAATGTGAGACAAAGCGTCACGAGAGCCAATAAGCGTTTACACTGACCCAGAGTATGACGAGCTGGGATGCTGGTTTGGAAGGATGAGAATAACCTTGTGTGGGGTCAGAGAGAAGCTCAACAGGCTGAGTTCTGACCTTGTCACTCCAGTGTTCCCCTGGCACTACCTGGAGTCCTCTTCCAGCACAGAGCCGGAGCAGCATTGCCAGGTGTGGGCCGAAAGAGGGAAGGAGGAAGCGAGGGAGGGAAGGAGGGCCCAGAGTCATAGTACAGCAGGTAGGGCACTTGCCTTAAAGCTAGTGGGTTGCTGGGGTGAACTGTCCCAGGTTCAATCCCCAGAAACCCATATGGTTGCCTGAGTACTGCCAGGAGTGGTTCCTCAGTGTAGAGGCAGAAGTAACCTATGGCAGAGTGGGACTTGGAGCAGCAGGTAAGATGTTTGCTTACACGCTGCCAGCCAATGTTGGAGCCCCAGTACCACATATGGTCCCCAGAGCTCTGTGAACCATGAGCACCAGCAGGTGTGAATCATGAGCACCACTAGGACTTAACCCAAAATATCAGTACAGACCAAGAGTAATTTAGCAGCATGAGATACGTTTTCAATCAGGAGAAAGGGCTTTCCAAAGGGTGGAAGAGGTTTTGGGATCTGCAAAGTGGTCACCAATGGAATGTGCTTTGTAAACTGTTGAGAATTCTGTCAACCACGAGGAACTTAGAAACCACAAAGCCATGTTGTGTTTTTTTTTTCAGAGCACATCTATGGAGGAAGGGAAATGCAAAAATAAACAAGCAGGCTGGAGAGATAGTACAGTGGGTATGGCGCTTACCTTGCATGTGCCAGACCAAGCTCCAATCCCCAGTACCCCATATGGTCTCCCCAAGCCCCACCGGGAGTGAGCCTTGATCAGAGCTGGGTGTAGCCCAAGACAAATAAACAAAACAGTGGAGATACACACAACACACAACACACAGTAGCACCTTTGAAGAGGAGGAACGAGAGGAGTAGGAGGCCAACAGTGTCCTCATCTTCTGGATGTCTGTTTTTATTTAATTTTTTGGTCTTGGGGCCACACCCAGCAGTGTTCAGGACTTAACTCCTGGCTCTGTCTTAGAGATCAGTCCTGATGGGCTCAGAGACCATATGAGGTGCTGGGGATTCAAACCCGGTTGGCTGCATACAAGGCAAGTGCTCTACTGGACGCATATTCTTTATGGCCCCCTAACATTCTGAATTTCTTTTTTTTTTGTTTTTGTTTTTGGGTCATACCCAGCTGTGCTCAGGCTTACTCCCGACTTAGTGCTCAGAATCACTCCTGGAGTCAGAGAGGAGAGAAAAGATATACAGAACCCACTAGGTAGTTGGGTTGTGGGAGGGGAGGGAGATGGGGACATTGGTGATGGGAGATGGGTTCGGTGGAGGGATGGGTGTTCGAACACGGTAGAACCAAAACTTCGAACATGAGCATCGTGCAATTGTATGTCTAAAAGTGGTGTAATAAAATTTAAATTAAAAAAAAAAAAAAAAAGAATCACTCCTGGAGGTGCTCAGGGGCCTATGAGATTCTGGGGATCAAAGCAGGCCTGGCTGTATGTAAGGGAAGCACTTTCCAGCTATGCTATTTCTCCACCCACATTCTTAAATTCTTTTTTTTTTCATTTTGGGTCACACCCAGCAATGCTCAAGAGTTACTCCTGGTTCTGTACTCAGGACTCACTTCTGGCGGTGCTCAGGGACCATATGCCGGGGATCAAACCCAGGTTGGCGCGTGAAAGGCAAACCCCCCCCTCCCCACGGTGCTATGGCCCGGCCCCACATTCTTAAATTCTTTACAAAAGAACTATGTCCTTCTACTTCCTAGCTAACAAAACTTTTTTTTTTGGTTGTTGTTGGTTTTGAGTTATACCCAGTGGTGCTCAGGGTTCCCCTGGCTCTGCACGCAGGGATCACGCATAGCCAGTTCAAGGTACCGTATAGGGTGCTCGGGATTGAACCCTGATCTTACCTGCTGCACTATCTCTTCAGACCCTATTAAACATTTTAAGCAGGGCCAGGCAGATGGCTCAAAGGGCCATAGCACAGCTATGCATATGGGGGGCCCTGTTTGACAACCAGCACTGCCTGGTACCACGCACTGTGCTCCAGGTAGCCTAAGCACTGCCACTTGTAGCGCCAAAGCAACAAAAATATTTTAATAAATTTCTTTTTTAAAGTTTTTAAATTTTCAATAATTTCTCTATAAAAATTAATTTCTGCATAGCAAAAAAAAAAAGACAACGAAAAGCAAAGTCAAAACTCAAAAGATCAGGGCTAGAGAGTGCAGTGGGTAAGGTGTTTGCCTTGCACTTGCCAGGCTGGGTTCATCCTTGACACCCCAGATGACACAGGATTCCCTGAGCCCTGCCAGGAGTGATCCCTGAGCACAGAGCCAAGAGTTAGCCCTGAGCACAGCTGGGTGTGGACCTCCCCATCCTACCCCACCCATAAAAAAAGAAAGAAAAGAAATTCAGAATGTCAGGGCCAGGGCGACTGGACAGTGAGTAGGGCATTTGCCTGGTACACTGCCCCGCCTGCTGCCCTGTGAGACACAGAGTCCCTCCCCTGTTCCCTTCAAGAAGGAGGATCCTGGGGCTGACAGGGAGCAGGTGGGGTTCTGGGAGGAGGATGGGCAGAGTGGGGGTGGGAGAGCTGAGAGGGGCTGAGGTGGAAGGGTTTGCGGGTGAACAGGAGCCTGAGGGCGCAGTGGCTGTGAGGGGGCGCACCGTCCTTGCAGGAAGGGCCCTTTGAAGCAGGCTGGGGTGAGCCTTGGCCACAGCCGTGTCTTCAGTGCCAGCACAGGAGAAACCAGATGGAAATGGATGGAACGGACCTCTCTATCCCATGCTCATTGCATGAGGCCTCGGCCGCCCTGCTCAGAGAGACAGTGATTCTCATCTGTGCTCAGGCCTTCCCTGCCTCTTCAAGACAACCCCAAGGGGCAGGAGCGATAGTGCAGTAGGTAGGGCGTCTGCCTTGCCCGCAGCCAGCCCAGGTTAACCCCTGGCACCCACTATGATCTCCTGAACTCTGGAATGGAGTGATCCCTGAGTTTAGAGCCAGGTGGAAGCACCACCAGATGAAGCCCCCAGTAAAACAATAAAAAAGAAAAAAGACAACCCCAAAGGCTGGACCCTCCCCATTGACAGATGGAAATTGAGCTCTGCCCCTGAAAAGCCTCTTGCCCCAGGGAGACAGCAGAAGGGTAGAGCAGGCACTTCAGCACCCCGGTCCACCCCTTTGGGTACCTTCTGAAAATCCTTCTTGGAGATGAGGCCCGGGGGTCGGTGGCGTAGTCCTGAAACGCCTCCGGACCCCACAATGTCCTTGAGTTTCAGGAACATGTCGAAGAACTTGAGGATCATCTCCACGTTGGACGAGGACTCCACGAGCATATCCACCATCTGCCGGGCGATCATGCCGTTCACCACGTTCCCTGCGGGCAACCCCCCGTCAGCAACTTTGTCGTGGACTCCGCTAGGGCTGGCCTTGCTCTGCAGCCAGGAGCCGAGCCAGGCTCCCCAGGACCCTTACACTGCCTGCAGCTCCCCAGCCTGCACTTACTAGGGGCGAGTCCCTCCTCTGTGAACCGGGCTGACACCATCTTTGTCCACCTCCCCTAATAGGTGGGAAGTCACTACTGGAGATGGGGCTGAAGGAGGGACAGGCAGGTGCCCAGGTCACGCCCAGTATGGTGCCGGAACAATCTCATTCTTAGGCAGGTATGTTAGTATCTGTTGTCCCCGGTGGAGAAACGGAGGCCCACACTCATGCAGTGTGACCCCACTATGAAGGGGACGGTGGGCAGGGACTGAACCCGGGGCTGCAGGACCTCGCAGCTCACACCAGCCTCCTGCTAGTTCACTAGAGGTAAGCAGGTGCCCACATGAAGGAGAGAGGGGAAGACACTGTGGCAAAAGAGGATCCCACACAGTTGGGGCTGGAAAGATACTTGTTAAGGCGCTTGCCTGGCACAGAGTTTGAGTCCTGTCATCCCAGAGCGTCCCCTGAGACCTGCCAAGAGTAATTCTTGAGCAGAGTCAGATGTAAGCCTCGAACACTACTTCATATTACCCCAAAACCAGAAAAAAAATTAAAAACTGTAATTAAAAAATTGAAGGGGAGGTCTGGCTGGAGTAATAGTATAGCAGGTTGGGCATTCGCCTAGCGTGCAGCTGACCAGGGTTTGATCCCCGGCATTCCATAAGTCACCCCAGTACTGCCAGGAGTAATTCCTGAGTGCAGAACCAGGAGTGACCCCTGAGCATCGCCAGATGTGACCCCAAAATTAGAAAAATTGGGAGTGGGGGTCACATTGTTATACTCATGGGATCTGCACTCAGGAATTATTCCTGGCAATCTTCAGGGAACTATATGAGATGCCAGGAATCCAACCTGAGTCGGCTGTGTGCAAATGCCCCTGCACTGTACTCTGGTCCTTAATTTAAAATTTAATTTACAAAAGTTAAATAACAGGCAGTTGAAGCTTGCTCCACCTGTGTCCTCAGTTCCATGTCTATTTTTTTTTTTTTTTTTGGGGTCACACCCGGCAATGCTCAGGGGTTTCTCCTGGCTCTGCACTCAGGAGTTACTCCTGGCGGTGCTCAGGGAACCATATGGGATGCCGGGATCGAACCCAGGCCAGCACAGGCCGGTCGTGTGCAAGGCAAACACCCTACCCGCTGGGCTATTGCTCGGCCCCAACCATGTCTATTTTAATATGATTTTAAAGTTGGTCTGAAGGCTGTTAGTTATTGTTAAACTGCTCAATATGATTTTAAATTTATATAAAAGTTGCAAGAATAGTGGCTAGAGTACAGCAGTGGAGGTGCTTGCCATGCACGAGCCAACCTAGGTTTGACCCCCTCAAAGCCCACCAGGATGAGTCTGAGTCTTGAGCATGTAGCTAAGAGTAAGTCCTGAGCACTGTTGAATGTGCCTGCCCCCAAAAAAAAAAAGTTGCAAGGATAGTACAGGAGACCCATTCAAAATTCTCCAATTACCTACATTTTTCCATGTGTGTTTTAACACCAGCTCCCCCACATACACACACACAACACATGTTCTCTTGGGGAGGGATTTGGACTACACCCATCAGTGCTTAAGACAACTCTAAGACTACTCAAGACTACTCCCATAGTCTTGGGAGATGATCAAACAGGTTGGGGGCCAGGAAGAAGGCAATAATACAGTTTGTTTGTTTGTTTGTTTGTTTGTTTGTTTGTTTGTTTTGCGTTTTTGGGCCACACCCGCAATGCTCAGGGGTTACTCCTGGCTCTGCACTCAGGAATTACTCCTGGCAGTGCTCGGGGACCATATGGGATGCCGGGGATCGAACCTGGGTCAGCTGCATGCAAGGCAAACGCCTTACCCGCTGGACTATTGCTCCGGCCCCAAGCAATAATACAGCTTAACCCCCGGTATTATCCCTCCGGCACCTCTAACACAGGTTATCCATGAACCATTTGAGAGTAAAGTGTAGCCAGGCGGCCCCTTGACCTTAAATATTTAATTGTCTCATAAGGGACCGGAGCAATAGCCCAGCGGGTAGGGCCTTTGCCTTGCATGTGGCCAGCCTGTGCCAGCCCGGGTTCGATCCCCGGCATCCCATATGGTCCCCCGAAAGCACTGCCAGGAGTGATTCCTGAGTGCAGAGCCAGGAGTAACCCCCTGAGCATCGCTGGGTGTAACCTAAAAAGCAAAATAAATAAATAAATAATAATAATAAAAAATAATTGTCTCATAAGACAATGACAGTTTCATAAAAGCCTAGTGGGGCATCAGAAACAGGAGGTTTCCTATGCTTTGATTCAACTACTTAATCCAGTACCATTGGTATTAATCATGGGAGAATGTGGACCAAGAGCACACAATGTTCCACTTTCAAGTAAAGCTAGAAATCTGATGTTCCGAGGGAACCTTGGTTGGCAATAACTAGCTACCACTGGAAATGCTGTGGGAGAATTAGTCATGGTTGATATTATTTGTGATAGCAAGATGTTAGAAACCTTGAACACAGATAAGGTGGGGTTAAATGAACCCCAGTTCAGACACACAATGAAGCCCTATCAGCCATACAGAAGGTGAGGGCACACTATATAAATTTTGGTAGAAAGAGTCCTCAATTTTATTTATTTATTTATTTTGCTTTTTGGGTCACACCGGCAATGCTCAGGGGCTACTCCTGGCTCTGCATTCAGGAATTACTCCTGGCAGTGCTCAGGGGACCATATGGGATGCCAGGGATCGAACCCAGGTGGGCATGGGCCAGTCGCGTGCAAGGCAAACGCCCTACCCGCCTCCAGCCCTGAGTCCTCATTTTTCAACTTGATTAATTAGCAATATATTATGGCTGCCTGAAGTCACTTGAGTTTTGGGATATTTGTTAGGCAATAAAAACCTAGGTAACACATTTAGCAAATAACTATCAAGTACATGTCTAAATAAAAGTGACAAGTTACCCACCTCATATAAGATTTAGTAGGAAACCAAACTGATATACTACAGTCAGGGCACGACCCACATCGAATGTTCAATAAATGTTTGCTGACATTTTTCCAGAAACTATTGGTTCTGACATGTCAGATCGGGGTCGAGGTTTAGAGTTTCTGGGTCTCAGAGGACCTTCTCAGGCTTTCCTTTTTCTGGTGTATGTGGGTGCAAACTCGATAATATCTGGGGGGCTACCGGGTCCTCATATCTGAGTACTCTTGTACTCAGGACAGAGCCGCCCACAATGCTTGGGGACTGTGTGATGCCAGAAACCGAGGTCAGGACTCCTGCATGTGAACTGCACGCTCAGCCCTTTGAACCACGTCTCCAAGCAAATAATGCTCCTTTTTTAATTTCTTTACTTTTGTGGGGCCAGAAATCGAGCCCTGGGCACCTCCACATGCAGGGCAAGTGTCTGTCGCTGAGCCGCATTCCGGCCTTGTCTGCGTGTGGCCTCCCCTGAGCGGGCCCGCTAGCCCCTTACCTTCTAGAAGGGACAGCAGCATCACCACCATGTCCTTCTGCAGGTCCAGCAGCTCCTTCAGCAGCTCGATCTGGCTGGAGTCCTAGGGAGCCCCACCCCGCTATGTGAAGAGGGGTCGGCTGAGATGCCTCCCTCACAGCCAGCAGCTGTGGTCCCTCCTCATCCACCCTGCGGGGTCTCCTTTCACCCCCTTCTTACCTCCAAGGGGACCTGAGTCCACACATGTTCCTCGGAAGCAGGGTGAGGAGCAGAGAGATAAGATTGTGGGGTGGGCTAGCACTTAGGGGGCCAAAGAGGTAACGTGTGGGGACGGGGCTGGCGGGCACGGATTGCGTGAGGAGCACGGGGCCTAGGGAGCAAGCAGCTGGGGCAGAGAGAACAGCGATGACGTGGAGAGATCCAGATTTGGGAAGGGAAGAGGCTGGGCCTCAGGCTGGTGCTCCACACATTTGCGAGATGAAATGAGCAATGGCAGAAGTGGGACAGAAAGAGGCCTGAGGAAGAAGCCAGGGGCTTTCTGGTAAGTCATCTGGGGAGGCTCTGGCACGCGGCCTCCTCTGTCACGGTGCCTCAAGTAGGGACACCGAAAAGTCAAGCCACTGCCCCAGGCCGCATGTCAGTTCCTGTTTGTGTCAGATGGAGCTACATCAAATTGGCAATATTCGGCTACTCTGGATACACTGAGTTGTTCTACCAAATAAACTGAAGGGGGGCGAAAAGGCAACAAAATAAACCAGATGGTGGGCCGGAGCCATAGTCCAGTGGGAAGGGCGTTTGCCTTGCACGCAGCCGACCCAGGTTCGATCCCCGGCATCCCCAAGCACCACCAGGAGTAATTCCTCAGTGAAGAGCCAGGAATAACCCCCTGAGCATCGCCAGGTGTGACCCAAAAAGCAAAAAATAAACTGGATGGAGGGCTCCTCAGAGCCCCACACTCATCCTAGCTCACTAAGGTTTAAAGTTCCTCCAGCTCAGGAGCTCTGCCTTCATATTCCAAGGTTCCACCATTCGGGATCTGAACCGTGGGTGCCTTTGAGTGTGTGTGCCCCTAGGATTCAGCCTGCGTTTCTCTTTAACAATTCACTCGAGGGAGACCAATCCTCCTGTCTCCCCGCCCCTTCCTGAGTAGGTGGGTTTAAGATCAAATCTGCCCAAATAGAACTTTCTTTCCACCCACCCCTTCTGTGATTGGTCCAAGGCTGGGCATGTGACCCAACAGTCCAAATAGAGCCATAGTTATTTCTGGAAGCTCTGAGGAAAAAGGGGTTTTCTTTGCGGTTGAGGGAAGCCAAGAGTATCATTTCCCAGACCCTGGGAGAAGGCCTGTTTGAGACTGAAGACAGAAGTGAAGAAACAATTCCGCTGACATCACTCTAGGCCAAGAATCTGCTATTGAACTGACACAAGCTTCAAGCCCCAAAGCCACCGCTCTGCATTGAATTTCTAGCTTGGCCCATAAGTTAAATGGATCACAGCTGGCAGCATCTGAAATTCCACACACTAAGATACTAGCATTCACTAGAATCTTAAGATTACACCAACGGTCTTTCTTCAAGGCCACAGACGCAGGAAATGCAATCAAAGATCAAATGCTTGCAAAGTCAGCTGCCAAAAGACTGGGCTGCTGTCAGCCCCTGACAGAGTAAAGTGCAAAAGCTCCTTTGCCAGGGAGGTGCTCAGTGGTAGAGGGTAAGCTTTGTATGCTGGAGCTTCTGGGTCAGGAAAAAAAAAAAACCCTCCTTTTTCTTCCTCAAGACTCTTCCTGCCAGGGAATTATCATATCCAGAATACTTTACTGCCCTCTGCTGGAAAACTCAAGTTTTTAAACTCTTGCAATAAACACACAGATACATTTATGATGTTTAGGATGTGGACGTTCCCCTTAAACGCTGAGCCCTGGTACAATGTATATGATAAGATTGGAATAGGTTAGCCAGAGAAGCCGAAGCAAATAAAGTGTTCGTGAGACATTGACCTGGCTGCAAAAGGGGGCGGGGGAGAGGGGAGCATCAGGAAGCTGGAAGACGGGTTTGAAAGGGACCTTACATCATGGGTGACTGAGATGGGTTTCATCTGCCGCAGGCAGAACAAAGAAACAAAACACACATTCAGCCTAGGTTCTGGGCTGTAAGAAGAATCACCCCCATCACCTAGGATCTACTAGGGCTGTTTGAATCTGAGAGGGGTGGCAGAGCATCAACCAATCACGGGGAGGTGGGAGAGGGTGTGGGGCTAACGTCTAGCCAATCAGAGTGTGGCTAGGAACCAGCCCATTGGGGAAGAGGGGAGCGGTCTTGCAGAGAGCCAATCAGGAAGGAAGATGGATTTGTCCGCCAGGTGGGCACTAGCTAGGAAGGTGCTGGGCTGGAAACTGACCCTAAGGCAAGGCACCCAACGCACGCACCGCACCCGTAGGGAGAGGGATGGCAAGAAGTGATTGGAAGTACTGGGGAGCGAACCTGAGCAAGCTTCATCATCATGTGAGCAAACACGTGCAGGAATCCCACCACTGCGTCCCAGAGACGACTGTGCGCCAGGCTCTGCTGGTTGCCGGTGCAGGGGCCCTGCACGGTGAAGAGAAGGCTGCTGGACGCCGGATCGGACTGCGGGCAGGGGTGAGGACTGCCCCGCCACCCAAACAGGCTGGTCCTACCTGGATATACTCCGTGAGGCTGTTGAACACCTGCTTGGCCACTGACATGGCCTTGGAAAAGTTCCTCTTGCCTTGCTCTCGATAACCTCCTTGCCAGAGTAGTACCAGTAGAAATCGCTGATAGATTCCTAGGTTGGGGGGGTGCAGGCGGTGAGGGACTGGGATCAACATGGCCCCATTGACCCCCCCACCCAGGTCACATCTGGACACCATCAACCTTACCTGCAGCCGCAGGAGGTAATCCACCGTGCAGATAATGATGTTAATAGTGGTTGTGTTGCCGGTCTGTGTCCTCAGGTAGTTTTGGAAATCTAAAGAGATGCACCAGGGTTATCTGAGCATTGCCCAGGTGTGAGGGAGGTGGCCGAGGGGCATTCATTCCTGGAGACTGCACTTACTGACCAGCTTCTGCAGAGGGCATCTTATTCTGAAGTTCTTTTTGAGGAGGTGGGAGGGGGAAGGGGACTCACTTGGTGCTCAGGGGCTTCTCTGCTCTATGATCAGGCCTCAGAATTTCTTTAGTAATTTTGTCAAGTCCCCGCTGCATGTGAAAGATGGTGGCTCACTTGGGAAAAGTATTTATAACGGGCAAATGACAAGACCAATGGGGTGCAGGATCTGTCACGTTATTTCTTCTTCACTTGATCACTTGACATCCCGTTATTCGTCAATTTGCTTGAGCGGTGCCAATAATGTTTCTATTTGACCCTATCATGTGCCAGTGTAGCCCAGCTTTTTGGTCATACCAAGCAATGCTCAGGGGTTACTCCTGGCTCTACACTCAGGTCAGGAATTACTCCTGGCGGTGCTCAGTGGACCATATGGGACACGGGGAATCAGACTCAGGTTGGCTGCATGCAAGACAAATGCCCTACCCCGCTGTACTGTCGCTCCAGCCCCGTTACGTTATTAACCATCAGCTTTCCCCCAAAAAAAATAATTGCTGACACCTACAACTTAGGGAAGTAGAGATTGTCCCCCTGTTTAGTAACCCCAAGTGATTGAATACTTAGCATGTGCTGGGGGAGTATTGATTCTTTTATTCTTTAATTTATCTGTCAAATATTTATGAGTTCCTGCCAAAAGTCAAAAGGAGAAAACATCCATTATTTTCTTTGGGAGGGGGTAAATGTCACTTATTCAGCAAATAATATAATATTTAATATAATAATATAATATAATATAATATAATATAATATAATATAATATAATATAATATAATATAATATAATATAATATAATATAATATAATATAATATAATATAATATAATATAATATAATATAATGTAGATAATATTTTTATTATCTATCTATCTATCTATCTATCTATCTATCTATCTATCCTCTGAGTCACATCTGGCGATGCTCAGGGGTTACTCCTGGTGGTGCTCAGGAAGACCCTATGGGATGCTGGAGATCAAACCCAGGTCAGCCGCATGCAAGGCACCACTCAAACTGGGTCAGCTGCAAGCAAGCATCTTAATCCCTGTATTATCTCTGAATTCTCTCTCTGACCCATCACCTAGAGTTTTTTAGACAATTCCATCACACAGGACCCTCCCAGACTAACTTAATTAGGAATAGATTTAATTAATGAAACCTGGGTTTTAACTTCTTTTAATGCTCCCGGCAAACCACCACACAGTTCAGGTAAGAACTATGTAATAAACTCCATTGGCGAGTTGGTTTCCTGTCTGAAGGACGTGTGCTCCAGCAGAAGGCTGGTAGCTGTGGGCTCTGAGTCACAGATACTTGGGGTTTATTAGGTTATTCTCTTTGCTTCAGTGTGTGGCTGAGGAGTTCGATGGCCAGAATGCAGGAAAGAGTAAACACTGGTCCCGGGAGGTGCATGTTGCTGGGGAATTCTGGCAGGCACCACCAGGAGTAAGTCCTGAGAGCAGAGCCAGGAGTAGCCCTATGCATCATCGGGTGTGACCCAAAAAAAAAGTAAAAGCCAACACTATCGTAAACAAGCCCTGCTCGTCAGAGTCCTACCTACAGCCATCTATTTCAAGCCCAGGTATGCCTGATCCAGAGACTCAGTTCCACAGGGTTGAGCTGCTACTGGCTCTCCCTGTGCCCAGCTGATCATGAGGCACCCAGGAGGGAAGGTGGGTTCTAGCCCTGGCCCACCATCCCAGCAGAGCCTCGCGAGAATCGAGAGGAACCCCCACACCATGAGGGCCTCCATTTTCAACATCCAGACTCCACAGCTCGTCAGAGCTCCACCCAGCTGAAAAGCTGATCTTTCCCAATTTTGCACAGTTCATCAATAAGTGCACGAGATGAGAGGCTACTACAAGAGTATCCCACCCGCATGGCAGAGCCTGGCAAGCTACCCGTGTCATATTTGATATGCCAAAAACAAGTAACAATTATAGACTTCATCCCCATGACCTGAAGGAATGGTTTGAGGCTCTTCATGTTCCTGGAGCAAGCAGTTGCCCTTGGGCTACACTAGCATGCGACAGGACGTATGGAGATGTTACTGGTCCCCACTCGAAGCAAATCAATGAACAACAGGAAGACAAGTGATACAAGTGATATAAGTGAAGTGATGGTAAATATGAGATCCAAACTACAGTAATTAAATAAAAATGAGTTTGATAAGGAGGTGGAATAGGGAGGGAGGGGTTTTGGTACACGGGTGGGGACACTGACCCTGCTGGGTTCAGAGTTGGAACACTGGGTGCCAGAAACTGTATTATCAACAGTGGTGGAAGTTACAGGGCCTACACTGAAGACTGCCCTGTATTAAATCTGAGATAGGAAAGGTACGCCCAAGAGTTACGGGATTGTAGGGCCGGACCTAAATTCAACCCTTGGCGTCCCATTTGACCACCCTTGCCCCGCCAGGAGTGATCCCTAAGTTCAGAGCCAGGGTAAGTCCTGATCACCATTGGGTGTGACCCCCCCAAAAAATTATGTGATTTTTAAAGGATTCATGAGCTTGGGCAGAAAATTTGCTTGCAAATTTGGTGAAGGAGAGGAAATCTCCCACAAGATGAATCTCATTTCTTGAAACTCATAGGCTCAGGACAGTGCTGGGGAGGGGCTGGGGAGCCATGCAAGGATTAAAGCTTTTGCTTTGCATGTGGCCAGCCCTGGTTTGAGCTCTGGCACTGAATATGTTCCCCTGAGCACCATTAGGAATTATCCATGAGGACTGAGCCAGAAGTCCCCGAGAACCACCAGGTGTGGGCCTCCAAACAAAAAATAAAAACCTCTCCAAGATCGATTCCACCTTAGATATAATTCAAGAAAGCAAACCGCAATCACATGGAACCCGGGTACCTAAGACAGGTGGACTGCAGAACTGGACACAAAAGCTTTGCTAGTGAAAAGCAACAGGTTATGTGAGCTCTTTCACCGCAAAGATAAGAGTGAAGCAGAAAGATATTCACCCTTTTTACCTTAGAGAACACTGGCCTGGTGGTGGGAAATGTGCACTGGTGAAGGGCTGGGTATTGGAACACTGTATCACTGAAACAATCATGAACAATGTTGTAACTGTATAGCTCATGGTGACTCAATAAAAGAAAATTTTTAAAGTGAGCAAGAGAGAGAGCACTGACTAAGTGGTTAGGAAGGTTCAAAGGCCAGAACGCCAATTCTTGTCATGAATGTTCATTTCTGGGCAGCACAATGAATGCTCATTGTGGTTTCATAATCACCTGCTGAGCACTGAAACCGCAAGCCCTAGACCGCACTGTTTGCAGTAGGAAATGAGGCTGATGATGGAGCTAGTGTGGGGTGCGAGCCCGTCCCTTTCATGTCAGTGCCCGATGATGGAGGCGAGTGGGGTGCGAGCTCAGTCCCTTTCGTGTCAGTGCTCTGATGATGGAGCGAATGGGGGGGAGCTCCGCCCTTTTCATGTCAGTGCTCTGATGATGGAGCGAGTGGGGGTGCGAGCTCTGTCCCTTTTCGTGTCAGTGCTCTGATGATGGAGCGAGTGGGGGGTGCGAGCTCCGTCCTTTTCGTGCCAGTGCTCTGATGATGGAGCGATGGGGTGCGAGCCCGTCCCTTTCATGTCGGTGCTCTGATGATGGAGCGAGTGGGGGGGTGTGAGCTCTGTCCTTTTCGTGCCAGTGCTCTGATGATGGAGCGAGTGGGGGGTGCGAGCTCTGTCCCTTTCATGTCAGTGCTCTGATGATGGAGCGAGTGGGGGTGTGAGCCCGGTCCCTTTCATGTCAGTGCTCTGATGATGGAGCGTAGTGGGGGTGCGAGCCCGTCTTTTCGTGTCGTGCCTGATGTGGAGCGATGGGGGTGCGAGCCCGTCCCTTTCATGTCAGTGCTCTGATGATGGAGCGAGTGGGGGGGTGCGAGCCCGCCCTTTTCGTGTCAGTGCTCTGATGATGGAGCGATGGGGTGCGAGCCCGTCCCTTTCCGTGTCAGTGCTCTGATGATGGAGCGAGTGGGGGTGCGGGCTCTGTCCCTTTCGTGTCAGTGCTCTGATGATGGAGCGAGTGGGGTGCGAGCTCCGTCCCTTTTTGTGTCAGTGCTCTGATGATGGAGCGATGGGGGTGCGAGGCTCCGTCCCTTTCATGTCAGTGCTCTGATGATGGAGCGAGTGGGGGTGCGAGCTCCGTCCCTTTCATGTCGGTGCTCTGATGATGGAGCGAGTGGGGGTGCGAGCTCCGTCCCTTTTCGTGTCAGTGCTCTGATGATGGAGCGATGAGGGTGCGAGCTCCGTCCCTTTCATGTCGGTGCTCTGATGATGGAGCGAGTGGGGGTGCGAGCTCCGTCCCTTTTCGTGTCAGTGCTCTGATGATGGAGTGATGGGGGTGCGAGCTCCGTCCCTTTTCATGTCAGTGCTCTGATGATGGAGCGAGTGGGGTGCGAGCTCCGTCCCTTTCATGTCAGTGCTCTGATGATGGAGCGAGTGGGGGTGCGGGCTCCAGTCCCTTTCATGTCAGTGCTCTGATGATGGAGCCAGTGGGGAGTGCGAGCTCCGGTCCCTTTTGTGTCAGTGCTCTGATGATGGAGCGAGTGGGGGTGCAAGCTCTGTCCCTTTCATGTCAGTGCTCTGATGATGGAGCGAGTGGGGGTGGGAGCTCCGTCCCTTTCGTGTCAGTGCTCTGATGATGGAGCAAGTGGGGGGTGTGAGCTCTATCCCTTCATGTCAGTGCTCCGATGATGGAGGCGAGTGGGGTGCGAGCTCCTGTCCCTTTTGTGTCAGTGCTCTGATGATGGAGCGAGTGGGGGTGCAAAGCTGTCCCTTCATGTCAGTGCTCCGATGATGGAGCGAGTGTGGGTGTGAGCTCTGACTCTTTCATATCAGTGCTCTGATGATGGAGCCAGTGGGGGTGCGAGCTCTGTCCCTTCACATCAGTGCTCCGATGATGGAGCGAGTGGGGTGCGAGCTCTGTCCCTTTCGTGTCAGTGCTCTGATGATGGAACGGAGTGAAGGGTGCGAGTTCTGTCCCTTCATGTCAGTGCTCCGATGATGGAGCGAGTGGGGGTGCGAGCTCTGTCCCTTCATATCAGTGCTCTGATGATGGAGCGAGTGGGGGGGGTGCAAGCTCCGCCTCTTCATGAGTGCTCTGTGTGCCACTAGAGGTTACACTTTCTCCCTCGAGGTGAGCTCGAAGTTGCTGTGTCACTCAGGCTTTGGGGGAAACAGCCTCAAAAAAAAAAAACAGATCGGGGAAACTAGGGTTTTAACTGCGAAGGAATCTTCAGGCCTCCTGCAGCCAACATTGGAGTGGTTTCAGGGCTGGCCTGCTGCGGAGCCACACCTGATTGGGGTCTACTTTTTTGATTCGGGGACCACTGGTGCTGAGATCAAACCTGGCCCCTCACTTGCAAAACATGCACAAGAGTCCTTTCAGTGACCTCCTCGCCTGAGCAAAGTAGCTCATAAGCAAACTTAAGATGAAGTTCCCAAAGATTCCTTTTCAAATGCTGAGCAGTTTTTGCTTTGGAATCATGCCCTGGAGAGTCTCGGGGTGCTCCCACAGTGCAGGAGACCGAATCTGGGGCTCCTGCGCATGCTCCTCCCCTCTGAGCCATCTGCTTCTGCCTTTCCTGCAATATGAAAGTGGACTGGCAGGGGAGATAGTACAGCAGTTAGGGCACGTGTCTAGCATGGGTTTGACCCCTGAGCACTACTCAGGGTGACCCTGGAGGTCTCGGAGAAATGGCAGGGGGCCTGGGCATCCCCAGTTCTGCAGGACCTGAGCAGAAGCCTTTGATGGAAACCCAGTCTGGCTGGCTGAGAGTCTCCAGTGGGGGCCCAGGGCCTCCTGATCACCACTTGGGAGCCCCTGTCCCCAAATAATAATAATGACAACTATAAAGAGGAAGTGCCTGACATGGCATTTTGATACTTCAGTAAAAGGCGTCAACTAGATTCACATCAGGACTCTGATTGCTTCCTGGCTCCTGTTTCTCTTGTAAGCATAGAGAAATTCACGCAGTCAACTGCCACAAAGAGTGGATGAGTTCATTTGGGGCCACATCCAGTGGTGGTCAGAAGCTAACCTGCTGCTTTGGGGGCAGGATGTGGAGGGTGGGGTCACTCCTGGTGGTCCCAGATGGGAGCCAGACCTCCTGTATGCAGAGCAGGCTCTCAGCCTGGTGCTGCTCTCCCAGCTCTTGCTTATTTCATTGAGCTGAAAAGCTATTCAGGATTATACTACAGTCCTTAGTAGTTTTCTGACTTGAAATTTGGTCATATTCTTGCTAATTTGTTCTTCTTCATATCTTCATCCTGTCCCTCAAGGTATTGCAGGTGTGGCTGCAGTGCCCGGCTGCGTTGGCAGGTGGCAGACAGGAGACAGGTTTGTCTACACCCAGGGCTCTACCTTGTGGTCCTTGAATGGTTGATGGTCTGACAAAGAAAACCCAGAGCCACGGCAGAGCCTGGCAAGCTACCCTTGGTGTATTCAATATGCCAAAAACAGTAACAATAATAGACCTCATGCCAACAAATGGAGTCGTTACTGGCACCTGCTCGAGCAAATCGATGAACAACTATATAATATATAAATAATACATATTATTTGTATAAATAATAATTGTTTATGTAAATAATACATTTAATAGATTATTATTTATGTAAATAATAATTAAAAGAATTACCTCCCTAGACCCAAAGTAAAGTAATTCATCACGTTTTCATTTTTTAAGCTGGGTCACACTGAGCAATGCTTAGGGATTACTCCTGGCTCTGCACTCAGGAATTAACTCCTGGCAGGGATCATGGGACCAAGGACAATGAGGTCAACACCAGGCCGGGATGGGCTGAGCGGTGATCACTGATGAGGGGCCTGGGCCACCCTGCCACGCCTACCCCTGGCCCCGCTCCTCTCCACCCGCACCCCCCTCCTCCTCACCATTATTGTGCCCCTCACAGAGCAACTGCAGGAATCGGAACAAGTCCTGGGTGAATTCATCGTCTGCCATCACCTTCTCTCCTGGGTGGAAGATGGGGGCAGGGCCCAAGGGGTGAGACGCGCCAGGACACAGCCCATGCATGCACCCAGCCCATGCACACGGCACACACATGCGCAAGGGAAAAGGGTGCAGAGAGGAACAGCCGCCACTTCTAAGACACTGTGAGGACCACCGCATCCAAGCCAAGCAGGCTCCCAACTTCTGTCCATGACAGAAGCAGATGGGGTTCTGAGGGCCCCTGAGTCAAGAGCCGGGTCTCAAGTGTCTTTACATCAGTGTTACTCTGATGTCATCATTCATATGATGTTCGGGGTCTGCGAACCCAGCAAAGGATTGGGCAGCTGGTACCTCACGCAGTTCCCCTTTCCTGATGTAGGGTTAATGGATTACGAGGGGCGGGTCACTTCCACACACAGGCTTTGAGCAGGGGGATTGGGCTGGGAAAGGGACTGAACACCAGCTGATTGGCTCATATGCCTTGAAAGCAGCCGATCCTGGAGTAGCAGAGGGAGGCCCCAGAACATGGGCCAACCAAAGCAGGCATCTGAAAAAAGCCAATCATGGTGGGTGGGAGGGACGGAGAGGGAAAAGGGAAGGGAGGCTAGACAGTGAATGGGCCAATCAGAGCAGGCAAGGAGGAGGCAGGCACACCAATCAGAGTGGATGCTGGAGGCAGCCAATCCAGTTGGATAGGGAGCCACAGGCCCGGCCAATCAGAGGTCCAGGCGCAGTGGACAGGTAGGCGAGAGTGGGGAATCACCCCTCCCTGAGACTGCGAATCTGGGTCTGGAAGCCCAAGAACATCCCAGTGGAGAGAGACGTCTCTGGCATCTTCTATGACTATGGCTATCCACATGGGGAAACTGAAATTTATTCACATTCCCATGTGGTGCCAGACCGAATCTCGGTCTCAGGATCCCCGAGCTACTGTGGGCATGGTGCACCCACGGAGAGCTCCTCCCTCCCCTGGATGTCCCAGATCCTCAGCCCCCAGGTGTAGGGGCAGTTGGGGAGTTAGGGGAAGGGAAGCGCAAAGCAGAGATGGGCTGGGGAATTACCGTTCTGGCGGTTGATGACTGGGGCAGCCAACAGGATGGGAGGAGGAAGCAGGAGAAAAAGAGGGAGAAAGAGAGAGACAGAAGGAGACAGACAGGAAAACACGCCATGACAGGGTCGGGGCACAAAGGCAGACAAACAGACAACCCACAGTGAGAGAACAAGACGGCCACAGGGGAAGGGCCACAGAAGGAAGAGAGGTAGGGGAGGAGAGTCCAGCGGGAGGAGGAACGGAGAGGTGGACAGAAGGAGGTGGAGAGGCAGGAGGCGAGGATGAGGGCAGAAAGGTTAGACACGCCACAACACGGCAAAGAGAGGACTCGATTAACCGGGATTAGGCACATTAATGAGAATACAGCAACCGGGGCAGGGGTGGAGGATGGGGACACTTGGGCACGTGGGGGGCAGGTTCCATGTAGGGACGCCGAGAGCACAGGACAGAAAGACACCCCTCCCCCATGGGAACCACAGGGGCAGGACTGGAGCAAGGTGGGTGGGCAGGACTGGGAACCACTGAATGGGGGAGGGTCCTCTGGATGTTCTCAGAGAAGGGGATCTTGAAGGCACAGGGGCTCTGGGCGTATGTTTTGGGGGGTCCTGCAGGAAAATATGGCCCCGGAGAGGGTAGCCCAAGACAGGGCTCACCAGTTCCATCCTCGTTCACCATGCCCAGCCCCTCCGCCTTGTTCCTGTCTCTCGAAGGCATTGAGATCCAGGACGCTGAGTGAAAAAGAAAAGAGAGAACGGGCCAGAGAGTACAGCAGGTAAGCCTCACGCCGCGGCTGGCCCAGCACCCCATATGGCCCCTGAGCACCACCAGGAGTGATCCCTGAGCACGGACCCAGGTGTGAGCCCTAGGTACTGCTTGGTGTGGCCGAAAAACCAAAAAATAGAAAAAAAAGACTCAAGCGACAGTACAGTGGACAGGGCACTTGCCTCGCATGCGCGCCAACCCAGGTTTGATTCCTCAATATCCCATTTGGTCTCCCAACCCTGCCAGGAGTAATTCCTGAGTGAACGAACCAGGAGTAGGCCTGAGAACTGCTACTTGTGGCCCCCAAACAAACAAAAAATAAAAGAAATCGGGGCCAGAGATAGGCAGTGGGTAGGGCTTCTGCCTTGTATGAGGCTGACTCAGATTCCCAAGAACCCCACAGGGTCCCTGAGCACCTCCAGGGGTGATCCCTGAGCACTGCGCGGTGTGGCCCCCAAACGAAAATCAATACATATATAAAGAAATGAAAAGTGGGGGGGTGGGAAGAGGTGATAAGGCCTTGGCCCTCCTTCTTCTCACCCCACGAGAGCACGTGGGAGCCGACATTTAGAGAAAGCAGAGGAGGTCACATCAGGGGCTGTGTGCAGCAGCGGAAGAAAGGCGGGGCTGGGATAAGTATCGCGAGTGCAAGGAGGAGAAACTGAGCCAGGAAGTGGCGATGCTCCATAGGCCTCAAGAACAGATGGGAGGAGAGATAACATGAACAGGGGTTAGGTGAAGGCCCCATTCCAGCTGGCCTTGGGGAACGCAGCCATCTGGATCTTCCTCCTGAGAGCCTGGGGCAACCCCAAGATGACTCTGCATGTGAATAGCAATTAGCATTCACTGCTTTGGAGGCCGGGCTGCTAGGGTCTTCCGGTCTCCAGGGCTCCATGACACCAAGAGCCAAACGGAACGGAAGTGGCCCCAGGCACATGCGCAGTCACCCACCTGCACGAACCGAAGTGGCCCCAGGCCTGCGCAGTCACCCACCTGCACGCCTGCATCAGCGCCTGGATGCTCTGGAAGAAGCCCACTTCCTTCTTGTCCTTCAGATAATCCAGCATTTTCTGCAGAAGGCGGAAGGGTGGGGGACCTGGAGTCACAAAGGAACTGAACCTGCCACCTGCCATCCGCCCCCTCCGCCCCTTCTCCCCAAGTCCTCTGTTACCTGCTGCACCTCCGCGCTGTCCCCCATTTAGGATGGAGATCCCCAGCTTCAGGGTGGAGGACACCATGGCGCCCGCCTCTCCTGGAAGGGCGGGAGTTGGGGGTGCAGTTTATCTGCGGTGTTCTCTACCCACCGTGCTGGGGTCTAGAGGGCATGCCAGGGCCAGCATGGGGGATGGAATGTGTGAAGCTACGAGGCGAGGCCGTGAGGGAGGGCAGCGGTGAGTGAAGGGGGCAAAGCATAGGCTTGCAGAGGTGTGGGAGAGTGCGGGGGTGGGAGGGGCGAGGGTGGGAAGCCAGCCCACCTTTGCAGGCGCTGATCATCTGGAGCACCATCTCGGCTGCCCCGCTGGTTAGTGCAGCCGTGCCTGCTGGTACAGCAGCCTCTGTTTCTCCATCTCCTTCTCCTGGCAGGGGTGGCAAGTGAGTCCAGGCCCTCACTGCCAGCCTTTGCCCCCTCATGATCCCTCACCCCCACTTCTGCCCTCCCCACTGCAGTTACATCTGCTGCTTCCAGTGCCCACAGCACGAGCCCCAGTTTCTCCCTTCCCCTCATGTGGACCATGGCAAGTCTGATCTGGGGCCTGTGAACCTCCCAGGGGTCACAGAAGAAAATCCAGGAGGTTGGGGGAACTCTGGGGTAGGGGTGGAAGGAGCTTTTATTTGTATGTGTCCCATCTGCACCACTGAAAAAAGCATTTCCTTCGTTGAAGACCGAAGGCCCAGGTCATAACATCGGACAGTCCACAGCTCATCACTGCCTATCTCCTGCCACAGCTAAGAGCCCACAGTAGGCCCATAAAGTCCAGATATTACCATCACAGCTTCCTGGAGCAATAGAACTACTGCAGTATGCACAATGCGTCCCATGCTGGGAATTCAGTTTAGACACTTGAAAACATGATTCGGGACTAGAGAGAAGGTCCATGCACAAAGCCTCCGGGAGGCCAGGTGTGATCCTGGCACCGCACGGTCCTTCAGCACTGGGGAAGTGACCCTGAGGACAGAGCTAGGGAGAAACCCCCAGCCACCCTCCAGATATGTGGCCTCCAAATAAAAAACCAACCAATAAAAACTACATGACTCTGAGAAGGCTTCAGCAGATGCCAAAGGGGACTCTGGCACCAAGAGTTCCAGACCCAGGAGAGTAGTGAGCACTTGCCTACAAGCAGCTGAGCTGTGTTTGATCCCTAGCACTGCATTTGGCCTCCAGAGCTCTGCTGGGAGTGACCCCTGAGTTCTGAGGCAGGAGTACACCCGAGTCTGAGCACTGCCAGGTATAGCCCTTTATCCCCCACCCCCAAAGGAAAATTCAGGGAGATAATGCAGGCAGGGATGTGGGGAAGAGGTGAGGAACAAGCCTTGCATGCGTGAGACCTGGGCTGATCCCCAACACTGGGGCAGGGGATGGGGGAAATGCCAGGGTTGCTGTTTGCCCTAATGAGTGAGTTACCAGCTCTTTCTGTCTTTGTACTGTTCCTCCAATATGGAACATCTTTCCTTTGCAACTGGCACCCACTTCTTTTTATCTATCCGCTCAGGCACCTCTTCTTCCGAGACACCCTCCCTCATTCCCTCCCTGCAGGCTGGTGCTTTGCCTGGGCTTCCTGACCTCCCCTGAATTTCTCCACAGTTCTCTGCCTGGGTGGCCTTCCCTCCTTCCTGACCGTGAGTACTCAGTGCTGTTACTACGGCTGATGGATCATCTCCCCGGGGCTGACCAGGAGGGGAAGGCTGCGTCCCCAGTGCCAGGCCAGTCCCGAGCACTGCTCTGTGATCCCGTGCTGGATAGGAGGGCAGGCAGAAGCCGGGATCCACCAGATCCCCTGACGCCACTTACCTCGAAGGAAACCTCAGGACTCCTCCTCTTCAGCCTCCACGTCCTCCCCTCCCTCCTCCATGTGGCAGCTCTGAGGATACGACACAGGTTAGGAATGAAGGTGAATTGGGGGACCCCACTCACTTCCAGTCCTTGGAGTGAACCAGAACAGCAACGAGGGCCAGAGACCCCACTGGGGACCAGGGCTGGGTCTTACCTTTGCCATGATGTCAGCATAAGCCATGTACAGGTAATCCTCTTCCAGTTTGCTGAGGGAGGAAGTGGAAGAGACAGGGCCCAGTTAAGACCAAGGGTCTCCCTTGCCCCATTCCCAGATGGCTGCTGACAGCAGCTTGTGTTTCAGATGGGGTCAAACGCCCAGTGCCTGAGTGGCTAAATCAGTAAAAAACTGTCTATGAACCACAAGAACAGGCTGGAGGAGGTCATGTGACCGCTTGGGGCCAGTGATGCTCATTGTGTGAGTTCTGCCCCATCGGCTGGGCACAAGGGCTGCTTTTCCTCTTGCTAAAGTGGCCTGATGGAAGCCTGGGGCCATGTTGCTGCTGCTGGCTCTCTTGACAACAATAATCACCAGTAATAATAATGCTGGTCATAGCCGTAGGAGGGATGGGCCACGCCAGTTGCGTGTTTACCCTCTGAGTCTGTTCGGTCTATCAGTACATCTGCACACCAGCCTGCTGACCACAGTGATAACCAAGGCAGCAGAGCAGGGCTTGTCCACCTTTTCACACCCGCAGTCACACAGCAGTCGAGGAGGCTGCTTATGTGGTTCAACAGACATCCTCTCAGTAATGCGAGGATTTCCCATCCCCAGCCCCCTTTTACGAGGAGGAACCAGAGGCACAGAGATCCTCCTTCGCCAAGGTCACGTGGCCAGCAGTGGGATTCAACCCCGAGTTAGGGCTTTCCAGGAGGCTGGAAAATAGGACAATCAACTTCCCACTGTGTCTTCAGCCCCTCGGCCAGCAATCAAATGCTGACCAATGAGACGCAGGCTGAAGCTACCAGGGAGCGCTTCCTTCTGGGATAAAAAAAAAAAAAATGACGCTCTGGCTAAGAGGGAAACCCTTGTGCCTGCCACAGGGTTGGAGGGTCAGTTCCTGCCCAGTGCCCACAAGCCACAGTTCCAAGTGGACAGGTAGAAGTGGGATGAGCCTCCGTCCATGGCAGGGCCGCTGTGGCCAGCCACGCGCCCAGCCTGCTAATGCCAGGCCAACGGAACAATGGCAATTCCAGTGCTCCTTTCCCGACCCCCAAGAAGGTGCAGGTGCAGTATCTAGTCTGTGGCCCAAAGATCAAGTGAGAGAATGTGCAGGTCAAGAGCTCAGCATGTGCCAAGCACATAATAAGCGGTTGTAAACGGCGCCTGTTCTCGAGGGCTGCGGCGGTGGCCTTATTACTGGTATTTACCCCTCACCGTGTCATTAGCTCTGTGCCCCGGGTGTGATTGAGGCAAAGGCCCCTTTCTCACCGCTGCTTGCTGGAAAGTTTCCTAATAGCCTCATTACCCCAATCAAACTGGCTTTGTTCAAGTCTGGCTGCTGCTTCCAGAACAGCTAGAGCTGATCTCCCAGTGAACAGGAGTTGCCCTGACAAAGTGTTTGGCCTTCGAGGGGAGAGGGAGGTGGCCTGTGCTAATACAGGCCCAGGCGTCTCCTGAGCCGGAAGGAGGTGTCTCCTCACCTCTTTTCCGTCAGGGCGGTGCGGCTGAAGTGCAGGACCAGCTGGTGCAGGGGGTCTGGCTTCTTCTTCTCCCTCCACCTCCTCCTCCTCCTCCTTCCTCCCCAGCTTTCTGCAGGGGCTGGGGTGTGGGGGGAGAGGTGGGGTCTTGGGGAGGGGTTTCAAGCTCCCCCTCTGTCTGTACCCCCATGGCTGAGGGGCTTTTCTTTACCCCCACACCCTGCATCCTTGCCTGCTTATGCCCAAGCCCTGGCCCCGGACGTGGAGGGGGAACATTCCCATTGTGGGCCGCCCATGCCCGCCCCAGCTCACAGAGAGATCATCTATCATGCGGTCTTCAAAGCCATGGTCTTCTGTCAGGATCCACAAAGCCTTGTAGCTCTCCAGGAACATGTTGCAGGCCCGGTGCCTGCCGGGCAAAGGCGTGGGCTGTCTGTAGCTTCTCACCCTTCTCCGATGTGTCTGCCTGTCCCCACATTCCTAAACCATCCACATGTGTGGGTCCTCCACTTTCCCTCCTCCTCCCAGCCGGCCCTCGCCTTACGTGGGCAGGTTGTACAGGGGGCGGCATGCGGAAACAGGCAACGACTGCCCTCCGGCGCTGCTTGGACAGGAGCTTATGCCACACAGCCTTCTTGGACTTGTAAGGATGCTCCGTCTGGGGACAGGACAGCCGCTCATGGTCCCTGACTCTGCGCTTGGCCCCAATCCCAGCCCTGGCCCTGAGTCAAACAGCTCTTCTGGGACCAGTTTTATTTTCTTTCTTTATCTGTTTATCTATTTATTTATCTATTTATTTATTCATTCATTCATTTATTTATTATCTAGTTATTTATTTATTTATTTAATTTTTTGCTTTTTGGGTCACACCCCTCAATGCTCATGGGTTACTACTGGCTCTACACTCAGGATTTACTCCCAGTGGTGCTCAGGGGATCATATGGGATGCTGGGGAATTAAACCCGGGTTGGCTGCATGCAAGGCAAATGCCCTGCCCTCTGTGCTATCACTCCTGCCCGTATTTTTTATATTTTTTCTTTTTTTTTTTTTTGGGTCACACCCGTCAATGCTCATGGGTTACTCCTGGCTCTGCACTCAGGAATTACTCCTGGTGGTGCTCGGGATCATATGGAATGCCAAGGATCAAACCCGGTCAGCCGAGTGCAAAGCAAACTCCCTACCCGCTGTACTATTGCTCCAGCCCTGAGACCAGTTTTAAATTCAGGATTGACTCCCAGGGTGGAAATGTCCAGTTCTCTGACAGATTTTTCACCTGGGCTCTGTTTCCGGCTAAGTTCTCTATCGGGCCATGGGCCAATTCCAAGACCCTTCCAAGACCCTGGCTGTCTCCAGACTCAAGGCATTCTACCAGGCCCCTCTCCCAGCCCCAGGGTCAGCCCCCTGTCCAGGCCCCCATGCTCAGGGTCAAGCAGTCTGGAGTTTTTTTTTTTTCACGGTACAAGGCCTGCTAGCCACGATCGCGGGGGGACCGGCGCCGCCCGGAGCCGGTGCGGCTGAAAAAGCAGTCTGGAGTTTTCATCCTTTGCAGAGTTGCCTATTCCCAGCAGTGCTCAGAGGCCCATGTGGTTGCTGGGGATTAAACCTTAGGCTCCCACATACAATGCATGAGGTCAACGTCTTTGAACTCTCCCTGGTCCCTGAACCTGGCTTCACATTCACCTCATGATGCTACCCAGGCTCCATTCACAGCTTTTTTGGGAGACAGACCCCAGGCTCCACCCACAGCCTTGAGTCCCTCTCACAGACTCCAGCTCTGGTGGAGCCACTGTAAGACTGGTTGGGTCCCGCCCCACGCACCTGTTCCAGATGATACAGCACTGCAGGACACTTCCTGGACTCTGCGCACAATTTTCTCAGGGTCATCGGGCATCTTCCTCGCGGCCCGAACGCCTCGGCACAGCGCCATCTGCCAGCGCAGAGACGGCGAGCCCTCGACCTACGAGGACATCCGGGTCTGAGGGCACCACATGCCCATTTCCCGGCCCTCGGTGGGGTTTCTCGGGGCCCCTGTCCCGCCAGCTCTCACTGTTTTCAGGAGGGGTGTGGTGGTCTATAAGTCTATGTCTGTCTTTCCTTTTTGGGCCACACCCAGCGGAGGTCAGGCTTACTCCTGGCTCTGTGTTCAGGGATCACTTCTGGTGGGCTCCAAGGATGAGACCCAGGTCAGCCATGTGCAAGGCAAACGCCCTCCCCGCTGTACTAAGACTCAGGTCCCTGGGCCCGTGGTTCCAGGCCAGGTAATCGCCGGAGCACAAACAGCAGCCGGACGCGCTCACGCAGAGGCAAGCACGCACCTTTGCCTGACAGTGGAGGTTGCTGTGCAGAAACTCCCGGACCTCCTCATCAGTGTCTTTCTGGGGAGACACAGGCAAGCGGGTCACTCAAGGCCTGCATCCTCTGGGCTCACAGCCCCTTCCTTTAGGGTCCTCCCTCCTAGACCCACCCCCACCCCACAGCCAGTGAGGCACATCCTGCTGCCAGGAGCAACATGGGAGTCTTAGGAGGTCAGCAGCCCCTTGAGAAGACAGTGAGGACGTAGGGCTTTGGGGGTGTGAGAAGAGATCTCCATAGGTCAAAGGAGCCATGGCGTCCAGTGGGGGCTGGCAGTGAGAGGGGCATGAAGCCAGAGCTGGTGAAGGGTGTCCTGGGGGTGGGGGGTCAGGCCCATCAGGCCATGGGTGAGGTTCACACATAGGCTAAAGGGAAGGTGTCTGCAGGGGTGCTCCTTGGGGCTCCAGGAGAGAGGATCAAGGATCAGGTTGAGGGGTCAGAGTACTGGGGAGGGGCTCACTTGCTAGGTCCCAGAGGAACCTCAGCTCCTACAGGAGGGAGGCCCCAGGGTTTGGGGCACGGAGATCCTGGTGGTGTGGGGTCCTGGGATGGCCGCGGACTGGGGACGGCGGCTCCCCTGCTGTGGTAAGCAGGTGCCTGGGGGGGCCTCTTTGGGACTCCTGGGGCTGGAGGGTTCAGAGCATTGTCAGCTGAGCCCCAGAATCTTTATTTTGGGGGGGGCACACCCAGCAATGCTCAGGGGTTACTCCTGGCTCTGCACTCAGGAATTACTCTTGGTGCTACTCAGAGGGACCATATGGGATGCCGGGGATTGCACCTGGGCCAGCACAGGCGGCCGCATGCAAGGCAAATGCCCTACCCGCTGGACCATCACTCCGGCCCTCCCCCAGGATCCTTGAGAGCCGAGTTTTGTGTGTGGTCCTGGAATGGGACTTGGGAGCTTGGAGGGTAGGGCAGAGTTCCTTGGGGTCCTGGGGTGCTCACTGGGTCCCTGAGAGTCTTTGGGGCTCAGTTCAGTGCCAACAGAGCTGGGAGTGTTCAACAGGGTGCGGGCTCAGTGGAGACCCAGAGAATGGCCAGTGGGGTCGTGAGGAACTCAGGGGGCCTGGGGACTTGGAGGAGGTCCTGGTGGAGGTCCTGGGGTGACTCTTAGGTTCATTAGGTCCCTGAAAGCTCAGTGTGGGGGGCCCAGGGGCTAAGGGATCCTGCCAGCATCTCACTCGGGTC
Organism: Cryptotis parvus; assembly: GCA_021461705.1. Taxonomy (NCBI): domain Eukaryota; kingdom Metazoa; phylum Chordata; class Mammalia; order Eulipotyphla; family Soricidae; genus Cryptotis; species Cryptotis parvus. The sequence continues at coordinate 126,384 of JAJIBD010003465.1, read as the reverse complement.
TTGGGAATCCTGGGGAAGACTCAAGGATCACAGGGGGCCAGCAAGCCCTCGGGGTCCTGGGAGCTGCGTGGGTGCCTGGGGCTCAGCGGGGGCCTGATAGGGTGGGACAGCACCAGAGCGTAGCGGTCTTGGCCATGGTGATGAGCTCCTGGTCCGTGGCGCGCACATGTTGAGGCCGATGGGCAGCATCTTCTTGAGCGTGGCCACGATCAGCGACGTCTGCACGGAGTAGCGGTCACCCCGGCGCTTCTTCTTGGTGCGCTCCTGGTCCGAGCCACCCGACTGTGGGGACAGGAGGCTCAGCGCCGCAGCTGCTACCCCACACCCCAGCCCGACGAGCCAGGCCCCCCTCCCCCGTCTCAGCCCACCACAGAGGTAAGCTTCCCAACCTGGTTCCTCCCAGTCCCAAATGCCCAGCTCTGACCCCCAAACCCTTCTGAATGGGTCCAAATTCCAGGCTCTTCTCCAATTCTGAGAATCTTCTCCCAGAAGCACCCTGCTCCCTACCCCCGCTCTCCGCATGCCATGCACAAACCCACACTTCATATTCCAAGACCAAGTCCCCAAGAAAGAAGTACAGAGGCAGAGCTGGAAAGAAAGATTTCTAAGAGTCAAGAATGACTGGAAGAAAAGAAACTGAGAGACGAGACGATCAAGGAGGCAGAAGAGGCAAGAGAGTTCCAGAAAGATCTTGCAGCGGAAACACGGGGCAGAGTCCCACAGCCGCTTTGGAGCTTGGGGCGCAAGACCCTGGCCAGGCCACCCCTGCCATGCCTTGACAAGCCCCGTGATAAGCTCGCCAGAACCACACCACGCGGGCACACAGGCTGGGCCACGCCCTGGGTGCTGGGCTAGCTGAGGCCACACATGCTGAGCCGCTGAGCCCAGCGGCTGCCGGGGTTCAAGAGGACAAGATGCTTGGCCAAGGTCACAGGTCAGCTGCCAAAGAGTCAGGACTCAAACCCAAGACCGTCGATTCCAGAACCCAACCATACACGTGCCCTGAAGCTCGATGCTGGGAGAGCCCAGAGGTTTTTTTTTTTTTAACAACAGTTAAAAAAAAGTTAAAATTCCTCAAAGCTGAGGGTTGGGAATGGAAGGCGGGGTGAGGAAAAGAGGGAGCATGGGGGCTAAGAACTTGGGGTGGGAGTGGGCAGGGTGGGATGGGGAAGGGGTGGGGAAGAGGGTTCGAGCCAAGAGCCATGCGGAAGGTTCCAGGCATGGGGCTGACCTGTACGTCTCCCGCCTGCTTCGCCGGGTTGCAGACAGAGACAAGAAGGGTTACCCCAGACCTCTGAGAAACCCCCACATCTTCCCCCTCCCCCAACAGGCACCCCCTCGGGGGTCAGGAGGTCCCTAAAGGGCATTTCTGAGAGGAATAGTGGGGCCGGGATGAGTAGATGGCAGAGGGGAGAAATGGAGGTGAGGAGGTGAAGGCGTGGGGAGGAAGGAAGAGGCAGGGGGAGGAGGGAGGGAGAGGGCACGGGCCAGAGGGGCAGTCGGGTGTTGGGAGGAGGCGGGAGCCCAGGATTGCCCCCGCTGCTGGCCCCGTCCAGGACAAAGTGCCCACCTTGGCCATCTTGCTCTTGTTGTCAGCCGTCAGGAACGACATGTTGTTGATCTCATTCTGCACCACAAAGTTCTGCTCCTCGCGCTTAAAGTTCTGGTGGGGCAGGACTGGGGGTCAGGCCGAGTCGGAGAAAGGGCCGTGGGGGCTGGGGAGGAGGGGGCGGCACTCACATGGGACTTGGACCAGTAGATGAAGATCTCAGCCCACCGTTCTGAAGAGCTCCTCGGCGTTGGGGTCGGGCTCTGTCAGCCAGTGGGCCCTGGGTGGTGGTGAAGGCGCTGGTGAGGGCTGGGGGCCCCAGAGGATGGGGCTCCGTAGAGCTCTCAGAGCAGGAAATATCAGGCGCATCAGGAGACCCAATGTGAAAGAGGGGCTTCTTCTGAGGTGACCCTGCTGCTCAGGTGCCCTCAGCACCTGGACTGGTGAGTAGCAGCTGCATGGAGGCCACCGTGCCCCTCTCTGCACCCTCGGCCGACACTCAGGAAGCGCCGGTCAGCCCCAAAGTCCTTCTCAGCCAAGCTGGAGGTTGGAATTGACACAGTCCTATCCTGGGCTGAAGCTGCATGAGCTCTTTAGAAATTCCTGGAGCAGGGACTGGAGCCATAGCAGAGCAGGGAGGGTGCTGGCCTTGCAGGCAGCCAGCCTGACCTGCGTTTGATCCCCGGCATCCCATATGGTCCCCTGAGCACTTTCAGAAGTAACTCCTGAGTGCAGAGCCCGGAATAACCTCTGAGCCTGCCAGGTGTGGCCCAAAAAGCAGAAGGAAAAAAAAATCACATGTATGTGGAGCAGCGCATATGAGTTTAGGGGAGCAGCCAGCAATGGGCTGAGCCCAGCGCTTGCCCTGCAGCTAAATCCCCTAGTTCTTCTGGGAGGTGGGGGAGTGGGGGCGGGAGGAGATCTGGATCATCTTCTCTCAGCGAGGGGCGATTCTGAGCATTGACTCCACGCCACAAATCAGACGCCCAGGTTACCCCGGCTGGACACAGGGCGGAACAGGAAGTGGGGCTCCTTCCGGCTGGCACTGCACCCCGGGGACTCAGAACTAGGGTAGAAAGGGGTCGAAGGGGTGTGAACTGCGCCGGGGGATCTGGGTGGGAGAAGGGTCACGGTGGGGTGGGCTGGCTGGAGGCGGGTAGCAGAGGAGAATGGGAAGCCCACAGCGGGCCCAAGGTGCAGGTGGGGACAGGGTGGAGTGGGCGGGTGGCCACCAGGCCAGGCTCACCTGTTGTTGTCCACGTAGCGGATGAGCAGCGGGTAGAGGGCGTACAGGTCCCGGCAGAGCACGGAGAACTCGTCCCGCACCAGCATCTCGCCTCCTCGGCCTCCGCCTTGGCCTCCAGGCGCAGCTGCTCCTCCTCGGCCACCACCTTCCCTGGCGCTTGCAGGCGCCCGATGGTGGGGATGAAGTGTGTGTGCAGCAGCTCGGGCGCGGCTCACGATGGGCTGAGCAAACACTGCAGAGGGAAAGTGGGGGGCGGCCTCTCGCCTCCCATCTCTTTTTGCTTTTGGGGCACACCCAGCGATGCTCAGGGGTTTCTCCTTTACTCCTGGCTTTTTGCTCAGGAATTACTCCTGGCAGTGCTCAGGGGACCATATGGGATGCCGGGGATCGAACCCGGGATGGCTGCATGCAAGGCAAATGCCCTACCTGCTGTGCTATCACTCTGGCCCTGACCTCCCATCTCTGACCACGCCCCTGTGTTTCCCCATGACGCCATCACAGACTCCAAAGCTGACCTCTGACTCTGCCCATGACCTTGAACCATGACCTCTGACAGGACCCAGTCAGCTGTAATCCTTAACCCAAACCTGTGACCCAGCCTGATGCCAAGTCCCTAATCTCTGACGCCAACAACTGAATCTAGCCCCAGCAGTGACCTCTCACCCCTCTCTAACCTCTAATCTAGATGCCCACACTTATCCCACTACTGACCGACTGACCCCGACCCCCTGGCTCTGTACCCCAGCCTCTGACCACCAATCCTGGCCTGTGAGCTCTGCTCTCTCGCGAGACTCCTGACCCCAGCCTGGCTCCTGTCACAGATCCCAGCCTGACCGTTCCTACCCGGGCCCTGAAACTTGACCTGAGTCGCTTCTTGACAAAAACATTTTTGAGCTTCCAAAGCTCTGCCAAGGGACCCGGTGCCATTCCCAGCTGCTCCAGCTGGTTTCGTGCTCAGGCCCTGTGACATGGGATCCCCCAGGGCCTGATCCTGCAGTACACGGGTCCTGCAGTGTCAGGGACTTTAGCCGGGGCTTGGAGCCTGCAAGCCAGGAGCTCCGTCCCTTTGAGCCATTGCCCTGGCCCCTGACCTGGGCCTCTGACCTGGCAGACCTGTGGTCTAACCTCCATGGCACCTCAGTTCCCAAGTCCAGCCTTGGGGCTCCCAGGAGTCGATCCCTGGTCTTCTGAGCCCGCGACTGTGACCAGCACCGTGGCCCTGGTCGGTGCCACTGACCCACCTGCCAGCCGCTTCATCCAGGAGGCCTCGTCGATGCCCAGGTTGTTGACGATGATGCGCAGAATGTCCCCTAGCAGGGAGTTGAGGTGGCCGGAGGTGACGGCCGTGCAGGGGTGGAGGGGCGCCGCCGGGGATGGCGGGTGGGGGGCCTCGGGCCCCGCTCCCACCAGCGGGCAGGTAGCTACACAGCATGGGCAGCGTGATCTCGATGACGCGGCGGCATCTCCGTGTAGCGGGCGCCCGACTCGGCCAGTCCCCGATGTCTGCCATGAGCCGCTCCAGCACCGGGATGTCGGGGCACATCTCCTCCACACTGCTGGGGAGCCCCAGGACTGGGGTGCAGGGGTGTCAGAGCGAGCCAGTGCACCCCCGAGGCAGTGTCTCTAAACCAGGCCCCCAGGAGCTCTGGGGTTCCCCATCTGGGAGCCCCCAACACCGCGCCCAGAGGCTCCGTCCCTGAGCCACAGTGGACTTCACTGGCCTCAAAGGAGGCACCCCGGGCCCTGTGTTGGGGGATGTACCCCAGACGCCCACAGCTTACTGGCCGCCCCCCGGGAGACTTGGGTGGTGTAGACGGAGCAGGCGTTGTACTCGTTCAGCTGAGGCTCCAGGAACGCCACTGGCATGGCCGCTGCCAGGCAGGCCAGACACTCACCCAGGGCTGGCCGCAGCCTGCAGGGGGCAGTTGTGCTCAGCTCCCTGGGCCCTTCTGGTCCCAGCCTCAGCCCCACAGATGCACCCCTGTGGAGCATCTCTGAGACCTTCCTGGGGTCGTCCTGCTGCCTCTGACCTGGTGCAGAAGTTGTCCCCAATGCCCCCTGCATGCGCTGGGTCCTGGGCCTGGGGTCACCCGAATTTTGTGTTGTCACTGCACCAACCTGGTCTCCCCAGTTTCCCCTCACCCGTCCCAGAAGCTACTTCCCTCCTTGCCTTTCTCTGAGTGCCCTCATGTGGCCACAGTGGGGAACTGCAGTTTATTGTGTGTGGGGGAGGGAGGAAGGGAATGTCATATGGTGTGTCGTATGTCATGTGTGCATTTGTGTGCGTGTCATGTGTGCATGTGTGTCTTGTGTATCATGTGCGTGGTGTGTGAGTGTGTGAGTGGAGTGTGTGTGTGTGTGTGTGTGTGTGTGTGTGTGTGTGTGTGCGCGGCCTCATTTTCCCTGCTTCCCACCCATCGACTCTCCCGGCCTCCTCTGGCTGAGCCCCACAGTGCTAATCCCCCCACATTTCTCTCTCCTTACTTCCACGTAGGGGTTCCTGGTGGTCCCCAGAGAGTAGATACTGCACAGTGTTCGGTAGCAAGAGACCTGGACGCCATCCACTGAGGGAGAGAGGTGGGTACTCAGCCACCAGGGTGCCCTTCCCGGGCCTTCCCGAGAGAAGTCCCGCAATTCTCTCTCTCTCTCTCTCTCTCTCTCTCTCTCTCTCTCTCACTCACTCTACTCTTTTTCGGTCACACCTGGCGATGCTCAGGGGTTACTCCTGGCTCTGCACTCAGGAATTACTCCTGGCGGTGCTCGGGGACCATATGGGATGCCAGGGATTAAGCCGGGTCAGCCACATGCAAGCACCCTTCCTGCTGTGCTATTGCTCTGCCCCAGTGGCTCATTCTCCAGGGAGCATGCACAGACAGACAGACAGACAGACAGACAGCACAGACACACACACACACACACACACACACGGCTCCCTGCTTGTGGTCCCCCTGGATGGGTGGTTCTGGCCACAGGCACCCCAGCCAAGTCGTCCAGGGCCCTTACAGATGACGTCGTCTCCAAACTGGTGCTGGGCGATGTGCTGGAAGAGGGTGGTGAGGACGGGCAGCAGCGCCACGGTGGTGTAGGTGATGTTCTGGCCCACGCCCTTCACCTGCGTGCGCGCCTCGCGACACCTTGCCCAGACGCAGGTTCTCCACCATCTTCTCGATGTCCTCCGAGGCGCTCTCGAAGAAGGAACGCAGCCCGGCCTTGACAATCTCGGGCCCCGACTTCATCACCGTCCTGGCAGAGGATTGGGGCACGCTCTACACTCCGCACTTCTGGGGGGGGGGAGGGAAGGCGGGATGGGAGCGGGCACGCATGCAGGGCCTCACCTGGCATCCAGGGAGCGGGCCAGGATGTGAAGACAGTTGACCACGGCCGGTGCATCCGTGCCTGGGAGAGAAGGAGGAAGAGTCTGTGGACGGACCCTCCCTCAGGGTCTCACTCACCCCCCAGCCCTGCACTGACTCCCCCACCCCGGATCCTCCCGGCCCTTTGCTGACACTGTGGTGAGTCTGTCTCCGGGCTGGTCTGGAGGCGCCAGAAGGGCAGGACCCAGGCCGTCCACTCCCTGCCCTGTCCTTGAGGCTGCCCAGGCCTTGTCCAGGTCCAGAGGAAGAACGAGGTTGTTCAAACCCAGGCAGGAACCTGGGCCGGTGTCTTTGGGGTGGCCAGTGATGAGGGCCAAGAGAAAGGCGGGAGGTAGGCGAGGCCACTTACCAAAGAGACAGACGCGGTGTCGGACAAGGGCGGCTAGTTTGCAAAAAGAGGCTGAAGAGAGAGAAGGAAGGAAGACCAGGAGATCGGGAGCGAGGACCCCAGGAGGATCAGGACGGTGGGGACAGAGCAGGAGGCAGGGAGAGAGGGATGGAGAGAGCCCGGAGGAGCAGCGTGAGCGGGGAGGGAGGGAAGGAGCCAGGAGGGGGCGAGGCAATAGCAGACAGGGGCTGACTGAAGGTGACCGGCAGGAACTGGGTGCTGGGGACGCTTGTTCCTGAGGTCCCCACTGCGAGGAAACGTCAGTCCCCTAAACCCCCAACCACCTCCACAGGCCCAGCTCTCAGTGCCCACACTCGGGCCCAGCTGGGTGCAGGGCGGTGGGTTAGGGGACAGTACGGCCCACCTGGTGATCATTTCCTTCTCCTTGTTGGACGCGTGGTCGCCACTGCCCAGCACTTTGGCTGGCGTGGACAGGAAGTAGAGGCAGTGGTTGGTGAAGTACTGGTTGATCAAAGGCAGCAGGATCTAGGGCCAAAGGAAGCAGTGAGAGGAACCGGGAGGAGGGCAGAGCTCCCGCCTCACGCCCCAGCCTTGGAGGCAACCACTTACCTTGGCAAAGAATTTAATTTCCTGCTCATGGGGGACTTTTCCACCCGTCCACTGCTGACCACAGCCTCTGGTGGGGGAGGGCAGTAACAGTCACAGGGGGCTCAGGTTGGGGACATCAGGGATTTCTGACGAGATCGGGCGTGTTCAGGGTGGGATGGCCGCAGACCATCAGGGCTTTCTGATGAGGAAGACTTGGGAGGCAGAGTTAGTGATGACGAGAGATACACTTTCCTAAGGGTCACCTCTGATGGCTTTAGGAGAAGTCACTTGCCCTCAACTTTCTTATTTGGTGGGGTGGGAAGGGCTGTCTACACCTTGTTGAGCTCAGAGCTTACTCCTGGCTCTGTGCTCAAGAGTCACCCCTGCTAGGTGAGGTGTGTGGGCAGGAAGCCGCCCTGCAGAGCCTCTAAGGGACTCGGCTCTCTCAGGGCTCTGCAGGGTGATGGAGACGCCATTCTGATTTGTCTGTGTTTGAGGCCCAGCAGAGACCCACCCCTCCGCACCGGGACTGGGAGACGCGTAGCGTGCTGTGAGCACCCTCTGCTGGACATGAACCGCAGGACAGAGTCTGTCTGGCTCCCCTGAGCTCCAGGCGAGGACAGCAACCAACACAATCACCAGCGAGGGGAGGGTGGGAAGGAGAGAAAGCCTGGGTGCAGAAGGGGTGGGTGGGAGGGCGAGGAACCTTCCGTACCCAGGTGGGCAATAAACTCCTGGGAAATGTCCATCCAGCGCAGCAGCTGCTGCAGGAAGCCGAAGGCGAACCGTTTCTCAATGGAAGACGTGTCCAGCTCCATGTCCTTCAGGCCTCTGCAAGACGGGCAGAGGGAGGCCATCAGTCCACACCGGGCCCACCTGGCTCTAGCTCGGCCACCGCCTCCGCAAGCTTCTGCCTCACTGCAGGATGTTTGAGCTCCGGCCCCTCCCTGGATGCTCCTCCCATCCCTGGGTCCCCACCTCTGGGCCTTTTGGCCCCGCCCCTAGCCACTCCCTTTCCCCTGCCTCCCCTGTAGCCCCACCCACTTCGCCGGTTTTTCCTCCTTGGCCCCTCCTCTGATCCAAGACCACTCCCCTTAGCCTCCACCCCTCCCTGGACACCTCTGATCCCAGGCGCTGCCCATGAGTCTCCACCCATAACTGGCCCGGCCTCGCTACCCACCCAAGGTTCATTTTTATAAATTTACTCATTTGTTTATGCATTTATTTATTTTAATTTTGTTATATCACCGTGAGATAGGCAATTACAAAGCTGATCATGTTGGGTTTCAGTCACAGTGTTCCAGCATGTGTCCTTCCACCAGGACATTTCCCAACACCAAAGTCCCCGTTTCCCTCCCCACCCCCAGCCTGCCCCTATGCTCTAAGGCAGGCACTTTCCTTCTCTCTCTCTCTCTCTCTCTCTCTCTCTCTCTCTCTCTCCCTCCCCTCTCCTTTTGCGCACTGTGGTTTGCAATACAGACACTGAAGGGTTGTCCTGTATGTCCCTTTACCTACTTTAATACTCAGCTCTAGTCTAGCATTTCCGCTTCCAACTACTATTGGCAAACTGGTTTTTCTCCCCTGGGTTCTGTCCCACCCTGAAGCCCAGCCGCTCACCTTGTGACCGCGTAGCCGTTCATCTGCAGAAACTTGAGCAGTTCCTGGGCCTTCTCTCGATCTCGAGCCTTCTCCTTGGCCGTCCAGCGTGTCATAGGGAACCAGCAGGGGGTGCGCCCCACCACCTGGGCCAGCAAGAACCAGGAATCAGGGAACGGGGTGGGGGTGGGGGTGGAGCCAGGACACTCAGATGTGGTCCTGCCCTTGAGAATGTGCATAATTACAGTAACCGAGGGGGTAGGAATAGCCAGGTTCTGCTCTCCAGCGATTTCACACCCACTTTACGGAGACCCAGAGAGGCTGAAATCCACTGTCGATGCACACAACTCTGACCGAGGTCTTTAGACTGCAGAGTCTGCGACTAGGGGCCTGGGGTGGTGGTGGGAGTCTGGGGTGGGATGGGCGCCCTCACCCTTGGCCTCCAGCTCCTGCTTCTTCTTGCGCCCCCATGTGTTGTGGTAATTTTCCGCCAGCTGCTCAGCCATAGCCTGAGATGCACAGGAAAGGTTGAGGTGCATATTCAGAGGGTGCCCAGCCCCTCCCAGACACCCCCACTGAAAGGCTGGGGTGAGGGAGTCTCACCTGCAGTTCCCGAGACAGGGTGACTCCACTGAGATCAGGGGCTGAGGGTTGTAGCCTTCTCGGGGTCATAGGTCTGGTAGGGCAAGAGAGCGATGGGGAGCGTGGGTTAGCTCCAGACCCCTATGCAGACCCCACACCCACACCAGACCTTCCTCTGCACCCCTCCTTATGAGCTCTCTCAGCCACCCATCCCCTCCTCTGCCGAGTCCTACAACCCCTCTCCCAGACCTTCTGCACCCTGTTTCTGGCCTCCCCGCTCCTGCCGGACCCTGCCTCCTAGCTCCCTCTTGGCCCTGCCCCTTATTCTAACCAATCACCCAGAGACCCGCTGCCCCAGGCCCGCCTCCACCTGAGCGCTTTGGGAAATCTTCCTCGCTTTTCTTCTTCTCGGTCTTCTCTTCCTCACCCTCCCGGGCCTCTCTACGGTCCACTCCCAGGCAATCATGGCCTTTAAGGACTCCTTGATGGGCCAGCGGTAAATCTCTTTGTCCTGGATGGACAGTAGGAAAGGAGGTGAGTGGAATGGAAGGTGAGACCTGGTAAAGCTTCACTGTCTTCCTAGAAAGGGAGAGCGGAGGCCACGTGGGCTTGGGACTCTGGTCTCTACCTGCCTTTGACAGAGCCCCCAAACTACTGCTCATGATCCCGCTTACAGCGGAGAGTCAGAAAACATGTAAAATCGGGGCATGAAACCCAGCTTCACTCACTAGGAGAGGAACATGATGAACCTGGAGTTCTGGGCGGTCACCGAGGTGGGGAAGGGGCAAGTCCGTGGACAGGGGAACTGATCCACGACCCGGTGAGGTCCAAACCAGTGACGCCGTGTTACTCCTTTTTTTAAATTTGGGTTTGGGGCCACACCCAACGTGACTCAGCAGTCACTGCTAACGGTGCTCTGGGGGCCCGACAGTGCAGGGGGACCAAACCTAGGCCTCCAGCATATAAACATGTACTCTGCCTTCGAACTAGTTCCCCAGCTTGAGCTCTGTGCTGTGAGGATCATCTTGTGGTCCCCCGACACGGGGCCCGGAGACTCAGTCACCTTCTCGGAGAAGGTCTTGTAGGGTCTCAGCATGGGGTGTGTCTTCAGCTCCTCATCAATGTTCTCCCCATAGGACCAGTTGTTCTGGATCTGAAGGAGGGAGGGGACTGGTGGAGGCAATACCACGTGCAACTGGAGGGCCCAGGGTAGGATGGGGGGGGGGCAGACAGCCGTCCAGAGGACCCAGAGGGGAGTCCGAACAGCCAAGGGCTCCAGAGGAGCTCGTGAGGCCCCCGGAGACTAAGGGCAAGCTGGGGTTCTGAGGGAGGTGGGCAGGGGTGCGGCTCCTGGCGGGGAGAGCCTGCCCCACCTTGTCGAAGGCCCACTTCTCATGCGTGTACTCGGAGAACTTGTTAATGAAGGAGTCGAGTTTCTCAGGGATGATCACGCTGTGGGGGGGCAGAAAGGTCAAGTCAGCAGACCTTGGGGCCCGCCCTCCTTCCCTTTCAGCCCCCACCCCTATATCCCAGCCTCACTTGAGGGTCTCCACTGGCCGAGGATCAAAGTTGCCCTCTGCATCCACTGTGGCCTTCTTCTCGGCCTTCGAGGAGTACGAGGCGTCCACGTAGTCGGGGGGAGGGCCCGGCGATGGCGCACAGACAGGGCATGGCCATGCGGTACAGCTCTGCGTCGTATTTCTGGGGTGTCAGGAGACAGAGGGGTCACTGCAGGCCAGGCTGAACATGCAAAGCCCAGAGCCCTGAGCCCTCGGAACTAACCATCAAGCCTCCTTCCTCGGAACTAACCATCAAGCCTCCTTCCTCAGCCCCCACATGCTTCATACCCTCTGCCTAAAACCTAGACCTCAGACCTACCTGGACTCCCGGCACGCCATTATATTTCCCGTTTCCAGGCCTCCACACTGGAGAACCCAGAACAGACACTGACTGAGAGCCCCCAGACCCCACCCTGCACAATCGCCATTCTCTTTGACCCCTCCAAGAGTGGGGATTTGATTCTGGATTCCCAACTCTGGTTCCAAGCCCTCCATACAGGACTCTTCTGAAGGTCCCTTCAGAACCAGACCTTATGGGCCAGCGAGTCAAAGATGCCCCAGAAGAGTTTCCGTGTGAGGTGCAGCTCTTCCTCGGAGGTGACGCCAAAGCTGGCCCAGCCCGTGGGGAGGCAGTAGTACTTCCAGCATCGCTCATAGTGGTTGGTGAGGAGCTGGGTGGGAGCAGGAGAGCGGAGCACAGAAATAAGGCACAAGTACAAGCAAGTGGAAGGTCCCGGATGCTCCAGCTGCCAAGCTCTTAGATGACAGGGGTGCGGTGATGTAAATGACGTGCTAATAAAGGCCGGGCCATCCTTGGGAGGTGATTGCAAGATCGTTTATCTTGCAATTTCAGCATTCTAATATAGCGTCAGGATGGGCATTGTTAAACTGTGTGCTGGGTTTGTCTGGCATGGCTTTACATAAAGCAGCTGTAGGATGGAGTCGGGCGGCCATTCCCCCTCCATTTTGTTGGCGTGGTGGCCCGCCAGGGCTGCCCGGGGCCCCGCCTAGCATGAAGAGCCTCCACGGCGGCTGGGGAGGCTGGAACTCGGCTCCCCCCGGGGTCCAGCTGACTGTGCCCCCGGGAGAGCGATGGGTTTTGGGAGTGGGGCCCTCGCCTCTGGGGGGTTCCCAAAGCAGCCGGATGAGACTCGCCCATCCACTAGCCACCATTTCAGCTGTCCGGATGCTGGGAACTGCCTCACGACCAGATTAACAGAGAAAACCAGTTAGAGCCCATGTCCAGTAAAATAGTGGAAACAGTAATGTTTTTTGATGCGCTGTATTCCACGATGTGTGGAAAGTTTGGCGGGAGGGAGAGATAAAGAGGAGAGAAATGACATACAGAACCTGCCAAGTAGTTGGGGTGTGGTAGGGGGGAGGGAGGTGGGGGACATTGGTGATGGGAGATGGGTTTGGGTGGAGGGATGGGGTGTTGGAACACTGTGGAACCAAAGCTCTCATGAGCATCTTTCAATTGTGTGTCTAAAATGGTGTAATAATATTTGGGGGAGGGATAATAAAATAAAATAAAATTAAAAAAATAAAACAGCTGTAGGAATCCCTGGGGAAGACCGCAGTGGACATCTGGCCAGAGTGATCACACCCGTGTAAATTACCATGTCAAAAAGGAAGGCTGGCAGCACCCCAGCAAATGAGTAGTCATTGGGAAGAGGGCCTTTCCCACTCAATATGGCAATGTGAAATAGGTACTAAGCCAAGATAGCCACGTGGGGACGGTATCTCCTTAGGGAGACTAGCATAGATGAAAAAATAATAGGAGAGAACGCAAATATTCAGACTAGCTGTGGCACTGATAATACAGATACGTGCGACTTGTTTGAAAGCCGGGAGACTGGTGATCTGGGCATGAGAAGAACATGCTAATAGGGAAACGCCAGCGGCCCATGCGCGTGTATGGTAATTAGGTGCGGCTGGCTCACTGTCAGGACAATAAAAAGTCAGTCAAGGAGTGTTAGCTCCACCGGTGGCTTCGAGTGAAGGCCTGGGGAATCCAAGTATGCAAATAAATATGCTAAAAAGGCTTCTACAGGAGTGCTATTCTATTGGCTGGTTCTCTTAACACAGCCAACCAAGGCGTGGGGCGGGTTTCCCAGTATCGCACTCCAGTGGACCGCCCCAAGAGGCGGGGCATGCAAATTAGCACGCTCCTGCTGGCGAACTAACCTTGAGCGGCATCTTGGCGAACTCGTTCAGGATGGGCACATCGAACACCAGGCGCCGTAGCAGGTGCTGCAGCATGGATGGGCGGATATACCTGCAGGCACAAGACGACGAGGGCGGGGCAGTGGGATCTCCCCGCACAGGGGCTTGGCCCTGCCCATGGTCCGCACTGCCCATCCCGGGTGGTGCCCCACCTGCAGAGCGCCATGAGACAGTCCTCGATAACGTCGCGCTGCGCCTTGGTGAGTGAGCGGCCACGGGACAGGCGGTACACGGTGTGCAGCATGGAGTCCACCATGATGGCACGGTGCTCAGTGCCCGCGAAGAGGGGCGCGCGCTTGGTGATGAGCGGCAGTACGGCCAGGCACAGGTAGCGGTTAAGTGCCAATGCCATCTCCGTGGTGCTGAAGGTGGCCTGGGGCACCGAAGAGAGGGTGGTGGGGCGCTAAGACCTCTGTATGCTCCCAAGTTGCAACACCTGGGCTGAACAACTCTGGACAGAGGCTCCCCAACCTTGATCTACCCAAATCAGATCCTTCCTCTGTTCTGCTTTATTAAGCCCAGCCTTTCCCCACTTCCTGTTGCATATTTTGGGACACGTGCCTAGCGGCTCTCCTGGCTCTGCTCTCACAGACCAGTTCTGAGAGGGCTCAGGGGAGCCTCATGCAATGCTGGGGATTAAACCTGGGTCAGCCACATGCATGGCAACATCTCAATCCTTGTACTAGCTCTGGGACCTAAACAGAACTTCATTTGTGTGTTTTATGAATTATGTATGTATGTATGTATGTATGTATGTATGTATGTATGTATGTATGAGAGTGGCTCCCAGTAGGGCTTACTCCCAGCTCTGTGCTCAGGGATCATTCCTAGAAGGCTCAGGGGCTGATATGGGGTTGAACCTGAGTTGACCACATGCAAAACGGCCACCCTACCCATTCTAATATCTCTCCAGAGCCCCTAAAAAGCTTTTTTTTTCTTTTTGGGTCACACCCGCGACGCTCAGGGGTTACTCCTGGCTCTTCGCTCAGAAATTACTCCTGGCAGTGTTCGGGAACCATATGGGATGCTGGGAATCAAATCCCGGTCGGCCGCGTGCAAGGCAAATGCTCTACCCACTGTGCTATCGCTCCGGCCCCCAAAAACCATTTTAAAGCATAGCATTGAGAACAATCACCAGCAGAAATGGGAATCAGATGCCAGGACCAGGACTGCCCCCACAGCCTGCCCTTGGAATCCCTCCGCCAACGGCCACGCGAAAGGAGTTGTCTTTCTCCCACTTTGAACCTGGGAAAGCTAAGGCTAGTGCTTTCTGTAATTTTTTCTTTTTCCTTGTATGTTAGCACCGTGCCTTACGCGCTGCACTCTCTCGGGGCCATGAGGCTAATGGAGTTTTCTGGATCAGACTCACACAAAGCACAAGCACTCCTAGGGCACGTCTGGCCACTCCCAAACCCAGCCCTTGACCCCTCACATTGCACTGACTGACCACAGAACCAGGGACAGTTATTTCTCAGGGGGCGCTGGCCGGCAGTGCCAGGCACCACCAGGGCCACCCCAGGTGATGTTCAGGGACACACCTGTAAGTACACCTCCAGGGCAATGCTCAAGAGCTCATGGGGTGCCAAAAATGAACCCAGCTGGGGGGCGCTCAAGGCATGAACTTTCTCACTCCCTGTGGTGTATCCCATGACCCCGGGGATGGCTTTTAGAACTGATCTCTTTGTTCCAGGGTCACTTTGCAGTCTCATCTTACATGGGAATCGACACTAGAGTTAGACGTTTCCGTCTTCCTATGGACACAGGGGCTCCCAAGAGACCTGGGAACCCTCCTGGCAACTCAGCCAACTAACTGGGACAGGTGCCCGGTCAATTCTTCAGACCACACTGAGCAGTGCTGGGAGTTGCCTGGCTGCACAAGGCCACACCCAGGGGCCATGTGGTTCCACACCCAGCGGCTTATGCTGAACCCCTGTTCTGTTCTCCCGCCCCTGCCTGCCGCCTAGGCGTGGGGGAGGAGCCCAGGCAATGTCAGCGCACAAGGGGTCCTCCCTCGAGCTCCCTCACCCTCCCCAGCTGCAGGGAGGCGGCCAGGACGGCCACGCTGCTCACCGTGTCCAGCGAGGCTGCCGCCCGCATGTCAGGCAGGAAGCCCACGTCCAGCACGTGCAGCAGGAAGTCCTGGTTCTCGATGCCGTACACACGGTCCAGGAAGAGCACCATGGACGCCTTGTGGTCAGGCACAAACGAGGCCGACATCTTGGGCTGGATCAGGGTCCCATCTGCGGGCAGGAGGGGCAAAGCAGGGCGTCAGGGGTGCCCAGGGACCCCCACCCCCATGCCTCATGCCCTCTCCGCACCTTTGCCCAGGGTGGGGATCTGCAGGGGGAGGCTGATGATGCCCACGAGGTCGCCCAGGGGCACGAGGGATCTCAGGATGGCACGGATCCGCAGGGCCTCGCCCTTGCCAGTTTGAATCAGCTGGAAGGGAGAAGGGGCGTGAGTTAGGGGCACTGTTCCCCTTTGGCCCTTGCTCGTGCCCTCCCCACACTGGCAGGCGGAACAGGACCCTTCCAACAGGGTAACTGGAATTCCCAGGCCGGCCCCACCTGTGGTTCACTGCGCTCTTGCCCTCCACCACCCACCTGGCATTGCCCAGTCTTGCTCCCCCACCCCGCACCCAGCATTGCCGGGTCTCCCCGGGATCCAGGGCTGTCTGGGTCACTGTGGGCCCCAAGCACTGCTCGACCCCGCCCCAGCTTGGCAGCGGCAGCGCTGGAGGACTGGTGCCCCCGCCCGGACCCCCGCTTCTCACATGCATCTCTGGTGCACAGCGCCCCAAAAGGTCGATCAGGGCAGCATAGAAGGACATGATGGCGTGTCCCAGGTGCACCCGGTTTTCCTCGGGGTGCTCCTCACCGAAGCTGCGGGAGGACAGGGTAGGTGGGGTGGAGTGGATGCGGCGGGCGCCTTGTGGAGGGGCGGGCAGGCCGAGGGCGGGGGACACTCACTGGTCGCGCCGTCGGTCCCTGCGGACGCCCGGGCCGTCGCGGGCCGGGTCCTCGGAGATGCGGATGGCCTCCCTCCACGGCCGCCAGCAGCCCCGGAGCCGCCCTCCCCGCGCAGCGCTGGCCCGAAGCACTCGGGCTTGCGGATGAGCAGCCGCACCACCACGTTCGCGTTTTCCCTCCACGCTCTCGCCTGGCCGTGCGTGTGGGGGCGGGGTCCTCATGAGTACCCACGGAGCCCGCACACCAGGGGCAAAGTCAGCTCCCGCAGTAGCCCACGTGGAGGGACACCCCCCCACCTAGGGCTGGAGGATGTGACCCACATCCTGCGGGAGACTTTGGAGAGGGGTGCCCCAGCACCTCACCGTTGACAAAAACAGCAAAGCGCAGGAAATCCAGGTAGTGCTCGCCGCCGCTGGGGTTCCAGCCTATGTCTGGGTACCCTTTGGCCAGGAGCATGGGGGCAGCTTTGGAGGCCACAGCCTGCGAGGTAGGACACCACCTGCGGGGGGCGGCAGAGAGGACTCAGCCAGACCCATAATCCCACCTCCCTGGACCCCTGCATATACAAGAACGTCCCCTGGGATCCCCACCCCCTTCAGTCCCTCACACAGTCAGGGGGACCCTGTAGACCAGGTCCGGTGCCCGGGATCCCCTGCAGCCTTAGAGAAAAGCAGGAGCCCCCAGAACCGGCCCTTGCCTGCCCCCCAACCGACCCTCGCTCCCTCTGCACCCATCACACGGTGTCTGGGCACACCCCAGGTCATAGATTCCCCATCCTCTGGGCTCTCCGCCGAGTGGCGCAGGGCCCGCACCTACTCCAGAGCCTGACTTCAACAGCACTTTCTCAGGGAAGCACCGGTTCAAAGGTGCTGAGGGCACCCACCTCTCCCTGGTCCCGTTTCCCCCCTTAATTAGCACCTCCTCCACTAATCGGCTGTGTATACCTCGGCGACAGGTACCAGAGAATCGACTTTCTCGCTACTGCCAGACCCACCTCTGCTAGGAAGCCCTCCTTGACTATCTCTTTTTTTTTCTTTGATTATTTGTTTTGGGGTCACACTCGGCAAGACTCAGGGTTTACTCCTGGCTCTGAGCTCTGGAATCACTCCTAGAAGTACTTGGGAAACTATATGGGATGCCCCATCCTCCCAACCGGAACCTGAGCATTGTAGGGTCAGGGTGTTCTGTCACGGTCCAGATACATAGAGGCCCTCAACAGTCATTACAGGGGCCGGAGCGATAGCACAGTGGGTAGGGTGTTTGCCTTGCACACAACTGACCCGGGTTCGATTCCCAGCATCCCATATGGTCCCCTGAGCACCACCAGGAGTAATTCCTCAGTGCAGATTCAGGAGTAACCCCTAAGCATCACCAGGTGTGACCCAAAAAAATGGGGGAAAAAACACAGTCATTACATGAAGAGTGGCAGTTTCTGAGCCCTCGTGCTTTTTTTATTTTTTTGGGTGTTGACGCCACCTGGTGGTACTGCAGGGAAGCTACTCTCAACCTGTTGTCGGTGAGGACACACTCCCTGTGGTGCCTGGGGACCTTGCAGTGCTGGGCAGGGAACAGAACCAGGGAACAGAATCTTTTTTTTTTGCTTTTATGGCTCACACCCGGCAATGCTCAGGGGTTTCTCCTGGCTCTGCACTCAGGAATGACTCCTGGCGGTGCTCGGGGGACCATATGGGATGCCGGGAATCGAACCCAGGCCGGCATGGGCCGGCCGGTGCAAGGCGAACGCCCTACCCGCTGGGCTATCGCTCCGGCCCCAGGGAACAGAATCTTTACATCTCCAAAGATGCGCTCTGAGCCCTCTCCCCGCCTCATGAAAAATGACAGGCTTTATGGGTTGGGTTTGCGGTGCCAGGGATCAAATCCAGGCCTCATGCATGCCAGGCGAGGCAAGCACTTCACCACAAGCCACCTCCCAGCCCTGAGCACAAACTGTCATCTAAATGTGTTCACATGTGATGTGGCCAGTCCTCAGAAAACCCCGAAACTGTGTAAGGTGTAAGATGGCATATGGGGCACGCAGATACATGTAGAAGGATCGGGCTGCAGGTATTTTGGTTAGGGCTTACTCCTGGCTCTGTACTCAGAAGACATAGAAGGTGCTGGAGATTCGAACTGGGTCAGCTGCGTACTGGGCGAACGCCTGAACCCGTGTACTGTCTCGGAACCCACACACAGACCTGCCACGCAGACATATTATATAGATGTTCTGGTTCAGAGAATGGAAGTCATTGTCCAAGGCCACCAGCGAGGCAGTAGGGGAGCTGATCTCCAGAGCCCCCTCCCTTCACTGCTACCCACAGAATTGGGAGGCATGGAGGGCAGAGGGCACACGGGGGAGTCAGGGAGGGAGAACGGTTTACGCTCAGCCCTCCTGAGTGAGTGACAGGCTTATTCTGCACCCCTCCCTCTCCCCATTCAATCCTGCACATCCCGATTCTCCCCTTTCACGTGGGGGCCTGGCACCGGCTGCGTACCTTCTCCAGATCCTGCTCCTGCAAGGCCAAAGCCAGCTCGTTGTTATCGATGACAGACGCGGCGGCCACATCCAAGGGTGTGGAGCCCTGCATGCCTGTGGGAGCCAGAGGAGGGAGACGCTCTTCTGCTGTCCGCTCCCACTAGGCTCACCTCTGCTAGGAAGCCCTTCTTGACTATCCCTTTTCTTTTCTTTATTATTATTATTATTATTATTTTGCTTTTTGGGGTCACACCCGGCGGCGCTCAGGGGTTACTCCTGGCTCTGCACTCAGGAATCACTCCTGGCGGTGCTCAGGGGACCATATGGGATGCCAGGGATCGAACCAGGGGTGGCACAGGCCAGCTGCGTGCAAGGCAAACGCCCTACCCGCTGGGCTATCGCTCCGGCCCCTTCTTTTCTTTTTGACTTTTTTTTTTGTTTTGATTTTGGCAATGCTCAGGGCTTACTCCTGGCTTTGAGCTCAGGAATCACTCCTGGCAGTGCTCGGGAAACTATAATGGATGCCAGAGATGAAACACAGGTTGGCTACGCGTAAGACAATAAACCCGCTGTACTATTGCTCCAGCCCCTGAGTAATCCTCTTCGTACCAGGGGCAGCTGACTCCCCTGACCCGGGCTTTCCTGCCCCCTGACTATCAGGATTTGTCCTCCCCGTTGTGCCCGGAGGGTGACCCCAGCCCTGCCCCTTCCAGGCCAGATCCAGCCAGGTCTCATGGAGTTTGTCAAGTGACTGCCTGAGGCAGCGTGAGCCAGCTGGGTGAGCCGAGCTCTCACCCAGGCCGATGCCGCTGTTCTCCAGCAGGTAGCTCAGGTGGTCGAACATGGAGCGCTGGTTCTGGCGGCTGATGCGGCAGAAGTAACAGAGGAAGCGGCAGCAGCTGGTCACCATCTTGGGGAAGCGGATCTCCTGGACAAGAGGGGTGCTGGCGTCACTGCTGCTGCCCGGGCCCCTCCCACGCGCCCTCACCACCTGGGACCTCACCTTCGACTCGCCACCCCCGAGGACGTTCACCATGACCTCCATGACTGTCTCGTGCATGCCCAGCGCCCGCATCAGGTTGGGGGTGTTGGTAGAAGACCTTGTTGTTCATGATGTTCCTGGCGGCAGAAGGAGGTTCACGGGGTCACCAGGGGCCAGCCTGGGGCCTGAGTGCAGGGAGCACCCTCCAGACTCTGAAGCTGTGATCGCGCCACTCATGAGATTCTTCCTCGATGCCCAGCACGGCCTCACACAGAACTGAGCTCACCCGTCCCTCTGGCCAGGAGCAGGGCCAGGAACCAGAACTGCCCCGATTTCCAAGCTCAGGACAATAAATCGAGTTGAGTGCGTGATTGTGTGCATGCGTGCATGCGCATGTTGGCAGAGCCAGGGATCAAACTCCGGGCCTCACTCATAGCAATCCTGCCCTCTCCCA
The DNA here is from genome assembly GCA_021461705.1 of Cryptotis parvus. Classification (NCBI taxonomy): domain Eukaryota; kingdom Metazoa; phylum Chordata; class Mammalia; order Eulipotyphla; family Soricidae; genus Cryptotis; species Cryptotis parvus. The sequence continues at coordinate 106,437 of JAJIBD010003465.1, read as the reverse complement.
TGAAACCAGCTCCGGGCCCATCGCTACTGTGCAGCCACGTGCACGCACTCACGGAAGCCGCGTCTTAAGTTTGAGTGGCAGGCATTGGGCTCGCCACCAGTTTAGGGATGAGGGGACGGAACCCAGACCGAAATCCTCCCTCCTCCCGGGGCAGTGGGGTGGCGCCTCACCCGATGCTCTGGATCATGAGGTTCTCCTCCTGGGGGCCCATCTGCACGATGAGCAGTGAGCGGATCTGGCCCAGGCACTCGAGCAGGCTCATGGTGTCCTCCAGCGAGGACGGTGAGATAGTGTAGGCCTTGGGCAGGGCGCGCAGCAGCTCGCCGAGGCCATCGTACTGCCGGTGCAGGAGGCTGAACATGGCCCGGACCAGCTCGGGGCTCTGCACAAAGTCCTCCTGGGCCCAGCGCACAACCGTGTGGGACACCAGCTCCTGCAGAGACTCTGGGGAGGGGACGCGGGCTCACTGGAAGCCTGCGACAGGGTCTTTCCCCCAGAGAAGGCTCAGTTACCAACCCCTACCTCTTCCCGGCCCTCGCGGCAGCTTGGGTAGCTTTTCCTCACTGCCCTGAGAATCTTCCTGTTCTCTTCCCCGCCTAATTCCCAGGCCATGGGGGCCCCTACAATTTTTTCAGAGGGAACCTAAGTCCTATCACTATGAAACTCCATGCGACATTGAAATGCAAGGTGCAATTCCCATCCTTCTGCAAGTGCACGCGGTCTTTTAGTTGATTTTAGGTGATTTGTTTCTGGGCCACACCCAGCGATGCTCAGGGGCTACTCCTGGCTCTGCACTCAGGGATTACTCCTCAGGGGGACTATATGGAATGCTGGGGATTGAACCTGTGTCAGTCACGTGCCAGGTAAGGGCCCTCCCGTCTGTTTTTTTTGCTCCAGCCCCCACACCACCAATTTCTCCTCAAGAAAAACAAAGGAGAACAGTGAGAACTAGGGCGTCATTTGGAAAAATGAGGTCAAAACCAGACTGGATTTACTTTCCCTGGCCGTCCCCGGGACTCGCCTCTCCTCTTTCCAGCACCCCTGCCCCATTTCCTTCCTAAGATTCCTCAGTGAGGAGACAGACGGGCCCCAGTTCCCGTGGAGTCTCAGCTCACCACGCACTGACATAACCAGGGCGTCCACTCCCAGCCTGAATGTCCCATGTCAGTCCCCTCCCTGCAGTGGCTTCAGAGCACAGCAGAACCCTCCAGGGAAGCACTTGCCTCTGCGTCTTTGCTCTGGCTGCTCCCCCTCATCACTGATTTCCAAGACTGTTTCCCCCACCCCTGCTTCTCCCGGGCTAGTGCCCACCCTCACTGCCTCTCCTGAGCTGTTTGCCCTCATCACTGTCTTTCCCGGTCTTTGCACGCCCCTTCCCCAATTCTCACCCACCCTCCCATCTTTGCCCTTCTCGAATCTCCTCTCGCTCACCCTTATTTTTATTTATTTAATTATTTGCAGTGACAGAGATCAAGCCTCCCACATGCAGGGCAAGTCCTCTCCCACTCCACTGAGTCCCCCAGCCCTATTTAGCTTCCTAGCACCCCTGGCCGCCGGGCATGTGCAGATTCAGCTCAACTGCAGTTTCCTAAACTCCTGGGAGTGGGAATTGTGGCCCTCCCCAGCAGCATCACAGTGTCCCCCCCCCCGACCAAATTCTGTCCCTCATTATTGCCAGAATTGGTCCAAGAGGGGCTGGAGCAATAGCACAGCGGGAGAGTGTTTGCCTTACATGCGGCCTACCCAGGTTCTATCCCCGGCATCCCAAATTGTCCCCCAACCACAGCCAGGAGTAATTCCTGAGCAAAGAGCTAGGAGTAAGCCCTGGCCCTGAAAGTTGCCGGGTGTGACCCAACATAAAGCAAAAAAAAAAAAAAGAAGAAGAAGAAGAATTGGTCCAAGAGAAGTTACTTGAATGCTGTAGAATAAAGCCTGTCCTGGTTGCTGGGGCAAATTATGGATATATAGAGCTTGTGAGTGTCTCACCGGCCCCACAGGCTGCTTTGCTCAGCCCTCAGCACAACAACTAGTCATCAACAGTCATGCCAAACTGCCAGGACCCCGGGGTGCCCACGCCACCCCTTCCTGGGCTGGATATGTGGGTCTGGCCCCCACTCACTCTGACAGGGTGGGGTGTTCCAGCTTGCCTCCACCCCTACCCACCCACCACTCTGGCTCTTGCTAATAGATTCATCTGCCTTTATGGGACCAGAGAGATAGTACCATGGGTAGGGCACTTGCCTTGCACACGGCTGACCTGGCATCCCATAGGGTCCCCTAAGTCGCACCAAGAATGATCCCTAAGCACAGAGCCAGGAGTAAGCGGTGGGTACTGCCAATGACCAAAAAACAAAAGCAAAACAAAAAGACTCATCTGCCCCTTCCTTGAGCCTACCCTGGGGCCCATCTTGCACCCTGAGACTCCTGCCCCCAGGTGGCCCCATCCTTACGGGTTTGCTCTCCTCTGCAGGCGGCTCCTCCTCGGTCTTCTCCTCTTTCTTCTTGACCAGCCGAACCTTCTCCAACAGGCTCATCAGGCGGCTGCCCATGGTGGCCTCTTCCTCGGGCTCCTCCTCCTCCTCCTCCAGCTGGATTCCTGCGGGGCCCACAGACAGGGCTGTCACTCGGGGAGCGGTTGTCCTTCCTGGTCTCCCTCCTCACTCGCTCCCTCCTCTGTCTGCACATTCAATTCTCCCTCATCCGTGCTTCCGGGAGGTTTCCCATTTCTTTCTATGGCCATACGCTTGTCTAGTTATTCGTTCTGTGAAGATTTGTCTTTTACTTATTTTCGGGGTTTGGGCTACTGCACCCAGCAGTGCGCAGGGTTTACTCCTGGCTCTACACTCAGGGATCACTCCTGGTGGGCTCCGGGGCCATATGCCGTGCTGGCGACCAAACCTGGGTTGGCCACATGCAGGGCAAACGCCCTCCCTGCTGTCCTATGGCTCCAGTCCCAATATTTGTATTTAAATCAGTAAGTAATAAGCTGGAGAGATATGAAAGTGGGTAAGGCTCTTGCTGTACACTCAGCTGACCTGGGTTCAATCCTCAGCACCCCGTATAGTTCCCTGATCCTGCCAAGAGTGACCTCTGAGAGGCCAGAGCGATAGCATAGCAGGTAGGGCGTTTGCTTTCATGTGGTCGACCCAGGTTGGAGATCTGGCATCCCATATGGTAGCCCGAGCACTGCCAGGAGTAATTTCTGAGTGCAGAGCCAGGAGTAACCCCTGAGCATTGCCAAGGGTAAACCAAAAGAAAAAACAAGAAGAAAAAATGATCCCTGAGCTCAGAGTCAGGAGTAATTTGTGAGCACCACCTAGTGTGGTCCATAAACAAAGAGAAAATTAATAGACATGTTTGAAGCTCAAGGAAGTCAGGCCAGAAGGACAGCTCCAGGGGCCAAGCTCATGCTCTGCATGAAGGAGTTCTGGTTGAATTCCCGTACTACACAGTTCCCTGGACTCTGCAGGAGTGGACTCTGAGCACCCAGCTGGGAGCAGTCCCTAAGCACTGTCAGGTATGACCCAAAATACACACAAAAAAAGAAAAGCCCACATGCACTGACTCAGGGCTCAAAACTGCTGTCTGGGCCCCTGGAGCTGCATCAGACTGCGGCGACCTGGAACACAGCACAGTCAGGTGTGTGTGTGTGTGTTAGGCACCACAACTAAAGTGTGCCACTGCCGGAAAGCACCGGAGTGTGCCCTCTCGTGAGCACTGTGTGAGCCTCACAGTGCTCCTTGATAAGCACTGTGCCAGAACAGGTATGAGCAGCAGATCAAAATGAGCACATTCCCCAGGAAGCCTGGGTGCACTCACCACCACTAAGTACCCAGTGAGCACATGGGAGAATGTGCACTGATACCACCACCTTGCACGTGTGACTCCCCACAGGCACTGCAAACAAGCATGTGGGACCCCCGGCCCTTACAACATCCTTAAAGGGAAGAGAAGGGAGTGAAATAAAATGTTTTTGAGAAGTGTGAGAAGTCTGATGACAATGGCTCACAAGACAGAGAAGAAAGGAGCCCATATAACAACAGGAATCCTAGCACTGAAAAAGTACAGGGAACTGAAATCATGTTTAGTTTTGGTTTGGGGGCCATGCCCGGTGGTCCTCCAGCTCTGTGCTCTGGAAACCATAGGTGGTCCCAGGGATCAAACTGGGTTCAGCCACATGCAAGGCAAGCCCCTTTCCTCCTACACCGTCTCTCTGTGCCCAATAACTGAGATGTAAAAATCACTAGAGGAGAACAAGAGCATCTTGAGCTGGTAGAAGAAAGAATCAGTGAACTTGAAAAGAGGGCAGTATAAATTATCCCAGTGTAAAGAGAAGAAAAATAAAAGAATGAAGGAAAATCAGGAGACTTGAAGGCCATTCTCGGAGGCACTCACTGAGACAGACCATCAAAGGTCCCAGTCTATGCATGTGGGACACTGGGAGAGATTGGAAAGCAGGAAGAAACTGGAGAGTCTGTGATCAACTTTCTCCAAATTTGAAGAAAATATTAACCTACAGTCATGAAACTTAAGAGAGGCTGGAGCAATAGTATAGTGAGTAAGGCACTTGCCTCACACGTGACTGACCAGAGTTCAATTCCCGGTATCTGATATGGTCCCCTGAGCACCACCAGAGTGATTCCTGAGTGCAGAGCCAGGAGTAACCCCTGAGCATAGCCAGGTGTGACCCAAAAGCAAATAAAAAGAAAAGAAACTCCAGAAATGCCAAACTGATCCCTGAGCAGAGTCAGGAGTACTCCCAGAGGATCACTAGATCTGGCCCCAAAACAAACAACAGAAACAGAAAAAACTAATCCTTGCCCTCATTCAGTTACTTTTTTGAGGTAAGCCCCATCCTGTGGTCTCAGGGCTTACTCCTGGCTCTGTGCTCAGGAATCACTCCTGGCAGTGCTGGGGATGGGGGGGCATATGGGATGCTGGGGTAAAATCTGATTCAATCAATGCAAGGCAAATGGCCTCCCTGCCGTACTATTGTTCCGAGCCTCATTCCCATCATTTTTATGTTCACTATTCCACCAAATTACCCATAATCACCCATTCCTTCATTCTCCCCATCCATCACTGCAAGGCACCAATACGGTAGACACCAAACCTCAGGAGAGCCCCAGGAAACGTGGGAGAGATGACCCAGGAAAGAGCCCGGCAGAGGGGAGTGGGGCGTCTGCTTACCGCAGTGAGCCAGAAGGTCCTGGTGAAACTTCACCAGGTCCTCCCGCACCTCCTCCGGAGTGGGCACTCTTCCTCATTTGCTCCGTCTTTGAATTGTAGCAGCATATTGATCTAGGGGAGGCGATCACAGGTTAGGACAAAGGTTGGAGACTGAGTGAAGAAAGTAGGGCAAGGCTCAAAGACCCAGGTGGGAGGCCCCGTCTAAGTGCAGGCTGATGAACAATATCTGAAAGGGGCAGGGACTGGTCTGCGATGTGGGCAGGTGGGCAGCAAAATAGGAAGGGAGGAAGGGACTATCTATGGCGCCTGGCGTGGGCTCAGAGGCTGGTGATCAGAGTGGGGACACGGTTGAGCTTGCGGCTTGGACAGTGAGACCAGGCTGGGTCAGGACTCAGAGCACCTGTTCCTGCGGTGGGGAGGCGGAACTCGCGGGTGCGGCGGGCTGTCTCAGCCGCGGACATGGTGAAGGCTTTCATGAGGAGACCGTAGCGGCCCGCTGGTTGCCCTGGAGTTTGTCCACATAGCGTTCAGCAAAGGCTGCCAGGGACTCCACACGGTGCTGCAGCTCTTGGTCACAGAAATACTCCAGCAGGTGACACATCTGTGGGAGGACGGAGAAGGAGGAGGGAGAGTGGAAAGATCCTCAGGACCACCTTGAAGCATTTCTTGCATTCTCTCCCTCTCCCTGGCTCTTCCCTTGCCTCCCCCACCATTCTCTCCTGCCCAGACCCTAGAGCCAGATTTTCCCCAGGTCTCATCCTTCCAATTCATTTCCCACTTGGAACCCAGAGAAAGAAGCCCTAGAGGGGCCAGAGAGATAGCACAGCGTAGAGGTGCTTTGTCTTGCATGCAGCTGCCCCTGGTCCAATCCCCAGCATCCCATATGGTCCCCTGAGCACCACCAGGAGTAATTCCCTCGTGCAGAGCCAGGAGTAGCCCTGGGCTTCACTAGGTGTGGTCCCCAAACAAACACGAAGAGTAGAAGTCCTAGGAAGCATGAGCTTCCCCGTGCCCCTCTGCTCAGAGCCCGTGTGCCCGCCCCAGAGACACAGGCTGGCAGGGAGGAAGAACCAGCCCACCTGTAACTTGACAGACTCCGGCAACTTCATCTGCAGGAGACCCTCCTCCAAGCCTTCTTTCTCCTCTTCTGCTGTCTCCTCCTCCTCCTCCTCTTTTTCCTCCTCTTCCTTCTCCTGTGCCTCTTCTTCCTCATCTTCCTCCTTCTCCTCCTCATCCTCCTCTTCCTCCTCTTCTGCCTCCTCCTCCTCCTCAGTGAACACTTCAGGCTCGATCATCTTCAGTATCTGTTTCACATCCTCATCGCCAAAGATGCCCATCACCTACAGGGCAAAGCCAGACTCTTACTGTGGCCCAAGAGCATCAGATCCACCAGCCAGTCCCAGCGGCACCTCCCAGAGCCGCCAGAGTCAGTGCTGAAGTCCCCTCCTGGGCAGGAATGACCACCCTTGCCCCACCATCCATCTTCAAGGCCCCCATCCAAGATTCCCACCCATATGAGCCGAGACCCCAGAGTCAAACATGACCACTTCTCCCTTCACAACAAAGAGTCTTTTCTCCCAAGTCAGTGTATGTGAGGTGGAGCAGGACACACCCGACATGTCAGGAGGCCCTCAGAGCTGCTGGCCTCTGCCCACGTTCAGAAAACACAGTGAGGATAGAGGTAGAGAACAAAGTAGAACAGTGGGGAGCAGAGAGATGGATGGGGCAGACCAGGAGAATGGATTCATAGTTGTAATGGAAGAGGTGGAAGGGAAGATGGGTGGATGGATGATTGGATGGATGGATGGATGGATGGATGGATGGATGGATGGATGGATGGATGGATGGATGGATGGATGGATGGATGGATGGATGGATGGATGGATGGATGGATGGATGAATGGGTGGATGGGTGGGTGGGTTTGTGAATGAGGAGAGGAGGTAGGGGGAGTCTGAATGAATGGATGGATGAAAAGGTGGGTGGAGACTGGATGGATCTAAGGGTGAATGGATGGATGATGGTCAGGTAGATGAATGGAAAGAAAGAAAAAGACAAACAAACATGAGCAGAAGAAAGCATGAATGGAAGGTTAGGAGATGAGGGAACTAGGCGGCCCATGGGGTCTGGACAAGTCCAGCGGGTAGGGCTTTTGCCTTGCATGTGGCCGACATGGGTTCGATCCCTGGCATCCCAATTGGTCCCCTGAGCACCGCCAGGAGTAATTCCTGAGTGCAGAGTCAGGACTAAGCCCTGAGCATCGCCAAATGTGACCCAACAAGAAAAAAGAAAGAGGGAGAGGGGTGAGGGAGAGGGAAGTGGCGGGGAGCAGGCAGGCGTCCTTACCAGCAGGGTGGACACAAGCTTGAGCACGGGCACAAACTGGAACTCCACGGAACCCCCGACAGGGTCGCGCGCGTGCTGCCCGCCGTCCCGCACGGCCTCGCCGAGCATGCGCAGTGCCTTGTCGCGCAGGGGCTTCCAGGGGGATGCTGGGGCTGAGGCGCACGGGCGCTTCGCCACCCCGGCAGCGGGCAGCGCGGCCACGAAGCAGGGCGGCGAGAAGTGGTGTGGCGGCCGCAGCGAGGTGGTCACGCCCACGCCGGGCAGGCCGTGGCGGCGGGGCCCGTCCTCTTCTTCCCCGCCTTTTCCCGGAGGGAAGAGGGTGAGGGCGCGGGTCTCGGGCGTCAGGGGCACGATGTACTCGGAGAGCATGGAGCGGCGGCTGCGGCAGCAGCTCTCCAGATGGATGCTGATAAGCAGGTCGTAGTAGCCAGCGCGCAGTGGGCCCGGCAGGTGCGCGTCCTCCAGCGTGTGCAGCAGCTGCGCCTGGTCCACGTGGCTGCACAGTGCATGCGCCACGCGGTTGTTGCCCAGGGCGCACACGGCGCCGTACAGGCTGAGCGTGTGGGAGTGGAAGCGCTGCAGGTCCAGGCGCTCCGACAGCTCCAGGATGTCCATGCACCTGCAACCCGACACAAAGCACAGAAAGGCAAAGAGGCGCTCAGGTGAGCGCAGGCCGTGCCTGCTGGGAACCCCAGGGTCCTGCTGGGTTGAACGGCTTTTCCCACTCTGGAGGAAGTTCTTGAGAGATTGAGGGACCTGGGATGGGGAGGGAGGTTTGTGTGTGTCTGTGTGTGTGGGGGGAGGGGGTGCCGGTATCTATCTGGGAACCCCTGGGGCCGTCTGGGATCACCCTGGAGAGCTGATGGTCCTTGAGAAGATCTGAAGACTCTGAGAAGTCTTTGGGATCTCCTGGTGGGTCCTGAGCCCCTTCTGAGGTCTGAGCACTTGGTTATGCTTGAGGGTTGCTATGGTGTAAAGTCTACATAAAGTTCGTGTCTGCCTGTATCCTGTGGGAGCCACCGCTGGCAGTGCTCGGGTCTCACTCGTGGATCTGCACTCAGGGATCACTGCTAGCAGAGCTCAGGGACCATATGGGGTGCCAAGGATCAAACTTGGTGGGCCACACGCAAGGCAAGCACCTAACCACTGCACTCTCACTAGCCCCTGCTTTTTGGGGGAACTATTTTCCTAGCACTTAGCACATGGAGCTCACGTGTTTGCTAAGTGCTGAAGTGGGTGTGTCTGGGGTCCCTGGTACAGGTAAGAGCCACCCTGAGTGTGAGGCGAGCATGGGAGTGGGTGTCTCAGAGAAGGGGTGAGTCGCAGCAGAACTCAGACCACTTGTCAGCTGAGCAAAGGAAAGATGCAGCATTTCGGGGCCTCCTGGGGGTAGGGGCTGGGGGCTGAGCGCTCCCACCACGATCCCCTGGGCTCAGGGTCCTGGGAGTGCCCCCTGTGTTCTCTGTGGTCTCACCCCAACCCGGCTCTGTCTGAGCCTCCTGGCAAGAGACAGGCCTCCATGAGCTCTGTCAAAGCCCCCTCCTCGCTTGAGCCACACCCCTGCCCTAGGGCACCCCCAGGCCACTCTGACAAGTACATCACACCCCTGGGTGGTTTGGGTGGGCATCCCCATGGGGGTCTGGGTCCCAGAGATGGGTCTGGTGCCCTGGGGGGTCTAGCCCTGGGGTGTTGTCTGGAGTCCCCCCAGGGGGACCGGGATGGCTCTGACCGGTTCTCCTCGGGATGTGCAGCGCCATCATGGTCAGTGGCTCCTGGCACTGCACTGCCCAGCCCAGCCGGTCACCCGCGCGTCGTGTCTCCACCTGCAGGAAGCGGTTGGGCATGCGGCTCCAGGACACAGGCATCAGCATCTGCACCTCCAGCCGCGGCGGGCACTGCGGCGCCGGGTTCTTGCGCTCGCTCATGAACATGGCGGCAGACAGAGGCATGATGTTCTGGGGCGCAGAGGGGTACACAGGTCAGGACTCTCCATCCCACCACACTGCTTCCAGGGAGACCTCCAGGACTGCCTTCCCCACCCCAACTCCATGTTGGCTGCTGGGCCGTCCTGTCCTCCCGTCCCGTTACCTCCTGCACCGAGTGCCCCAGCACTGCACTCTCACCTTCTGCTTGCCCAATTCAAACTGGACGACGTTCTGGTTTGTGGGTAGGACAAAGACAGCAGGAAACAGCTTCGTGTTAGGTTCCACCTAGCAAGAGAAGAGGGTGAGCTGGAGGTGGTGTGACCCCACAGGGTGCAGGAGGCTCCATGGTGGCCGTGAGGTCACCAAGGGTTGTAGCACCTCTGGTATTTTGTTTGTTTGGGGGCTCCAAAGCAGTAATAAGGGCCTCTGGGACCACACCCAGGCTCGGAGGTGCTGGGGATGGGCCCTGGACCCTACCCTCTGCCACTTGAACTCTCTCTCCCTGCCCTGGGCTACACCATCTCTGACCAGCCCCAGCCCCAGATGTCAACGTCTTTTCAGAGAGGAGCTGAGCCATACCTGGAGATGCTCAGGGGCTTACTCCTGGCCCTGTGCTCAGGGGTCATTCTCGGCAGGGCTCCAGGGACACCATACAGGGTGTCAGGGATGGAACCAGGGTCAGCTGTGTGCAAGCAACTTCCTTAACCTCTGAGCTGTCGCTTCTGTTCCCTGACATGGAAGTTTCCCAATAGACCAAAACCCCTCCTGCATGCACTCCCGCCCTCATCTCTCCCAGAGGACTCGCTCTTCCTAATCTCCCAAATGTCTGCCAGAGCCCCTTCCAGGCAGTCCCTCTGCTTATCATGGTGGAAATCATCCTCCCCACCCCTGCCGCATCGCACCCTGGGAAGTGGTCTTGCAACCCTGAATCTCATATCTCTGTTTTTGGGGGGCCACACCCAGCAGTGTTTGCAGCTCATGCAATGCTGGGGGTCCAACCCAGGGCTCCTGCATGCAAAGCCTATGGCCCAGCCCTTTGAACTAGATCTCGGCCCTCACCACACCACTATTTCCCAGCTAATGGGAATGAAGGAAAATGTCGAAAAGATGCGGCAAGATGCAGACTGTGAATAAAGCACGCATGGATTTGCCTGTGATTTGCCATGTTTGGATGTGAATTGACTGGGGAGGGTAGGGGGATGGTGGGACCCATGTTTCTAAGGAGCTCCCACATACTGCTAATCCCCCAATTGGGGCGGTCCAGGGACCACATTGTAAGGAACAAAGAGCCAACAGTCTGGTTTTCTTCTATTCTTTCTGTTTGTTGGACCACACCCAGAAATGCTCAGGGGTTACTCTGCACAAAGGAATTACTCCTGGCAGAGCTCAAGGGACCATATTAGATGCCAGGGATAGAACCCAGGTTGGCTGCATGCAAGGCAAGTGCCCTACCCTCTGTAACTATCGTTCTGGCCCCCTGAATCCCTTCGCTTTTGCTGCATGCTTCAGACCCCACAGGGAAATGGGGAAAGGAAAAGTTCTGCTGAAGGTTCTGAGCCATCCCAGATTGGTGACAAGGTGGCGAGTGACTGATGTTGCTGGGGCCCAGGAGGACTCAGCGCTCTCACCAAGAGCAGACTGCATGCTTCAGTTGGCAGTACCTGACCAACTGGGCCAGAGATTTAATGCTCCGACCCAATGCCACAGTACAGTTCATGCCCATCTCTGCTTGGGGCCTGTGCATGTGGACTAAGGCTCAAACTCAGACCCCAGAGCATGCAAAAACACGTTCTTACCACTGGCTATCACTTGGGTAGTCTCCCAAGGATCCCCCTCCATTCTTATCTGGAAAGACCAGGAGCTGGTTTTGTTCCCTGAGGCTCTAGGGTCTGGCTCCCAGGCTGCCTGGGAGCACTGTCTGGGGGCTTCCTGGGAGCACTATCTTGGGGCTACCTGCGAGCACTATCTCAGAACTGCCTGGGAGCACTCTCTCAGGGCTTCCTGGGAGCACTCTCAGGGATGCCTAGGAGCACTCTCAGGGATGCCTAGGAGCACTCTCTCAGGGATGCCTAGGAGCACTCTCTCAGGGATGCCTAGGAGAACTCTCAGGGATGCCTAGGAGCACTCTCAGGGATGCCTAGGAGCACTCTCTCAGGGATGCCTAGGAGCACTCTCTCAGGGATGCCTAGGGAGCACTCTCTCAGGGATGCCTAGGAGCACTCTCAGGGATGCCTAGGAGCACTCTCTCAGGGATGCCTAGGAGCACTCTCTCTCAGGGTGCCAGGACATGAGGACACAGAGGTAAAGGACACAGAGGTAAAGGCCTGAAGCATGGACTCACCTGGAAGAAGGTGTTGCTCTCTTTGCCATTGGCGGTAAAGTTCATCAGGCCAGTAGCCAAGTCCACCAGGCAGCCAATGACCAGGTCCGTGTGGCTAATCCGGCCCTGCTGCCCAGGGCTCACGAAGTCTCCACCCCACACCATGTAACAGTTGCTACACTTGAGGCTGGGGGGGAAGGAAGTGTAATGGGGTCCTTGGTGTGGGAGCTCTGAACCCTGGGCACACTCTCCCCCGAGCCCCCAGAACCCCAGCTCCCAAACCCCACCACCTGTATGCGGAGTTGAGCCCTGGAAGCCCTGGGCCCAGCCCTGAGCCCCTGGAGGCGAGAATCCTGGGGCACTGGTAGGGCGCTGGAGGACAGCAATGAGCGAGCAGAGGAAGGTGGTGGAGGAGGAGGAGCGCCAGGTAGGACAGGAGAGCGGAGGAGACAGAGGGGTTAGTGGAGGGGTAGGATCCCAAGCAGGAAGGGAGGTGGCTCTGCCGGGGTACCCAGCGCCTCCCGGCATACCCCAGCCCACCGCACCTGCTGTGGATGTTGCCTTGCTCGTCCCCCATGGTCACCGTCACTGCCCGGACCTTGGTCAGGTCGAAGTTCATGTCGTGCTGGTGGTAATCGGGGTGACCCAACCCACCCACACACAGCTGGGCTCCTGGCCGGCAAAGATTCGTACAGAGTAGTAGTACTAGGGACACAGAGAGGGGTCAGGGGTCAGTCGGAAAGCTGGGGGTCCTCTGGGTTAAGAAGTTGCCAGATTGGAGCCCCACTTCCTACCACCTACGCCCTCCACCTACCCCCACTCTCTGCCCCTTCACACTGTGCCCCCACCATCAGCCACTGTCAGATTCAATCCCTTTTGTTTCTTTTTGTTTTGCGTCCACACCTGGCAGTGCTCAGGATTTACTCCTAGCTCTACACCCAGCGTTACTCCTGGTTGTGCTTAGGGAACTCTATAGGGTGCCAGGGATTAAACCCAGGTCAGCCTGTGCAGGGCGAGCAGCTCCCCAACTGACTCCAGATCATTTTCTTCTTTCTTCTTTGTTTTGGTATCTTGGGTCTCACCCAGCAATGCTGAGGGGTTTCTGAGGTTCCCACTCAGAAATTACTCCTGGCAGTGCTCAGGGGACTATATGGGATGCCAGGGATTTAACCCGGGTTGGCTGCAGGCAAGGCTAGCGAGCTACCCACTGGACTATTGCTCTGGCCCTCTTCTGAGTATATTGATCAATCTCTCGATTGGGTCATCTTTGGAGACTATCTTTGGGATACCCCCACGCTTGTGTCCTTCCCACGGTTACAAAATTTTAATATAATAAGAGTTAACAATTCTGTGGAGACCGAGCAGTCATCGAGCCTCAGCCAAATAGGGTGTTCAAACCCAATACATCAAGATCCTTCGTGAGCTGTATTAAGGATTCACCACCAGGATCTCACCATTCTACAAAGAAGTGATCATTAATGTGAAAAGAGGGTTCGACAGGGTGATACCATTTCACCAAAACTCTTCAGTGCCACCCTCGAGAACATCATGCGACAATTAGAATGGGCAGGAATGGGAGTGAAGATAGATGGTCGGCAACTACACCACCTCCGCTCGCTGATGACACCGTTCTAATAACACCAAACATTAGCCAAGCGGCACAAATGCTGGCTGACTTTGACCGAGAATGTGGAAAGATATGTCTACAGCTGAATCTAAAGAAAACTATGTTCATGAAGAATGAACTAGTTCCAGAGGCCCCATTCACTCTCAATGGAACAAACATCTCTGAATGCAGCAGTTATGTGTACCTAGGTCGAGAAATCATCATGATGAACGACCTAAAACCTGGCTGCCAGGAGGGAAGGCGGCTGGAATGCCTTCAAAGGCATCGAAGAAATAGCTAAAAGACAAAGACCTCCGGCTCCGGGCACATCTCTTTGCTCCACCGTTCTCCCTGCATTAACATACGCCTCAGAGACCTGGGCCTTATGAAAGCGGATGAGAATGCTATTCGGGTCTCCCAGAGAGGAATCGAAGAGCTATGCTTGGAATATCCGCCTCACTAAGTGAGAGAAGGAATCCGGGTTCTGCCTCCGTCGCTATTCCAGAATCAGGTGCTGTCTCGTTTGAAGCATGAAAATCGATGGGCTGGTGTATGCGTTTGGAGACAACCGCTGGCGAGAGCCATTACCGACTGGATCCCATGGAATGTCAAAAGATCACGTGGCCACCCACCTACAAGAAGGTCAGACTTCCTTGTAAAGACCCTGAAAGAACGGGTTTGAGGCTCTTCATATTCCTGAATCAACCAGATGCCATTGGGCTACATTGGACGTGATAGGGTCCAATGGAAATGTTACTGGCGCCGCTCAAGCAAATCGATGAATAACGGGATTCAAGTGATCAAGTGATCAAGAAGAGTTAACAAGAGCTCATTGATTTTGATTCCCAAAGTCATCCAGTAAGTGCGGTTAATGATGGGATGGGGACCGCCTAGATGGGATCCAGCACCTTGTGCATCTGAGGCATGTGCTCTGCCACGGGACAAGGTCCATGGCTCCTGGATGTCATTTTTTTTTTTTGGCAGGGGCCCCATCCAGCAGTGCTCAGAGTTTGCTCCTGGTTCTGGGCTCAGAGATCATTCCTGGAGGTGCTTGGGGGACCTTAACTGGGGCCAGGGACTGAAGAATATGCTGAACACCATGAACATATGTGAGGCCAGTGCATATTCCTTCTCTGTGCTCTCTTCAGACCAAGTGTTATCTCCATGGGAGACCACAGAGCTTCCACAAAAGGTGTGAGTGATGGAGGGGCCCAGCCCAGTCACCTGGCTGCTTATCACCCTAACTACTAAGCTACTTGTCTCCAGATTTGGGGAGTCCCAGAACTACCATGGGTAATGGTGAATGTTGGTTCCTAAGAATATATAGAATTGCTATTAAGTGGGTGCTCTCTTGCCTGTACCTGGGTGAATTCAAATATCGGGGTCCCACGTTTTTACTGATCCATCCCTGGATTTGGAGATTTGGGGAGTTACTTGGCCTGACCTTTAACCCCACCAAGTCCCTGCCAGATTCAGCCCTTAGTCCATGGATTTAAGGGCTCCAAGTTTGTGCTATATTAGGGGGGTTCCAAGAGACACTGGTGGGTGTCCCTAGGCATGAGCAGCATCAGAGGGGCCCTGAAGCTAGATTTCCCGATTCACACCGTGGTGGTATTGAGGATGATCTCGGGGTCATCGCGGTCATCAGCGGGACCACCTCCCGTGGGAGTCGCGGCAGAGAAGGGGTGGTCGGCGGCTGGGTCATCATGGCGACCTTCTTGGCCTTGAACAGGAATCTGGTGGTGAGAAGGGAGGCTGATGTGAGAACCAGCCCTCTGGCCCAGCCCTGCCCCAATATTCCTCCCCCAAAATCCATCCTTGCTGTATCCCATTTTGGAACAGGACTGCTGGCCTAGTCCATGTTGGATGTGCTGTGCTGAGGCATGGTCACCCCAATATCAAGGAGCCTCTGGGAAGATGGTGGCTCTTTGAGGGTGTACAGTGGGCACCAGAGTCAGCCTCTCTCCTCTGCATTTCTCAGCCATTTGGGCAGGGCAGTTGTCCTTGTGACACCTTGTCTTGTATACTGAAGACATGTAGGATCTCTGGAACCCCCAGTGAGAAGTAGTAACACCCCCACCCCACCGCCCACTAAGTTGTGATCACCAAAAATATTCTGTTAGCAAGTAGCTCTGGAGACTCAGACACATACTCTGGAAAACCACTTCCACTGGAGGGAAATGCGGGTTTGGCTTCAATTAAAATGTCAAACCCTTTGTGGCTTTCCCTTGAAGACAGTTTTTTTGGGGGGGGGTACATTTGAGATGAAGAGATATCCTGATTTAGAAGGCCAACAGTGTTCACTAGGAGACCATGTGGGGACAGTCCACCCCGCGATGGGACTGAGGTCCCTATAGGGCCCATGGCTGATCAAGTCTATGGGATGAATATTCTGGGGTCCAGCAGGTACCCCATGAATATTGAAGTTCCGCATACATACAGTGGGCACTCTAGGATTTATATCTTTAGGGAATTTTCAGCATGCCAGGGAAATGGTGGGTTGGCTTAGGCCTGCCCGGATGCATCTTTACTCTGCCTCCAAGGGCAAGCTTGGGTGGGAGGGGGCTTTCTCGAGCTGCTGGGGCTGTGTAACAGGGGGCCCAGGACACGCTTCGCCCAGACTCACCCTCTCTTCTTGCTCTTCTCTGTGGTGGTGTCCTTCTCATTTTCTGCCCTCGAGGGCTGGGCCTCTGTGCCAGGCTGGCGGCACCCCCTGGACCCCCTCCTTGGCAGTCCCCCTTTGCCCCCTCAGCCTCTCCCCAGCGTCCAGCCGAGCGGCGCAGGTTTTCGTAGTCGGAGTCAGGTTCTGCTGCCCGGGCCTCGTCCTCAGCGGGAGGCTGCAGACCAGGGGGTGCTAAGGGGGGTGGCCCTGCAGTGCAGCGGAAGTGCTGGTGGAACTGGACCGGGAGGCTGAGTCTGAGGAAGATCATCTCCACCAGGCTATTCTGGGAGCCCCAGGTGCGGTGGGTCAGGCGCAGACAGGGGGTGTATCCACAGTGCCGTCCACCCGGGACACCTGTCCAGAGGGAGGGAGCACTGAGCCGGGAGGACAGACTAGACGTGGTGACAACCAAGGCCTGAGAGCACCCGTGTGCAATGAACCCAAATCTCCCTTTGAGCCCATGAGAGCCCGTGGACACAGTGTGGCTGAGGGGGTGCGTTTATCCTCTGTCGACCTCCCCTATCCACTCATATGTCCACTCATAGTTCCATAAGCCACCCATCTACCCACGCAGCCAATCATCCATCAACCCATACATCTATCTTCCCACTGATCCATACCCCATTCATGCCCTTACCCACCCATCTGTCAATACATGCATATATACCTTCCGTGCACCATCCAGCATCCCCTGATTCACCCAATCTACCTCTTTAATCCACTCATCTACCTATGCACCATTCAACCTCCCTCCATCATCCGTTCATCTATCCACATACCCATCCATTATCCATCCATCTGCTGATCCATGCATCATCCAACCGTTCACCCACCCACCTGTCCATCACACCACACATGCATTCACCTCCCTCGGTACCGTCTAGCCACTAATCTAGCCATCGATCCAATGGCCAACCAGCCATCCATCACACGTACACACGTATACACAGACCTACATATACACATGCACATATACATACATGCACCCTATGCAATGTTGGAGATTGAACTGGATTGTTTTCCCACAAGGTGAGTGCTTTACTCACTATGCTAACTTCCTGGCCCTATTTATTTAGGGTTTGTACATGTATATACATGTAATATAAATATATATAAATATATTATAAATATATAGATAATATATATAGAAGAAATGGCATAAGTAAAGGAGATTAGCACCAAAGGTGGGGCAGTGAAGCTGCAGTCACATGCCCAGAGGAGGGGTGTGGACAGCCCCGAGCACCATGCCCAGTGATCAAGGTCGGACCCTGAGCCCAGCCTTGGGAAAGACTCAAATCTCAAGTGTAGGTGACTCAGATTAATGGAGAGATGCTAAAAGCACATAATTGTTCTTTAAACCCACGTAGATAAGGATGAGAGAGAAGAGGCACAACAGCACCGAAGAATTCTATTTCTCTAAACCTTGTTCTAAACTGAGACAGTCAGAGGGACCAGAAATTGCCCTCAGGACCACTTCATCCAGCATCTCTTCCCACCACCCCCTTTCACATGCTGAGTACCTAGAACCCCCAAGAGTTGTAAGTTGTCAAGATCTGGTCCTGCAAAGGCAGCCCTGGGGTCCAGCCATGCATGGTTTGCGTGATATGGAAAGAAGAGAAGGAGGGAAGCAAGAGGGTCCTAGGCGGGCTCAGTCTTCACCTCATAGTGGGGATGTTCCGGAGGCACTGCCTCAAACTGGGGGAGGCTTTTGCTGAACCAGGTAGTGACCGGGCGCTGCATGTTGATGGCGAACGGCTCGAAGCCTTCCTGAAGGCCACAGATGGCAAAGAAGCGCAGGGAGCTGACGTCCTGGCCCAGGTTCAGGTGTCCCACCTGTCCGGGCCCCAGGCTGCACACGGGCAGGAAGCCTGGGGGGCAGCAGGGAGAGGGACAGGGGTGAGGCTAGGTGGGGGGGCAGGATGGTGGCAGCCATGGGGAGGAGGTCCCAGATGGTAGGGAGGGGAAACAGGGAGGAAGGGGGTGCCAGCGGGGGTCAAGGTGAGCGGGAGAAAAGCCAAGAAAGGCCTCCGTGAAGGGGACTGAGGCTTGAAGGTGAGCCCCGAGCCCTCACCATCCCCAATCTCGATGTCCCGGAAGGCCATTTCAGAGCCCAGTCGGACATCAGGATTTCGCCGTTGAGGGTGAAGATGATATTGTTCTCGGTGAGGTCGATCATGCAGCCCACTACGTCACCCGACTGCCAGGGACGTCCGAGCGGTTCACTTCCCAGGTGCCAGCGCTGGCCCTGTGTGGAGTTGGGGTGGGGGGTAAGCAGGGGCATGGCAAGACTGCCAGAGAGAGGAAAGCGTGCAGAGAAGCCGGCTGGGCATGAGAGCCGTGACTGCAGGGGCTCGGGTGCAGGGTCGTCCCACAGTGCCCCCGGCATTCCCTCCGGCAGCGCCCCTGACTCTGGGAGGTACCCAGAGGCCTTCCCTCCCTGTGAATCTCTGTCCCCACCACCTCCAGCCCAGGTTTGTGGTTCCCAAGACCAGAGTGGGCAGGGTAGGTTTATGCGGCCACAGAGACTGCCAGAGTAGCAATGGGACAGCAGCAAGGAGAGAAGGGGAAGAGACCCTCTAGGTGTCTCCCCATCAGATCCAGGACCCCTGAATGTCCCCCATCAGATCCAGGCCCTCAAATGACCCTCACTCAGATCCAACCCATCCTGGGATAGAGGGATGGATGATGGAATGTGCGTGGGAAGCGCCTGACGGACAGATAAGATGAAAAAAGTCTGCCAGGGTTGATGCAGGGAAGGAAGACATGTAATGGATGGATGGATGGATGGATGGATGGATGGATGGATGGATGGATGGATGGATGGATGGATGGATGGATGGATGGATGGATGGATGGATGATGGATAGATGGATGAATGGGTGGGTGAGTGCGTGGGTGGGTACATGGGTGGACGGATGGACGGATGGACGGACCGGACAGACAGATGAATCTATGGGTGAATGCATTATATAAATTAGTATACTGATAGATAAGTCGAATCACAAATTAAGTAGGTGAAGGCTTACCCAAGAATAAATTAATAAATTTAGACTAATAGTGATTACGTGGCTATTGGACAGAGGAGTAGATGGGATGACAGTTGGATTTGTGGGTAGATGTTTGGTTGGAGAGACAAATGGGTGAAAATGGGTACGTGCGTAGACAGAAAGGGAGAGAGGAAGGGAAGAAAGGGAGAAAGGAAGGAAAGAAGGGGAGAGGGAGGAAGGAAGGGGAGGAAGGAAGGAGGGAGGAAGAAGCAGGATGGTGTCCAAGGCGGCAGACAGGCAGGGCCGAGGTTGTGACTGGGCGTGCAGAGGGAAGCCGGTACCCACTCGGTGCCCATTGAAGACATAGGCCAGTTCGTCAGCTCCCAGCTCCACGTCGGGCCGTAGCTCAGGTCGTGCCCAGCCCACACGCATCTCGCCGCCTGTGGTGACTCGCCTCAAACTCGAAGTACCAGCGGCCACTCTGCACCGCGTAGGATTTCTCTGCCCTGAAGATGCGCCACGCGGGTCCCAGCGAGACCGGCTGTCCTCCTGGCCTGGACAGGGATGAAAGTCAGAGACCAGGTGGGAAGGGGGTCCTTGGACCGTTAGGGCTGGTGCCAGGGATCAAACCTGTCGGCCACGTGCGAGGCAAGCAACTCTCACAGCATTATTGCTCCCACCCAGAGAAACTGAAGGTTGGAGGCCCAGGCCTGTGTTAGGGCCAGTTAATCTCTGCGTCCCTGGGCAAAGCTGGAATCCAGAACTGAGGGGTGAGGGATCAGTAGTCCCCGAATCTGGGCTGGCAGCTCAGGGGTGAGCCAGGCTCAGGCCTGGGGCCCAGGTCTGCGTGAGGCGGGTGTCAGGGGTCAAGGTGGTGGCAGGAGCCGAGCCGGGGGCCGCGGGGCCTGCAGGTGGGCCACACTCACTGGGCTCCTGGTCCGGGGGCTCAATGTTGTAGCCGTAGCCCAGCAGCGTGCGCCCGGCCTGGCACAGGCTGTCCCGTTGCTGCGCTTGGTGGCCTCGTCCAGCAGGCGGTAGGGCACCAGGCGCGGGTTCCGTCGTGCCACGATGTCCTGCACGGCGCTGTAGCTCCAGCCCTGGCCCACTCGGTCCCGGGCCCACACATTGTGCCCATTCTCCGCCAACCGGTCCACCAGTGTGGTCTGTGCAGGCGTCAGGCGCACGTGGCTCAGGTCCAGTGGGGCCGGCTTGTACCCGTTGTTCATCATGTACCTGGGGCAGCGAGGGGGACCCTCAGCCCGCTCGGGTGCCTGAATCCTGAACCCCACCTCAAGCTGCAGAATCTCTGGCCTCTGACCTCTGACTTCTGGCCTCTGGGTTCCCCAACTCCCTAGGATAGACTGAGATATCTGACTTCTGACCCCAGGACCCTGTGGGGACCCCAGCAAGGCCTTTACCTTCACTGATCTCTGACCTCTGCCCCTGTGACCCCTTCATCTCGACCTTGCAGGCCGTTCCTGGCAGTGCCTGAGGGACCGTGTGCTGCGGGATCACCCCCAGCCTCAGCTATTTGGTGGGTTTTCCTTCCTGGGAGCCTCATGCCTGACCTCTCACCTCTGACTCAGAGGCTTCTGGCCTCTGGTCGCAGAATCCCTTCATTCTAAACATCTGGTTTGAGTGACTGACCCCTGAACCTTGGCCTCTAGCCCAGGACTGCTGGTTGCCCCTACAACCTGAGGATCCCTTACTGAAAAGCTCGGCCAGTTCTCTCTTCCCAGCTCTGCTGTCTGATGACCCTGGACTCCAGGCAGACCCCGGCCCAGCGGGCCCAGCGCTCCCACTTCTCTTCAGCTCCTAGGTCCAGCCCTGACCCCTGGGCAGGGAGGAGGGTCTAAGGGCAGACTCTTCAGCCTGGGTTTGGTTCTTGGCATCACACAGACCCCACAGCCTCTTCCTAACCCACCATCCCTTGTCTCTGCCTCCGTCTCCCCTGACAACCTTGCCCCTGCCCTCCCCCACCACAGGAACCCCAGCCTGCCCCCCACTCACGTCTTCGGGAGCTTTGTCTTCTTTAGGTTCTCCTCTGCCTTCTCATCGGCCATGCCCACGTGGCAGCCCAGCGCCAGCAGTGTCCTGGGGTGGAGGTGGGGACGGTGAGGACGGCGTCCCATCCACCACGGCCTCCCGGCCACTCCACCCCCGCTGCCCCCTCTGTCCCCGGCTCTCCGCTCTCCGCTTCTGCGTGTCTGTCCCTGGCCCACTCTGTCTTGAGCTCACTGAGCTTCCTCTCTGGGGTGTGCCCAGCTTTCCTTGTCTGTCTGGCTGTCTGTCTGGCTGTCTGTCTCTATCTCTCCCCTTTCCTCTGCCTCTCTCTGAGCCTCTCACACATGTGACTTAGTTTCTGCCCCGTTTCCTTCTCTCCCCATTTCTGTTCATCTTTTGCCTCTGAGTCTGCCTCTCGCTCTGTCGTCCTTCCCTCCTCGGCCCACTGCTTCCCGCTGTCCCCGCTGTCCTCACTTGAGCGTCCTCCCGACATCTGCAGGTTGTAGTTCCTCCGCGGCTCGGGCAGGTTGTGGAAATCCACCAGACACGGGTGCAGCCTCTTGTTGTCGTCCCGAACCTAGAGGGGCATAGGTCAGACCCGGGGTCTGTGCCCCCTCTGCCGGCCTGTGCCTGCTGCCCTCCCAGTTCAGTTCTGTCATCCTACCCCCAGGAACCCTGTGTTGCCTTGAAGTCCCTTCCCGCCGCACAGGCTACTGGGTGCCAGGGGCCCCACACCCCACCCCGCGGCTCTCACCGGGCCGTAGGTCCAGCCTTGCTCGATGCGGGTCAGCGCCCAGAGCTCATGAATGTTCTCGGCCAGCTTTTCCCGAATGCGCTCCAGATGGGGAGGCAGGACGATCTGAAGGGAGGGTTCACTCGTGAGGGTCCTAATTCCACTGAATGTTCTTCCCAAAGCCCCAAACCAGCTGTGCAGCCCAGCTCAATCTTCTGCACTCAGCCCTCCTGGCCCCCAGCTCCTGCGATGAGGCCCAATTAAGGATTCATTAAGGTAAGAAATGCTCAAGCTCAGGGGCCGGGGCTGGAGCACCTGCCTTGCAGTCACGAGGCCC
This sequence comes from Cryptotis parvus, assembly GCA_021461705.1. Lineage (NCBI taxonomy): Eukaryota > Metazoa > Chordata > Mammalia > Eulipotyphla > Soricidae > Cryptotis > Cryptotis parvus. The sequence goes on along the minus strand of JAJIBD010003465.1, from coordinate 84,329 downwards.
TGAGTTCGATCCCCGTCGCTACCCCCCATGCTACACTGTCATCCACTCTGTAGCAATGCTGATTGGGAGCCCTGCTCCTCTTCCAAGTGTAAGACTTCCCAGCGAGTACCGCAACCTGTGCTTGCGACCACCACAAGCCTGTAAGCACCGTGGGCCCGGGTGTGGATCCAGCTGCCACAACACCCACAGAGGAAAGGGAAGGGGCGTTCTCTGGGGACATCGTCTCCCCCAACCTGCAGGGCGAGGTGGGGACACTTTTCACTGCTCCGAGGTCCTGACTTGCCCAGGCTGGAGAAGGTGACCCATGTTCACTGTGGAACGGCTGTGGCTTGTTCCTTCCTCAGACTAAAGAGCATGAGAACAAGTCCCAGGGCAGCCCCGGACGCAGTGAAATCATGTCTGCAAGTGTCTGCTGTAGAGTTTACCTTAGAGCCTAGCTAGAGTAGGCACCGAGTAAGTATTTATGTTGTCAGTAATCTCAGTAATCAATGTTCTCCCTGCATTAACATACGCCTCAGAGACCTGGGCCCTACGAAAGCAGGATGAGAATGCTATTCGGGTCTCCCAGAGAGGAATCGAAAGAGCTATGCTTGGAATATCACGCCTCACTCAAGTGAGAGAAGGAATCCGAGTTCTGACCTCCATCGCTATTCCAGAATCAGGGACGCTGTCTCGTTTGCCAAGGCATCGAAAATCAGATGGGCTGGACATGTAATGCGATTTGGAGACAACCGCTGGACTAGAGCCGTTACCGACTGGATCCCACGGGATGTCAAAAGATCACGTGGCCGCCCACCTACAAGATGGTCAGACTTCCTTGTTAAGACCCTGAAGGAACGGTTTGAGGCTCTTCATATTCCTGAATCAACCAGATGCCATTGGGCTACATTGGCACGTGATAGGGTCCAATGGAAATGTTACTGGCGCCCGCTCGAGCAAATCGATGAATAACGGATTCAAGTGATCAAGTGAATCTCAGACTAGACACACTGACAGTCGAGTGAGGCGGGCATTGGGAGGAGAGGATGAGGGAGGGATGTGCAGAAGGCTGACAGACAAGTTAGGAGGCTGACAGGCCAGGGGAGGAGGGAGAGTGTATTCACCTCTGCAAAATGACACTACTCTCCCCTACAATGATGTCACTACTCACCCCTAAAACAGGGTCACTATCACCCACAACACGTCACTACTGGCGCCTATGATGATGTCCCTCCATGCACACAGTAAGGGCCGGGTGCTGATTACTCAGCGCCATGAGGTACTTCACCCACATTATTTCATCTCACCACAATGTCGGGGGGGGCTCCCCTACCCCCGAGGCCCAGAGAGGTGAAGCTCCAGCTCCGTGTAATGTTTCCTCCCGTAGGGGAGCAGCTCCCAGCCAGGGGGCAGCTGAAGTCGGGAGGGCAGAAGGGAGACCAGGTCCCCGCCAAGGGGACAAGCTGCCAGGAGTGGCGACCCACAACCTGGTCCAAGTCAGCTGTGTGACTAGCAGTGGTCACTCAACCTCTCTGGGCCTTTTCCTCATCAGTAAGTGGGGAGCAGTCCCTCCTTTCTTTGGGGGCTACAGTCTGGACCCCTGAAACTGGGATTCTGTCTCGAGGGAGGCATTTCCCCTGCTTTCTTTTACTTTTCATTTTTATTTATTTATTTATTTATTATTTTTATTTTTTTTTTTTGGGTCACACCTGCGGCCAGGGGCCTCTGGCCTGCACCAGGATACCGGCGGCGCTGGGGGACCATATGGGCCGGGTCGACCCGGCCGCATGCGCGTCAAGGCAAACGCCTACCAGGGCATGCCGCCCGACTTTTCATTTTTTTGAAGGAGGCCAGTTTTGGGCCAACACCCAGCGATGCTCAGGGGTTACTCCTGGCTCTGCACTCAGGATCACTCCTGGCGGTGCTCGGGGGGACCATAAGGGATGCCAAGGATCGAACCCAGGTCAGCCCCGCTGTGCTATCGCTGCAGCCCCCTTGACTGCTTTCTGCCTCAGTTTCCCCATCGCTCAGCTCCCAGCTCCCAGCCCTGCTCCTGAAGGAGTCGCATCACCACAACAGCCAGCACCTGCACAGTGTCCACGGGGCACGGCACAAAGTCGGTGTGTGAGAGGCAGCGGCTGGGGCCCACCAGGTGTGGCTCCCCGGGCCCTCCCGCCGGTACTCCTTGATGGGCTCCAAGTGGAGTCGCTCTCGCGGGAGCACGGCCTCGTGGCATGGGGGCATAGCCAGGTGGTGGCAGGAACTTGAATTCGCCATGGCGACCCCCCAGGAGGAACCGAACCCTGGAGGGAAGAAGATCATGGTGGGGAGTCTGGGAGCAGCAAGAGGAACAGAGCAACCTGGGGTGGAGGTTGCTCTCTCTGGGGAGACCTGGGGTCCCTGGGTGATGGGGGGCCCTGGGGATACCTGGGGCCCTGAGTGATGGGGGCCCTGGGGAGACCTGGGGTCCCTGGGTGATGGGGGCTCTGGGGAGACCTGGGGTCCCTGGGTGATGGGGGCCCTGGGGGAGCTGGGGGTCCCTGAGTGATGGGGAGCCCTGGGGAGACCTGGGGTCCCTGGGTGATGGGGGCCCTGGGGAGACCTGGGGGTCCCTGGATGGTGGGGGGGCCCTGGGGAGACCTGGGGGTCCTGGGTGATGGGGGGGCTCTGGGGGAGTCCTGGGGGTCCCTGGGTGATGGGGGGCCCTGGGGGAGACCTGGGGGTCCCTGGGTGATGGGGGCCCTGGGGAGGACTGGGGGTCTCGGGTGATGAGGATCTAGAAAGACCTAGGGATCATAAAGTCATGAAGATCATTTAAGAGCCAGAAAGGAGAGTCTAAAATGAAAGGGGAGGATGAAGCTCATGGGAATCACTAGACAATCCCCCAAAATAGGAAAGTGGAGGTCACTGGGAGTTTGTGCAGGGTTCTGGGGAGCTGCTTTGGAGGAGACTCCGAGGCTAACAGCATTGGAAGGTCTGGGGGGCAGTCCTGATTGTCGCCGTAATTCTGACACCATCAGTCACTGCTGGATGACACCACTGACAGCCCGGGGTCACCAGGCAGACAAGGTTAGTGAGGGTCCCTCGGACATTCTGGAGCCACTGAGGGCGTCTGCAAACACTAGGGTCGCCGAGGCGCTGTTAAGAAGAGCCCAGAGTCAGGGCTGGGAGACTAGAGGGCAGAGCTAAGGCTCTGCATACAGGGAGGCCCTGGCTGGATCCCGAACTCCACATTGTCCCCTAACCTCAGAGCTGGGAGAAGCCCCTGAGCACCACCAGGTGTGGCCCCCGACCCAAAAACAAGCAGGGAGGGAGCATGACGGCACTGGGGCTGGGAATGAGGCGCAGTAAAAGGAGCCCGGCACGAGCACGCCCAGGACGCTGTCAGTGGCGGCCCTGCAGTCACGGAGGGCCCCTGGGAGGGTCATTAGCTGATGGCACATCCTGGGATGGGCAGGAATCACTGCGAGAGCCTGAGGTCACCAGGGAGGTGACTGGAAGAATCTGTGGCCGAGTTGTGAAATCTCCAGAACCCTTGGCAGGAAGTGGGGCTGGGGGACGCTGTGGAAACCGGGAGGCACTGAAGGGGCCCGGGGTCAACCATGATCATGTTGGGACTGTGGCAACTGGCCAGTCAGGCCTGGGGTTGGGCAGCTGAGGCCTAGCCCCTCAGGAGGCTGTGGGTACTTGGGAAGCTGTGTGGGGACAGTCCCTGATCTGGTGGCTGGGGGCAGGGCAAGTCCTCACTTGACACCGGCGGAGAAGCTGACGACAGGGAAGAAGAGTCCATCAAGGTTGAAGGCCTCGAAGACACCCTGCACAGGGCAGCCATTGATGCGGAACGAGATGGACGGGACGCTGAGGTCCAGGCAGCAGCTGACCACGTCCTCAGCGGCCAGAAGGTGCTGCCCGGGGAGGGTCACCAGGCGTGCCACGTGACCTGTGGGCCAGGGTCAGTAGGGAGGGGTCAGGGGTCAGAGGCCCAGGGAGTCAGTGGTCCCCAGAGCCAGGCAGAATAGATAACCCTATGGAGTTTGGTCCTAGACGACCCCAGGTCAACATCCCCCATGAGATTAGGATCCTGAGAGCTGTGGAATCAGAGATGGAAATCCTCCAAGTTGGGCTTCTAGAACCTTTGGGGTCAGAAGTCAAAGATCAGACGTCATAGCAATCTGGGATCCCTGGGGCTGAAGTACAGCAGGCATTTGCCTGGTACAGGCAAAGCCGGGTTGATCTCCAGCACCCCACAGAGTCCCCCAAGCTTGCAGGGGTGATCCCTGAGCACAGTCAGGTGTAAGCCCTGAGCACCTCTGGGAGTGGCCCCCAAGACACAAAAAAGGAATCTGGAATCCCTAAGAGCCAGAGATCATGCAACACTGGGTCAGAGATCTGAAGGGTCCGAGGACCTGGGTAAGGGCAGAATTCTGGAAGTTTTACGGTTAGGGTCTTGGGAAACAGAGTAAGAGGCCTAACTGTGACCTATTTCTAGAGTCAGAATCCCAAAGTGTGAGGGGTCTGGAAAGCTCTGGGGGCAAAAGCCAGGGTTGTGTGTCCCAAGGGTGCGGATGGGGGCAGGTACCTGTCCAAAGGTGCAGCCCGTCAAAGCCGTAGGAGTAAAGGTCATCGCCGACCCCATTGCCGCCCCAGCCCTCGCCGCCCCGGGTAGGGGCTGTAGCCCTCAGTGAGGGCCCAGCCCACCCGTAGGTGCGTGGCCTGAGCTGTCACAAATGGGGCCACCTCATCCACCATCACCTCGAAGTACCATTTGCCGTACTGCGTGGAGCCCTCGGCACGGCCCACAAAAGATGTTGGGGCGGATACTGCAAGAGAGGCAGGATGGAGCCTGGGTAAGGGGTGCGGGCTCATAGTCAGAGAGGGGGAGAGGGAGGGGGCTTATAGTCAGAGGGGGTGAGGGAGGTGCGGGCTCATAGTCAGAGAGGGGGAGAGGGAGGGGGCTCATAGTCAGAGGGAGAAGGGGGTGGGGGCTCATAGTCAGAGGGAGAAGGGGGGGGGGCTTATAGTCAGAGGGGGTGATGGGGTGGGGCTTATAGTCAGAGAGGGGGAGAGGGAGGGGGGCTCACAGTCAGAGGGGGAAGGGGGGGGGCTCATAGTCAGAGGGGGAAGGGGGTGGGGGCTCATAGTCAGAGAGGGGGAGGGAGGGGGCTCATAGTCAGAGAGGGGGAAAGGGTGGGAGCTTATAGTCAGAGGGGGTGAGGGGGTGGGGCTTATAGTTGGGGGTGGGGGGCTTATAAGGGGGGAGAAAGAGGGGAGTCTTGGGAAACAGAGTAAGATGGGGAGAGAGAAGAAAAAAATCCAGACTGAGGAAAGGCACAAAGCCCAGTGGGCGACAGAGGGAAGTCAGAGAGAACAGCTGACAGAGACACAGGAGACAGCAAGAGAACAGCTGACAGAGACACAGGAGACAGCAAGAGAACAGCTGACAGAGACACAGGAGACAGCAAGAGAACAGCTGACAGAGACACAGGAGACAGCAAGAGAACAGCTGACAGAGACACAGGAGACAGCAAGAGAACAGCTGACAGAGACGCAGGAGACAGCAAGAGAACAGCTGACAGAGACACAGGAGACAGCAAGAGAACAGCTGACAGAGACACAGGAGACAGCAAGAGAACAGCTGACAGAGACACAGGAGACAGCAAGAGAACAGCTGACAGAGACACAGGAGACAGCAAGAGAACAGCTGACAGAGACACAGGAGACAGCAAGAGAACAGCTGACAGAGACACAGGAGACAGCAAAGAGACAGAAAAAGGCAGAGACCAGCTCTGGAGAGACAGAACAGCAGGGAGGGCATTTGCCTTGCACGCGGTCAACCAGGGTTTGATACCCAGCATCCCATATCGTCCCCTGAGCGTGGCCAATAATGGTCCCTAAGCACTGAGCTAGGAGGTAATCCGGGGCATGGCCGGTGTGGCCCCAAAAAACAAAACAAGAGGCAGAGACAGGTGGAGGAAGACAGATGGACCACAGTGGCAGAGGACGGGGAGAGAGGGACAGACGGACCACAGTGGCAGAGGGCGCGAGAGAGAGGGACATATGGACCACAGTGGCAGAGGGCGTGGAGAGAGAGGACAGATGGACCACAGTGGCAGAGGGCGCAGAGAGAGAGGGACAGATGGACCACAGTGGCAGAGGGCGCGGAGAGAGAGGACAGATGGACCACAGTGGCAGAGGACGGGAGAGAGAGGACAGACGGACCACAGTGGCAGAGGATGCAGAGAGAGGACAGACGGACCACAGTGGCAGAATGGTGCAGAGAGAGGACAAACGGACCACAGTGGCAGAGGGCGCAGAGAGAGAGGACAGACGGACCACAGTGGCAGAGGGCGGAGAGAGAGGACAGACGGACCACAGTGGCAGAGGGCGCGAGAGAGAGAACAGACGGACCACAGTGGCAGAGAACACGGGGAGAGGACAGACCGGACCACAGTGGCAGAGGACACAGAGAGAGGACAGACAGACCACAGTGGCAGAGGACCGGAGAGAGAGGACAGACAGACCACAGTGGCAGAGGACACAGAGAGAGAGGACAGACGGACCACAGTGGCAGAGGACATGGAGAGAGAGGACAGACGGACCACAGTGGCAGAGGACACGGAGAGAGAGGACAGATGGACCACAGTGGCAGAGGACACAGAGAGAGAGGACAGACAGACCACAGTGGCAGAGGACACGGAGAGAGAGGACAGACAGACCACAGTGGCAGAGGACACAGAGAGAGAGGACAGACGGACCACAGTGGCAGAGGACATGGAGAGAGGACAGACGGACCACAGTGGCAGAGGACACGGAGAGAGAGGACAGACGGACCACAGTGGCAGAGGACACGGAGAGAGAGGACAGATGGACCACAGTGGCAGACTGGCTCATAGAGAGGAGGAGACCAGACACGGGCTCCTGTGGTGAGAGACGGGGACACAGCCATCTGGCCGGGGCTGCTGAGCCAGGTTGCTGGGTTCTGGGGCCAGGGGTGGGGTCAGGGGGCCAGGTGTGGGGTCAGGGGCCAGACCTAGTAACATAGTTGATGAGGTTGGTCTGCAGCAGGAGCTCCCGGCCGGGAGCAGGTTCTCGGTGATGAGGTCCTGGTTGGAGCGCACGGCCACTCCGTTGCACACACACAGGGAGCACAGCACCTCCAGCACCTGGAGGTCAAGGTCAGAGGTCAGGAGGGAGGCGCCAGGGTGGGGATTCTGGGAGGCCCTGGGTGGAAAGCGGGAAGCAAAGGTTCTGGAAATTCTGTCTGAGAGAAGGTGAAGCAAGTGGGAGGCCAGGTGAGATGCTGGGAGCATCTGAGCTGGGACAAGCATATAAGGTCAGGAAGGAGAGCCTGAGGTCAGAGGTCAGAGCAAGCGCATCAAAGGGTCATGGGGTCAGTGAAACCATGCAGGAATCGGAGATTTGAGGTTAGCAGGGGTGCACGTTTGGCTCTTCAGGAGCCCAGAGGCTCCTGTAAACGTGTGAGACAGTCAGAATCACGCAGTGGGGACAGGACACCTAAGGCTGCAGAAGTGGAAACGTCAGAGAACGTTTCAGAACTATAATGAGGCACCTCTGGGCAAGTGCCATAGCAGCACAGCGGGAGGGCCGTGCACAAAACCGGCCCAGGTTCCATCCTCAGCATCCCATATGGTCCCCAGAGCATGGACAGGAGTGACCCCTGAGCATCACCAGGTGTCACCCAAAAAGCAAAAAAATAATAATAATAATGAAAAATTAATGAGGCACCTCTGTGGCCAGAAGCCATTTTAAAACCATGGGTTTATAAGAAAGAAAGAGAGAGCACAGAACTAGGACGGGCAGGGAGGAACAGGGAGCTACTGGCTTCATGGAAGACAGCAGAGTTCAAGGTTCAAAGAAGGAGAGGTCAGGGGGGGGGCCACCTTGTGGTTCCGGCCATGCTTGTCCAGAAGAGAGATGATGGACTTGATGTGATTCTCCTGGATGATATTCAGAACCTCGGGACTCTCGATGAGGACACAGTACAGCACCTCCAGGATCCCTGCCCGAGAGCAGAGGGGTGGTGAGGCTCACCCCTCCTCAGGTAAGGCCCTATCTGCTCCCCTGGGGTTCTCTTACCAGATGAGGCCTCCAGCCGGTCCAGCTTGCTGACCAGCCAATCCAAGTTGGTGGAGAAGAGGGCACAATTGGTACGGTTGCCACGGATGAGAGAGGCTAAGGGGGGAAAGAGGGTCAGGCCAAGGGGATCCCGGGCCTGGGGTGCTCCAGGAGGAGTCGGGACCAGGGCCGCTTACCCAGGAGTTCATAGAGCAGGTTCACGATCTCTTTCCAGGACTCAGCTGCCTCTTCCCCTGCGAATTCGGCAAAGTGGGCAGCAGTGGTGTAGACGTTCAGGCGGTCAATGCAATTCAGGACCAGAGAGAGCATCCCCTGGGGTGGAGAAAAGGGCATCACCAGAGGAATTCCTGGCCCCTTCTCAGCCTTTCTTGGGTTTTCTCATTTTCTCTCCTCCCCACCCCCCACTTTGTTTTTTGTGTCACGCCCAACGATGCTCAGGGGTTACTCTTGGCTCTGCACTCAGGAATAATCTCTGGCAGTGCTCAGCAGGGGGCTCGAACCTGGGTTGGCCAAATGCAAGGGAAGTGCCCTCCCCTTGGCACTACCTCTCCAGCCCTGGTTTTCTCGTTTCTATTGCTCCGACAACAGTAGTGTCCCCAGAGCTAAACCAGCGCCATTACCTCCATGGCCATTCCCTCCCATCACTCTTCTCTCCTGCTCTGAAATCCCTGGTCATCTCAGCCTCTGCCCTGACCCTCACTCACACCCCCGCTGTGCTGCTCGCGTCCAGTTTCCTTTACATCTTTTTCCCCTGGTCCCCCTTGGCCAGAGTCACAGTCCACACCAACCACCAGAGAGATTTTTTATTTTAATTCTTGCCTTCTTTATATTGCAAACTATAACACACAGAGTAGCACATTAAACATACAGTTGAGGTCCCAGAGAAATAGCAATGTGGAGAAAGCACTTGCCTTGTATATGGGCAACTAGCATTTAATCCCCCCTGGAACACTGCCAGGAGTGATCCCTTAATTTTGTTTGTTTGGGCGCCATATCCAGCAATGCTCAGGGGTTACACCTGGCTCTGCGCAGGGGACCATCTGGGATCCCAGACTGATGGCATACAAAGCAGACACCCGACCGCTGTACTATCACTCCAGTCCTAGAAGTGATCCCTGAGCACAGAGCCAGGACTAAGCCCTGAGCACTGCCAGGTATGTCCCCAAAACCCAAAAATAAAACAAACTCATGGCAGAAGCTGTAACTTCTGCAAGGATGCATCCTGTCTGACATATATTCACTAAGACACTTTGCACCTTTCTTGTGCCCAGAAAGTGTTTCATGATTACACTTCAGGGCCTTTCTGAACAGCAAAATCAACAACAAAAGGGGCCAGAGCAATAGTCCAGCAGGTAGGGTGTTTGCCTTGCATGCAGCCAGCCCATGCCGGCCTGGGTTAGATCCTTGGCATCTCATATGGTCCCCCAAGCACCGCCAGGAGTTATTCCTGAGTGCAGAGCTAGGAGTAACCCCTGAGCGGCCAGGTGTGACCCAAAAAAGGAAAAAAAAAATCAACAACAACAAAAAGCACAAAAATGTGGACTAAAAAGACCCAGAATGTCCTCACTCAATACTGTCGTTAGATTCTTGGAAACTGCGATTTTAAGGGAAACAGCCTGTAACAAAAGCAGGTCCAGTGTGTAACAAAAGCAGGTCCAGTGCCTCCATCAACTGTTCCAGTGCTTCTCAGCAATGTTATCACAAAATGACTTTGAGCAGCATCACTGGAGGACAGGCTAGACAGGCTGGACAGGCGAGCAGGGACACTTGTTTACAGGTTGCAGCCAGAAGACTGAGTGGCCTTGGTCAGCCTCCACAAGGGAAAGGCCTGTCCAATGACTCAGAGATTTTACACTTTGTTCTTCCATGGCTTCTAAAGTGCAGCAAGTATTGATTTAGGAATTGCAACTAAATTTCAGCAAGAAGGGAAGTATTCCAGTGCAAAATCCAAGGAGGGAGAAAGGGATGGTAGGGGGATTGCCTTGCATGTGGGCCCACCTGCATTTGTTCCCCAGCATCCCATATGGTCCCCTGAGCACCATCCAGAGTAATTCCTGAGTGCAGAGCCAAGATTAACCCCTGAGTATCTTTGGGTGGGTGACCCAAAAAAAAGAGGCAAGAAGGATAAAGATGAGATATCAAGACCTGCACAGACAAATATGAAGAACCCCATTGTCTTGGAACCAGGTCAAGAGAGAGAAAATTGACAACCTACTCCCCCACTCCCCATTCCTTATCGCATAATCTTCTCTTCCAGGGATAACCTTCATCCTAAATAGAAGAGAAATCCTTTCTTCGCTTTTCCATTTTAGCGAAGGTATGTATGAGCCAACACACACATAATTTAGTTCGGCCTGTTTTTGAACTTGGGATAACAGCAAGCTTTGAAGATGGACTCTTTCGCTTAGTCTCATGCTCCAAGACTCAAGGCTCTGTTGCCTGCGACTGCCTGGTGACTCTCGCTGCTGTCAGGAGGACGTGGCACTGTTGGGAGCTATCCTGGAGGTGGCAAACATTTGGGCTGTTTCTAGTTTGGAGTTCTTACAAACAGTGCTGCAATGTGTTAAGAAAAGAAAGTGACAGGGGCTGACTCAAGCACTGGAGCACACGCCCCGCCTGTACCTGGCCCTGGGTCCGGTTCTTGGGGCCATGTGGCTCCCGAGCATTGCTGGAAGTGGCCCACACACAACGGTTTAAAAAAGGAAGTGGCAGGTCGCCAATGGAGGAGTGTGCTTTGCGCCCACCCAGACCTACCACCTAAGCTCATTGCAGTCCCCAGTCTCCTGTGGCATCACCCTCCCGAAGGAACGTGGCACTTACTGGCCAGTGTGGAACTTTCTGCTCACACCGATGAGCTCATCTTTTCCATTCCCCAAGGAATGGAAACATCATCTCCCCAAGATCTTTTTCCATTTGCCACCGGGAGGTGACCTCTGTCTGAACCCCTTTCCTCTCCCCTTTCTTGCCTCCTTTCTGCCTAGAACGCCCTTGCCCTTTGGACAGCTTCTTTTCAGGGCTTTTCTTCTTGCTAGCTGGAGCCTGCCTGGTTCACGAATCATTCAATAAAACCCACCAGATCTGGAAGGAACTCACTTTGGAATTTTGTTATTTATCCAATGACAGTTGCTGTATTTGGGACCTGGGGCCCTGATCATTCATGACCGTTGTATTGTGTCCCCATAAGAGAGACACACTTTGACTGGAATCAGAGTGTGGCATTGCCATTCACTGGCCACATAAAGACCTCAACCCTCCTTAGTCTTTCCCACGTTCAAGTGCTCTCACTGTAGCCCCTGTCTGCCCAGCTCACCTCATTCCAGTGACCCTGATCTCCTGGAGCTTCCCGGATATGCTCCATCTCATGGCCTGTGACATCCTTGCGGTCTCCTCTCCATCCCTGCCCCCTACCCCAGCCCCCCCACCCCTAGTTCAGGCTCAGGACACCCTCCATGCCCATGATCCCCTGAACACCACTGGGAGTGACCCCAAAACCAATAGCAATGAAAACATTTCTGCAATTCCAGCTCTAAGCCGTGTCCTGCTCTCTTTACCCTTCTAGAGCTCCCCAACTGCCCTTCTGCCTAGTGTTAGCTCATGGGTGATTGGTCTGACCTCCTGCTCCACGTCAGCTCCACAGACTGGAGTTGTTTACCGCTGCACCCCAGCATGCTTGTGGGGTTCAGGACTGCTCCTTAACCTCCCTGAACTCTACCTGTACCATGATGACAGTGGAAGGAAGTCATAGATGAGATCCCACATGGGGATAAAGGCGAGGCAATACTAACATTTACTAAACATCTACTATGTGTGGAAGGAAGTCATAGATGAGATCCCACATGGGGATAAAAGGCAAGGCAATACTAACGTTTACTAAACATCTACTGTGTGCTATGTTCTTCTACGGGCTTTGCATATCCCGTAGTAACATCAAAAACACTAGGTTTTGTTCTTTATTTCTGTGACCATTTCTGGTCTGACCTCCCCCCTCAGACTGGTAGTCCCTGGAGAGGTGCGGGGCTAAACTGGAAGCCTTTGAATGAACATACCTCCATGACCTGTGGGGACCTCAGAGGCCCCAGAGTTAGTTCCTTCTTCCCACCCACTCAGTTCCTCTCATTCAGATTGGGGGGTAAAGTGGAGCCCCCATCTCTTCCCTGTATGTTCTCATAATAGACTTCCCTCTCCGGACCCCAGCTGAATCGCGCACCTCTCCCTGTGTCTCCAGCCCTGCTGCTGGCAGGCCCCGGGGGTTCCGCCCTTCCATCCCAGAAGCTTGCCCCATCCCTTTCTCCTCTTCCCTTTCCAAGGTCTTACTTGGCCAGAGCTGCACCTAGGTGTCCCCCGACCTGACCTCCTGCGTGAGAGCAAGTCCTGCCCCGCTTCCTCTCCGGGGTTCCCCCACGCACTCAGAGGTCCCACCTCTTGCCCCACCATACGCCCCGCCCCTCCTTGGGGCCCCCGCCCCTAAGGTGTTCACCTGGTAGAGCTGACCCGACCTTCCTGCTCTCATAGATCCAGGTCCTTTTGTCCGCCACCTGCCCCACCCACTACCAGACCACTACTTCCCCAGCCTCCTCAGCCATCAACCCTGCTGCTGGGCTTTGCAGCCACACCCCAATGCCATGCCCTTTGTGCTTCCCCACCTCCTGCCCCAAACCCCGCCTTCAAAGCCCCGCCCCTTTGCTGTCCCCCCTGGAGCCCCACCCTTCGCCAGGCCCGCCTTCCCGGTGGCCCCGCCCCTATCCCCGCCCCACCAGCTTAAGTCCCCGCCCCAAGTGGCCCCGCCCTCGCCCAGCCCCACCTCCTCCTGGAAGAGACTCTGGCGGTTGCGCAGGCTTCGTAGCTTGCTCTGCTTCTCCTCATGCTGCAGCTCCTCAGAAGGAGGCTCGAAGTAGCCGATAAGGTCCTGCAGACTCAGGATGACGCCCTCGATGGGCAGCGCTGTGCCAGCCGGCGGTCCCGAACCTCGCGGCTTCCCGCTGAAGCTGTCCAGGCCCCTATGGGATCACACCTTCTCAGCCAGCCCACCCTTGCACCCCATGTCAGCATTGAACGTGACTCTGGTTCCATCCCGGGCTCCTGTGGGACCCTTTGCTGAGACACGGGCAAGGGCGCTGGCCCAAACAGGGACTGGCACCTAACCAGGATTCCCAGCAGGGGCCAAGCGAGGACCCTGGGGTCAGGGTGTGAAAATAAGGTGTTGATCAGGGGGTATGCATGCTCCTGAGGTCAGACTAGGGCTCAAGTGTCCAGGGGTCAGGGGTTAGGGGTTAGGGTCTGACAGATGAGTGAGAGAGACGATGACTGGTGGGAGATGAGCAGTGGGAGAAGAGCGGATCAGGGGTGCCCCCCACAAAGCTCACTTTATGAACTGATTGTACAGGCCGGCGGTACTGTAGATCATGCGGGCCGCCTGCGACTCTTCCTGCTGGCAGCGGGTCAGAGACAGCGCGTCGTCCATGTGGCCCTCCTGGTGCAGTATGGCCTGGCCATGGGGACAAAAGTCAGGCTGGGCTCCCCGACTCGAGACCAAAATGGCCCAACCTGGGCTAGAGCAATAATCCAGCGGGTAGGGCTGCACACACTAATTTTGATCCCCGGCATCCCATACGATCCCCTGAGCACCGCCAGGAGTAATTCCTGAATGCAGAGTCAGGAGTAACCCCTGAGCACTGCCGGGAGTGAACCCCCAAAAAATGGCCCAACCTTCCAATCTCTCTGACAATCCCTTCTTTTTTGAAGGGGTAGGGGCCCTTACTCAGCGCTTACTCCTGGCTGACCTCGGGGACCATATGTGGTGCCCGGGATCAAACCCAGATCAACTGCATGCAGGGCAATCACCCTACTCGCTGTGCTAACGGCTAGCACAAAACCGCTTGTGGCAATCACAGCAGGGGCTGACTAGGGACATAGTCAGCACATGTGGGACACTGAGGCCCTGAAGACTAGATCCTTGCCAGGAAGGTGCTCAGCTATCCCCGCACTGTTCTCCAGCCCTCCTCACCTGTGTTCCTACACACACACACACACACACACACCCTGTTATGACTAGTGATTCACCCCCTGTTAAATATTACTCTCAGTTGGCTTGTCACTGGCTGTCTTCTTCTCTCTTGCTGCCTCAATCTGAATTAACATATCCATATATATGTTCTTTGTTTCTTATTTTGTTTTGTTTTATTTTGTTTTGTTTGAATCTCACCCTGCAATTCTCAGGGCTTACTCCTGGCTGAGTGCGGAGGATCGAACTCACGTCAGTCCTGTGAGAAGGCAAGTGCTATACCTGCTAAATTTTTCCTGCAGCTCCTACAATCCATCTTTCCTCTCATCAGCCGTTTCTCTCTCATTCCTGCCCTCGAAGTCCCAGAGGCTTGTAGCCACCCTCATCCCCTCCTGTTTGCCCCCCGCCCTTCCCCTGCCAAACACCCACCTTCTTCTTGAGCACCCCAAGTCGCAGCGCCTTGGGGTCAGGGGCTCGCGTAGGTGAGCCACAGGCCTGAGGCCACGTGCTGCACAAAGCACAGTGACTCCCCGTACTTGATCTCAGGGGGCCATGCCCTCCACATCCCGCTTGGGGGCCACATCCAGCTTCTCCTGCAGGGGCAGAGGTCAGAGGTCAGCCTCCTATGCCTGCTCCCCACCGAGAGACCGTGGCACAGGTGGGAGGTGAGGCAGACACCCTAACCCACTGACCTTGGAGATTCGGAAGCAGAAGGAAGTGGCCTTGGTGTGGGCCTTGCTGGCATCCACCATCACCAGGCCCTGGTCCTCGGTGAGTGCCAGGTACCGCCCAGTGGTGACATGGCGGAGGCGCAGTGGCTGGCCCCAGCGCAGATGGCTCCCGCTCCAGCTGGGGGGGGGGGGCCAAGAGGCTCAGGACTCAGCGGATCCCACAGTCCTCCCAGGACACCCAGCCCTCTTCCAGGAGACCCCAACTTTCTTTGGACCTCAAATCTCTTGTCTATAGGAAGGTTTGGTCACACTCAGTAGTGCTCAGGGGGTCACAGAACTGGGAATCAAGCCAGACCTCTCCCTCAAAGCTGCATCAGGGGCCAGAGTGACAGTACAGCAGGTAGGGTGCTTGTCCTACATGCAGCCAACCCAGGTTCAATCTCTGGCATCCCATAAGGCCCCCCGAACACCGCCAGGAGAAATTCCTGAGCTCAAAGCCAGAAGTGGTCCCTAAGCATCACCAGGTGTGGTCCAAATCTTCACCAAAAAAGCTGCATGTTAGCTCCAGAGTTATCTCCCCTCAAATCTTTCTCAGAACCCTCTAAGTCTCTTTCGTCCTCAGTGATCCATCTGATGTCTCCAGGGACCACAATATCCCCCAGACCCTTAATTTTCTCTCCTTATACTTCCTATATCTTTATTCTAGAGTCCCTAGTCATCCATCATGTACCACCCCACCCAGAGACTCCCCAGCCCACCTCCCATTTCCCCAGGATACTACGATTCCTAGGATAACCTTCATTCTTCTCTTGAGCACCCAGATTTCCCCTTCAGACCCTCCCCCGGTTGTTCCCTCAGGTCCGGTTCTGTCCTCCCAGCCCCAGAAGCTCCTGGTCCCTCACACCTGATTCTCAGCGGCTCCAACCTCCAGAGGGAACGGGCATGGTGCACACAGCTCCCCCTTCATAGTACACCACTCTGGGGGTGCAGGAGAGAGTGAGGTTAGGGGTTCAGGCTGCAGCCATCCAGGGTCAGGACCCCCAGCCCACTTTTTGCCCACAGGGTCTCCCAGCCCAGACCTGCGCTGGTCCTCGCTGTCAGAGGGGGAGATGGTCAGACATTCATCCATGTGTCCGTGAAAGAGGCGCAAGACGTGGCCTCCTGTCACAAAGCCTGAATGGGAAAAGGGAAGGTTGGAGTTGAGGATCTCTGTGTCTTCCCTGTGAGAGGCAGGGGGTTGGCATGGGCTCAGCAGTGTGAGAGGTGAGTCTTAGGGTACAAAGTGGTAATCAAGGGGCTGGAGCGATAGTCCAGCGGGTAGGGCGTTTGCCTTGCATGCAGCCACCTGGGTTCGATCCCCAGCATCCCATATGGTCCCCCAAGCACCGCCAGGAGTAATTCCTGAGTGCAGAGCCAGGAGAAACCCCTGAGCATTGCTGGTTGTGACGCAAAAAAAAAAAAAAGCCAAAAAAAAAAAAGTGGCAATGAAATGTTTGGACTCAGATGAAGTTTTTAGGTGGGGTATGAGTTTTGGAGTCTAAGGTTGGGGACTGGTTTGGATTTATTGTTTGAGTCTAATGTTCCCTAATGTTGAGGTCTGAGCCCGGAGCTGGCTTTGGGAGTCTGGGTGCAGGTATGGTGCTTGAATTGGGGTCCGATTTTTTTAGTGTTCTTTGAGGGGTCAGAGGCTGGTGTCAGAGGTTTGGGGTCTGATTTTGCAGGTACTGAACCCTGAATTAAGAAGTTGGTGTGTCTGTGTTTCAAGATGTTACACAAACACCTAAATCTCAGATGCAGGGTTTGGAGCCTCAGCTTGGGTCGGGTTTGGGCTATTGGAGAGTTGGGAGGCGTGTGATGGCGGATTCAAAGGTTTGGGGCTCATGATTGAAGTCTTCACATGGGCTCTGAATCTGGGTGATAAAGAGGGAGACGGAAGTTGGAACTTGGAGGCCCGCAATTTAGTGGGTGGTAGGTGAGACCCAAAGGAAAGTCGGGGCCCTGAGTCTGTGTGCAGGCTCTGGGGTCAGCGCTCTGAGGTCCAGCTGCAAGGCTGAAGCTCTGATCTTTGATTTGCATTTAAGGTCAGGCCTCTAGCAGCTGAGAGGGGCGTGTCTTGGGGACACATTCTTTCTGGTCTGTGTTTGAGAGTCTTTCTTTTATTCTTTTTGTCTGTTTGGTTTTGGGGGCCACACGGTGGTGCTCAGGGTTTACTGAGCTCAGGGATGACTCCGTGAGGGATGACTCCGTGCTCAGGGATCACTCCTGGCAGTGTTTAGTGGACCATATGGGTGCCAAGAATTAAACCTGGGTCAGCCACATGCAAGGCAAGTATAATCACTCTGGCCCCCTGAGTTTGGGAGTCTTATACTTTGGAAGGTTGGGTGTCTGAGTTCTGGCCCTGGGTTTGAAGGCCTAAGTGTGAAGGTCATAATTTGAAGGTCTAGGTTTGGGGCCCAAAGGCAATGCTGGAGGTCTGGGGTTTTGTTTTGTTTTTGTTTGGGGGGTCTGAGTGCAGTCGGGGAGCCTCACCCTCTTCGCTGCAGGAGCAAATGGGGTTCACGCTCCACAGGGTTTGCATGAAGGAGGCATCGGCCTGGAGCTCCCGCTGGCGGTGGACAGGTGCTGGGGTCACCAGAGATAGTGGAGAGAGGACAACAGTTTGAGGCCACAGGCCACGTAGGGCTGGGAACGGGGCAGATGGGAAACAAATTTACACGACTCAGCTGCCCAAGATCAAGTCAGGAAATGGGGCAGCAGAAGCCAGAAGTTGAAGGCCAGAGGTCAGGGAACTAGAAACGGGGCATCAGGCAAAGTCCTGTGGAGGTAAAGGGTCCTTCTTTAGCCCCAGCCCTGAGCCAACTGAGGGTGGGGGATTCTCACCAGGTAGCGCTCGGAGGAGACGCTGACCAGGATGAGGTCGCCCCCGACACGGACCTTTTCTCCTTCGGACCTTTGCTTAGAGGCTGGGTGCATGGTCCACCAACATGCTTCTCCTGGGGGGGGGGCAAGGAGGCGGGAGGCGTGGCAGGATCAGGACTTCATTTCCCAGAATGCTCTGCCCCACGGCTCTTCCAGAATGCTCTGCCCTGGGGATCCTCCAGAATGCTGAGCACAAAGATCATCCCAGAATGCTCTGCGCCAGGGAACATCCCAAGATGCTCTTCTCCTGGGGCATTTCGGTCTCTGAGCCTCCCAAGCCCCCTGCCCCAAACCCCTCTACTAGCTCTGCCTCTGCCTCCCAGGCCCTCTTTCTGTCCTCAGACTTTGCCAAGGGCTCCCCATGACTTGTCCAAAGGTGATGCTCGACCCTCTCACGCCCCTCAAGCGCTGCCGATCTCCTGCACCCCAACTTTTCTCCTGCACTGTCCCCGGCAACCCTGTCCCCTGCAGCCCCAGCACCTGTCGGCCTCCTCCTGCAGCCCCACGTCGAAGGCCAGCTTGTCGGTCATGGAGCGGGAGGTGGTGAGGCAGCTGAGGTACTGTGGGGAGAGGGGTGTCAGCCCGACCTCAGGCTCGCCTCTCTCCCCCCCCCCCCTCCTCCCGCGTTACTCACCATGCGACTGTGAGCGTGCCGGAGGAGGATGGCGTGGCCGCACAGGAGAGTCCCGGTGGCCCCCACCCTGGGATGACTGTTGGAGGAGGGTGGGGGCACATAGTCAGCACAGAACCCCTGAGAGCTGAGATGTCTCCCAGGCAGGGGGTGCCCCCATAGAACACCATGCTTAGGCAGGCGTGCAAGAACCCTTGCACCGAGCCAGAGAGAGTGCAGGGGATAAGGCTCTTTTTCTTGCACGCGGCCTGCTTGGATCCCTGGCACCACATATGGTCCCCCCAATAATGCCAGGAGTGACCCCCTAAGCACAGAGCCAGGAGTAACCACTGCTGGGTATGACCATAAAACCAACCCCCTTAAAAAATTTTTTTTGTGGTCCAGTGTTCCAATTTGGCCGAAGTCCACTCTTGACCTCCCTGGTTCCTTCACCTTGAGAACCAGGCCCCAGAGTCACCCATGGAGGGAGTCCCCTCTTCTGAGTGCCTGGGGACACTCTGGGAGCCCCGGGATGTGGGCATGGTCCTGGTCCCCTCTGCTCAAGGCTGTCACCCATGGGCATTGCTGCAATGTTTGAACTTGACCCTGGGACCCTGCCCAGCACAAAGACATCCAGCTTCTGCTGCACAGAGCGGGGGTTCTCCGGGCTCCCTGGCATCATACCTGCCCCCATGCCCATCCTCCGAGGGAGCCATGTGATGATCACGTGATCACATGGCTGGACCGCTGCTGGACCCAGGGAACTCACACTGGGGAGAGGGGAGGGGCTCCATGCCGAGAGGAGGTGGGAGGATGAGGGGGGGAGAAACGAGAGAAGGAGGGGGCAAGAGGCAGGAAGCAGGGCTCACAGCCCCCACCCCCTTCCTTCTTTCCTTCCTGCCTGCCCTGTGCTGGGCTCCACAGGCCCTGACAGCTGGGGTGTGGGGAGACCCCCAGCCCCTGTGTGCAGGATGCGGCCCAAGAGTTGGGCCTGAGGGCAGGAGAGGTGGGGTCAGCACAGGTGGACCTGAGGCCAGACCTACCCACTTATCCAAATTGAGGGGCCTGTGTGGGGCGGGGCAGAAAAAGGAAGAAGAGACACTGTGAAGGTCCCCGCTTTCCCCAGCCCTGCGCCCCACCACACGAGCCTCACCTCCACGCCAGCCTCCACAGAGTTAGCCAGCATCTCCTGCAGGGCACGGACGGACAGGGACTGCTCCAGCACAAAGCAGCAGATGGCCAGATCGGGGGCACATTCTGGGGAGGGATGAAGTACTGCTAGCTCTGGAGCCTGAATTTCCCCCTTAGAGACTCTGGCCCCTGCTGCCCCCCTTCACATCCCCTGCAGCCATGCCCATGTCACGAAAACTCCCTGCTCCACCTCCTTCTATTATGCTAGAAGCTTCCACACCACCCTCCCTGCTGCACCTCCTGGGAGCCTCAGCCATCACTGCCCACCCACAGCACCACCAGAGCGGCCCCTGGCCTCCCTCTGAAGAGACCCTCAGTCTCTCCAACCCCAAGGGGACGCTCCGCTCCAGCGCCACCATCAGACAGACCTCGGTCCCACCTCCTCCCTCAGACCTATGCACCCGCTGGAGAGCACAGATGGGGCCAGCCTTCCCCCCCAGGCTCCGCCCTCCCCTTGGTTCCCCCTTGCACCCCACACCCCTGGTCTCCTTCCCCTCCTTTTACGTCCCCCACCCCGTCTTCCCTCACCATCACCTCCTCCCATCAGCCTCGAGCCAGCACCTGGAGCTACCTCCGCCCCCCCAGACCAAAATGAGCACACTCTCTCCCTCTCCCTCTCTCTCTCTCTCTCTCTCTCTCTCTCAAACACACACACTCACACACACATATTCACATACCTGTACATATGCACACATCTGCACACACTGCTGCACACACTCTCCCACACACACACACTCACGCGCAGCTTCCCTCCCTACAAAGATCCCAGCTCAGACTGTCTTCCTGCCCCAGACACCGGCCTCCTCAGCTCCCTGGGCCTCTGGCCTTGCCCCTCTCCTCCAGCACCCGCCCTGTCCCTCTGTGAATCCTGCACAGACCTGGGCATTGCTGGTGGGCTCCAGGAAGCAGAGGCGGTTGCCAAAGCCCTCGGCGGCCAGACACAGCTTCAGTTGCTCCCTTGAGGACGGTTGCACTGCACTGCAAGACCACCTCATCATCCTGGAGAGGCACAGGGGTATCAGGCTCACCCGCCTCCCACAGACGCGGCCCGCCATCTCTCTCCATGCATGCGTGAAGCTCCCACCCCACCATCCACGTTCCTCCAGCCGCTGTAGCATGAGCAGCCTCCTGAAGGCCTCAACCACAAGAGCCACATTGTCGCCATTTGGGACGGAAGTGATAGCACAGCAGAAAGGACACTTGCCTTGCACACAGCTGACCCAGGTTTGTCCCCAGCATCCCATATTGTGCTCCAAGCCCTGCTAGGAGTTATCCCTAAGCGCAGAGCCAGAAGTAAGCCCTGAGCACCTTGGTGTGCCCCCCCACCAAAAAAAAAGTGTGGTGACTGAGGCTCAAAATTAAGCCCGGGCTTGTTCAACACACGACAGGGAAAGAGAGGCTGGGATTTGAACAAGTCTGAAGCCTCCCTGCTGGTGTAGACAAAGTCGACTTGGGAAGGTGGACACTAAGCACTTCAGTGTACTTTAATGTTTTATTTTATTTTGGTTTTATCGTGTGTGTGTGTGTGTGTGTGTGTGTGTGTGTGTGTGTGTACTCATGCTCTCATTATGAGCAAGTCCCTAGCTCGTTTGTTTGTTTGTTTGGTGGCCATCCCTGGTTCTGCATTCAGGGGTCACTCCTGGCCTGGCTCAGAGGACCTTATGGGGTGCTCGTGATCAAATCCCGATTGGCCACATGGAAGGCAAGTGCTCTACCCACTGTACTATGTACTGTTGCTCAGCCGCTCACTCTTTTAGAGAGCAAATTCTGGACCCAGAGGGAGCTCAATGTATGCAGCCGTGGATTCCATCCCTCATACCTTCCAACCCAGCATGTGAGGGGCTTTCTAAGACACCTGAGCTCCAGCCTAAGCCTGACTGGGCACTGCAGGGGAGAGACAGTGCCATAAAGGATAGCCCGACTGATGACAGCCCAGAAGAATGCTGAGTTATCTGGCAATTTTGTCTACATACAGGGCCGGAGCGATAGCCCAGCGGTAGGGCGTTGCCTTGCACTCTGGCCAGCCTGTGCCGGCCCGGGTTCGATCCCCGCATCCCATATGGTCCCCCGAGCACTGCCAGGAGTTATTCCTGAGTGCAGAGCCAGGAGTAACCCCCTGAGCATCGCCGGTGTGACCCAAAAAAGAAAAAAAATGTCTACATGCAAATGTCGTGGAATGTGATCATAGGTGGCCAACTGATGTGGTCACCACACAGGACCACGTGGGGCCACATAAGACCACAGAGAACACGTAGGATCATGTGGGATCATATAGAAGAACTGTATGGGACAGGGAGGGACTGCATAGGACTCCACAGGACTTCACAGCACTCTCAGGTCATATGACCTGACTGGACTCCATAGGACCATAGATGAAGCTCATTGTTAAGCAACGTGTGACTGAACTCAGTTTCCTGCCTCTGATAAGGGGCAGTGCAGTGGTTTTGTGAGAGCCCGCCTGTGCATTCAGGAAGCAGACACTGAAGAACTGAAGGGCCAAGGGACCCTTGTGTCCACCACTCACTCTCAAATAAGTCAGGGGTTTCCCCTGACTTCATACTTCTGTGAAAGAAGGAGGTGGGGCTAGCAGATGAAGCTGATACATCAATATCGGCAACCTTTGGGGCCAACACCCACAGGCCAACTGGGTGTCATCTCAGTTAATCCTGCAACTTTTTTCTAACTTCCAAGTGATTTTTAGACCATGTATGAACATTTGAAATAAAACTGGGGTCAGGGGTGATAGTACAGCAAGCAGCTAGGAAGCTTGCCTTGCACACAACCTATCCAGGTTCAATCCACGGCTCCCCATATAGTCCCCCCAAACTCTGCCAGAAGTGATTCCTAAGTGCAAAGCCAGAATTAAGCTCTGCACACTCGCTGGGTATGACCCCAAAAATAAACAAAATAAAAATATTAATAAAATGAAAGTATTTTCTAGGTACTGGCTTCCGTGGTGAGAATGTCCTAACTCATTTAAACCTCAGAGGTTTTAACCTTTTATGGGAAGCCAAGGAAAGAAAGACCTAGAGAGGTCAAGGTCAAGATGCCGAGCCAAGGTCACACAGAGGAGTTAATGGAGCTGGAATTTGATGCCAATTTGATCCCAATTTGACCTGGCTCTGTAAATCACATCTTAGAACACTAGATCTCCCCTTCTTACCGTTCTATACTGAAGGGATTGCATGTGTGATCCTTGGTCCCAAACCTAGGCATGTAATGAACTGCACTAGTGAGATTTCTGTAAGAGCACCATTTGCCCAGCAAAATCTCCCTGATAACACTTTTCTCAGACTGTGTCATCACTAAGTGGTGAGTGACTATATGACAGTTCATCTTGAACTTTTATAGTTCCTGGGCAGTTTTTAAGCCTCTTACAGAGAGCAATCAATAGAAAATAAGGAGGGGGCCGTAGCTATGTAGCTCAAAAGGTCAGAGTATAGGCTCTGTCTATGGAAGCCCTGGACTCTATCCCCTGCACCACATAGTTCCAGCCAAACCTTACTGGCTGTCTCCCCATGGAAAAGAAAAGTACATTTGTTTGTTTGTTTGTTTAGCTATTTCTTTATTATTTATCTATTTATTTATCTAGTTTGGTTTTGAGACTATACCCAGCTCTACTCATGGCTTATTCCTGGCTCTTGGCTCAGGGATCACTTCTGGCAGGGCTCAGAAGACCATATGGGATATGAGGAATCGAACCCAGGTTGGCTTGTGTACAATCCACTATCACTCTAGCCTCAACACTTTTTAAGTGATGAGGGTCAGGAGGTTGCTCAGTAATTATGCACAGGTGTGAGGCCCTGGGGTCAATTTCTAGCATGCACACACACACACACACACACACACACACGATGAAGACCCCAGCCCTGAGCAATTGGTGTTCCAGCTTATAAGGAAGGAAACTGAGCACCACAGGTATGACCCCAAAAAACAAAATAAAGGAAACAGGTCCCAGGCAGTCAGGGATTACTCAGACACACCCATCCCCATCCTTGACTCTGACCTTTAGGCAGCCCTAAAGGACAGACATCTGTCTTTCTGTCGGCCCTGGGGCTGTCCTGGGGCTGCGGGCCTATGCTGACCCTGACCTGGTGCTGTGTTTTTTCCAGGAACCACAGGGCTGTGCTCAGCACAGGCCCACGATGGCTCTGCCTTCTTCTCGGGTTCTCCAGGCATGAATAGTGAACCAAGGTGGGCCCTGTCCTGAGCCCCAGATCAATAATGGGGGGATCTAAGGAGATAAGATCCCTGTCCTCAGGGAGCAACAAAGGTGAATCCATTCCTAGTGTTCATGAGATACACATTATGTATGGAAAACTGGACCTGGATTTACACAAGAGAGTGACTGTGGGGCAGGAGGACGTGGCGGGAGGTGGTGGTACAGCCTCCGAGGAGGTGACATAGGAGCTGAGCCTTGTCCGAAGGACAAGATGGAATCGGAAGGAAGAAAGTTCAGGAAATAGGGCTGCCTGCACAGAGGCCCTTGGCTGGGAAGGACTCGAGGGTGCTGAGGAAGGCAGGGGCAGGGGCTTGCAGGGATAGGGGGAGTCATGGGAAAGGCTGGAGCCCCAGGAATATGTGCACAGGCCCCCAGAATCTTAATGGGGCACATGTTGGTCCCCATTTCCCAGACTGGGTAGTGAGACACAGAGAGAAGAATGAAATTCACTGGCCCTGGGGCTGGAGCGATAGCCCAGCGGTAGGGCATTTGCCTTGCATGCAACTGGCCCATGCTGGCCAGGGTTTGATCCCCAGCATCCCATATGGTCCCCTGAGCACCGCCAGGAGTAATTCCTGAGTGCAGAGCCAGGAGAAACTCCTGAGCATTGCTGGGTCTGACCCAAAAAAGCAAAAAGAAAGAAAGAAAAGAAAGAAAGAAAGAAAGAAAGAAAGAAAGAAAGAAAGAAAGAAAGAAAGAAAGAAAGAAAGAAAGAAAGAAAGAAAGAAAGAAAGAAAGAAAGAAAGAAAGAAAGAAGGAGGGAGGAGAGAGGGAGGGAGGGAGGGAGGGAGGGGGAGGGAGGGGAGGGGAGGGAGGGAGGGAGGGGAGGGGAGGGGGAGGGGGGGGAGGGAGGGAAGGAAGGAAGGGAAGGAAGGAAGGGAAGGAAGGAAGGAAGGAAGGAAGGAAGGAAGGAAGGAAGGGAAGGAAGGAAGAAGGAAGGAAGGAAGGAAGGAAGGAAGGAAGGAAGGAAGGAAGGGAGGAAGAGAAAGAAAGAAAGAGAGAGAGAAAGAAAGAAAGAGAAAGAAAGAAAGAAAGAAAGAAAGAAAGAAAGAAAGAAAGAAAGAAAGAAAGAAAGAAAGAAAGAAAGAAAGAAAGAAAGAAAGAAAAAGAAAGAAAGAAAGAAAGAAAGAAAGAAAGAAAGAAGAAAGAAAGAAAGAAAGAAAGAAAGAAAGAAAGAAAGAAAGAAAGAAAGAAAGAAAGAAAGAAAGAAAGAAAGAAAGAAAGAAAGAAAGAAAGAAAGAAAGAAAGAAAGAAAGAAAACCAGTCAGAAACCTCTATGACCTGGTCTATGGCCAAGCCAGGGTGGAAACCAGAGAAAGGGGCTCTAATGACACCACCAGAATTTTCCAACCAAGAGGCTGGAGAGATAGTACAGCGGGTAGGGTACTTTCCTTGCACGTGGCTGACCTGGGTTCAATCCCCAGCATCTCATATGGTTCTCTGAGCACCAATTCAGGAGTTAACTCCTGAGCAATGCTGGGTGTGGCAAAAAAAAAAAAAAAAGAAATTCTCCAACCAAGATGTCTCCTCCCTCTGAATAGAGTGGGAGAGGGTAGCTTCTTCAAACCCACCACCACATGTGTGTGCCCCAGCACACCAAAACAATGACAGCAGCGACCAAAAGGGGAAGGGCTGGGGAAGCCAGTTTTTAAATGAAATCAACATAGCGCTTCCTCACAGCTGCAATCTTTGGCCCGAAACCAAGAGGGTTGTTATGAGGAGAGTAAAGGGTCTGTCCCATTAGCGAGCTCCAAGTGGGATTCTGCTCTGGAGAAACCTTTGTCTTGGCCAGTTAGGAGGTCACCTTCCACGAAACTGGTTTGGGAGGTGTTAGCCACTAGGATTGAAAAGTGAAGTAAGCTGGGGCCGGAGCCATAGAACAGAAGGATGGGTGCTTGCTTTGCATGCATCTGATCCTTTAAACTCTACCAGGAGGGGCCGGAGTGATAGCCCAGAGGGTAGGGCATTTGCCTTGCACGCTGCCAGCCCATGCCTGCCTGGGTTCAATCCCTGGTATCCCATATGGTCCCCCGAGCACCACCAGGAGTGATTCCTGAGTGCAGAGCCAGGAGAAACCCCTGAGCATTGCCGAGTGTGACCCAAAAAAGCAAAAAAAAAATAAATAAATAAATCACTGTATCACTGTCTTCCCATTCATCATCGATTTGCTCGAGCGGGCACCAGTAACATCTCCATATGACCTGTCTCATGCAAGTAGAGCCCAAGGGCACCTGCTTGCTCCAGGAACATAAAGAGCCTCAAAACATTCCATCAGGTCATGGGAATGAGGTCTATAATTGTTACTGGTATTTGGCATATCAAATACAACACGGGTAGCTTGCCAGGCTCTGCCGTGCGGGTAGCATACTCTTGTAGTCATGTCAAAATCCAGCATTTATTGATGAACCTGTGATAAGCTGGTTTGCTGGGTGGAGTGCTGATGAGGGGGAATTCCGGGTGTGGAAAATGGAGGCCCCCATGGAGTGGGGGTCGTCTGGCTTGTTGCGAGGCTCTGCAGGGGTGGCGGGCCAGGGCTAGAACCTGCCATCCCTCCCGGGTGCCTCATGAGTGGCTGGGCACAGGGAGAGCCAGTAGCAGCTCTGCCCCCATGTCTGCGAGTCTCTGATCAGCATACCTGGGCCGGATTAAAAAAAGACTCCTGCAGGATGAATCTCGATGAGCCGGGTTGTGATAGGCTGGTCTTTTAAATAAATAAATAAATAAATAAATAAGAATAAACTCTACCAGGAGTGATTTCTGAGCCAGGAGTAAACCCTGAGCACGACCAGGTGTTGCCCAGGGGCTGGAGCGATAGTCCAGCGGGTAAGGCATTTGCCTTGCATGCACCCGATCAGGGTTCGATCCCGGCATCCCATGTGGTCCCCCACGCAGTGCCAGGAGTGATTTCTGAGTGCAGAGCCAGGAGTAATCTCTGAGCATCGTTGGGTGTGACCCAAAAAAGCAAAATAGATAAATAAATAAAAATAAAAAAAGAATTTAGATAGATAGGAGAGAGAGAGAGAGAGAGAGAGAGAGAGAGAGAGAGAGAGAGATTTAACTGAAGTAAGAGAACAAGAACAGAAACAGCAGCTGCCCCTGGGCTCCAAGATCCACCAACATCGACATTACATGCTGCGTGTGACTCCATTTGGTTAAAAATAGGCATATGTGCAAATACACCTTGTTTGTCGTCATCACGTGAATCACTAGAATTAGAGACTATGCCAACCCCGTGGGGAAGTGACAGCTTCTTCACCAACGGAAAGTCACTTGTCCCCCCACCAGACACAAATCTCAATCATTTGGACCCCAGTCAGAACCAACATCAAATGAAGCACAGTGGAATTAAGATATCTTTGGCATCACTCTGAGCACCACCAAGGGTCGCTCCTGAGCACAGACCCAAGAGTAGTCCCTGAGCACCACAAGGTATGGGGTCCAAGCCCTCCGAAAATAAACAGAATGGAGCAAGATGCTGAACACACACTGACGTTCCCAGTAGAATTTCCAGCGCCTAAAGCTGCCGGCCGGCAGAGTAGGGGGAGGGACCTGAGGCAGCTTTCTGGGGTGAAGGAAATGTTTTATGCCTAACTGTGGATTTGAAGATACCAGTTTGTTCAAACACACAGAAGCGTAACCCCAAAACGGGTGCAGTGGATTGCAGGTCATGGAGATGTCAATAAAGTTGATTAAAGCTGATTTTTCTCTTATTTTTTTTGGCAGGTCACACCTGTGGGTGCTCAGGAATGACCCTTGGAGGGACTCGGGAACCCCTAAGTAGGGTCAGCCACATGGAAGTTGAGCTCCTTAACCTCTGTACTATCTCTCTACAACCAATCAAGTTGATTTTGTTTGTTTGACTTGTATTTTGGGGCCACCCCAGCAGCACTCAGGGCTTGCTCCTCACTTTGCACCCAGGGATCAATCCTGGCAGGCCCAGGAGACCATACAGGAAGCCAGGAATTGAACATGGATCAGCCACATGCAGGGCAAATGCCCTACCTGCTGCATTATCACTCCAGCCCAATAAAGTTGATTTCTTAAATAATTTTATTTGTATACATATATCGTAGACTGTAACAGATTCCTTTCTGGGGCTCGGGGTACAATCTCATTCACATTCATGTGTCTTCCTTGCATGCAGACAACTTGAACCCCAACATCCAATAGGGTTTCCCAAGAACTTCCAGAAGTGATCTCTGAGCACAGTGTCAGGAGTAGGCCCTGGAACACCACTGGATGTGGCCCAAAAACAATAAACAAATAAAATTCAGACAAATTAGGCCCACTCTAGGGTCAGGAGAGGCCAGACTAGACTTCTAGAAGCCCAGGCTGGTGGCAGAGACCACTGTGAGCCCAGAAGACTCTGGGCTCTGCTGGGGCCCCGGGACATCAGGAGGACACACCCCAGCCTTGTCCTGGGTGGGCTGGGGCCCCCACAGGCCCTGCTTCCCTCCCCATTGTGGAGTTCAGTCAGGGCCCAGCCTCTGAAGGCCCCACAGCACAGTCAGAACTAGATGCCCCAGGAGCCAGTGGCCCTAGTCACAGGGTCTGGGGTAGGGACTTGCCCATCAGGGGCAGATGGCCACGGTCACCTTCTGGATGAGACCAGAGCCTGAGCCGTGGTGTCAGCGAAAGGACTGGGACTGGGGCAGGCGCCTGGTGAAGTCGAGGGTCCAGCTGTCCCCATCCTTCACCACTAACGCCAGCTGTTCCTTCCTCCTGCCCCAGGAAACCCGAGTCGCCTCATTGGTCCCTATTCTGGGCTGGAATGCTGTGTCAGCACTTGCCCAGGGCCCAGGACAGGGCAAGAGGCCTAGTGCCCGGGTCAGCCGACCTGGCCCAGAATAGAGAACATCCCCTGACATACACACGCCCCTCCGACTCACACACTCTGAGCCCCTAGAGGGAAATGTGGGCAGGACTCTGAGAGGGGCTGGCCCTCCCGCTCCTCTCCTGGCCCCAGCCAGGTCCAGAAAAGCCGGCTATTCTGAGAGGTGCACCTGTTGCCACAGTTCCCGTCCCCACACCCCTGCCACCCGACCCAGGGATCGGAGATGCCGAACAGAGTTGAGAGACAGCAAACTACAAGGGCCTGCACCCAGAGAACAAAGGCAGAAAGGAAGACAGTTGGAGAGACACAGAGACCGAGACCGACAGAGACCACCAGCGTCTCCTCTCCAGAAATCCAGAGCCAAGAGGGGACCCCCTTCCCAACATTGTCCAAAGACTCTTAAGGGCTGGGAGGTCAAAGGAGTTGGACTCACAAACCCATTTCAGCCCCCTTCCCAATTGTTTAAATGGGTCAGAGTCTGGAGCAAGAAGGAAATGAGGGCTAGGCGGAAGGGGAGGGGGCAGCTAAATTAAGCCCAGGAATTAGAGCCGCTTCCCCAAGTGCCTGCTTGGGGGGGGATGCGCGATGCTCGCTCAGCAGATCCCCTTCTCCGGGAAAACTGTCAGAGAAAAGAGGCCCAAGATTTCGCCTCCACATTCAACAGAACCCCCTCCCCACCACCACCACCAATCCTGTTCATTTTCTATGGGGGGAAAAGGTCCAGGAGTCAGAGAGACAAAAACGAAGGGAAGATTGGAGTGGCAATTTTCAAAAGGGCAGCGAAAGAGACCCCACGTCTCAAAGAGCCCCCGAAAAGCAAAGCAGAAGACAGTGACACACGCAAAGACCACACCCTCACCCAAGAAACAGCCCCAGAGCCCACCAGCGCAGAGATACGTACCGTCCGCAGAAACTGGACCTCATCCTCGCCCTCTCCCCATCACCCATGATGCCGAGGCCCCAGGGGCCTGGGACTGAGGTCTAGGAATAGCGGAGGAGGGGGCTGCAGGCTGGGTGGGCGGGCTGGGGTCGGGCTGGGGTCGGAGACCTAGGTGGAGACTCCCGCGAGGCAGATGGAACTGCGAGGGACACGCGCACGCTGGACAGAGTTGGCAGGGAGGGTACCGCCCCCAGACCCCTATTGGCCCAGGGGAGGCCCTGGTCACGCCCCCTCGCCGGAGCCCCGCCCACACAATTGAGCCTAGATGCAGACTCACCTCCCAGAAGCCGGTCTTCTGAAGAAGGCAGCTGCCCTGCACCTCCGCTAGAAAGTGACAAGACACCAAGTCCTTGTTTGATGTCACACCGCAGGGCTGGGATGCGCGCCAGGACTTTAAAAAACATCAGGCTGAGGGATCAAAGGCAAGGACTCAGGGTGCAAAGGACTGACACATGTTTTGGCCGCAGGAGTCCTAGGTCCACCGAAGGCACCATTGTCCAGTGAGCACCTCTGGGAGTGACTCCGCCCTGGGTACCCTCTCCCCGACACCCCCGCCATCACCCCCACCCCACCCCGTCGCAAAAGTAAAGGAGAAAAGCAAGGACTCTATGCCGGATAGTTTGGATCTGAGTCTCGTTCTTGCCACAACCTTTAAACAACCTTAAAAAAAGTCACTTAGCCTCTCTGTGCCGCAGGTTCTCCTTTTGTGAGAGAATGTTAATAGCACCTACTTCACCAGGTATGGAGAGGAGCTATTATTAAAGGAGGCTCAGTATAGTGGGTAGGTCTGTCTTACCCTCGCATGCAGTTGACCCAGATTCAATCCCTGGCACTCAATATAATTCCCTGAGCTGCTCCAGGAGTGCTTCCTGAGCACAGTGCCAGGAGTAACCCCTGAACATCACTGGGTGTGAGGAAAAAATAAATAAGAAGAATGAGGGGGCCAGTCCTGCGGGTAGGTGTTTGCCTTGCACCCGGCCAACCCAGATTCGATTCCCCACATCCCATATGGTCCCCGAGCACCACCAGGAGTAATTCCTAAGTGCAGAGTCAGGAATAACCCCTGAGAATTGCTGGGTGTGACCCAAAAAGAACGAGGGGGGAAACTGAAGGATCGGGGGGTCTGGGATGTGGCTCACACACCCTGCATGGGTGAGACCCAGCCCAGGCACCGCCCCCACCAGCCCCCTCAAGCAGAGTGTGAGCCCTTGTGTGAGGGGTGTGAGGTGTAATTGCCACAGCAGATGTCTTCTGTGGGACTGCTGCATTTCTAAGGTCTTTCTTCTGGGTCTAATTTAGTGCTCACCATAATCCCGTAATGATTCACATTGCTTAGAGGAGTGAATAAACATGTGTGGTCCTTACTGAGCAGTTTCCAGAACACAGCCAGAATACAGGATGTGGTCCTCTCTGCTGACTTGTGAAGACAGGTCCCTAACAGGGCCCATTTTAGTAGTTATTTTCACTAGGGGCCATAGCTGGCGGTGCTTGAGGGACACCGCAACTATAAACAGAGGGGCTCAGGAAGCCACTCAGGGCCAGGGATTCCACTCAGGCTCTCCCCTGTGGGAGGCATGTCCTCTGTCCTCAAGTCACGTCCGCTGACCTGTGATGTCCAACTTACAGTTGAGAAAAGCTGAGACACTAAGGAAAGTCTGTGATTTGACTGAGGTCGCAGAGGCAGAACCAGGGCACTGAACCCCAGGACTGAGCCAGACCTGAGCTCTTGTAGTATTTGTATATTTGCATAAAAGCTCTTAATTACCTAGTCAGAAAGATATTTCAGTGGGTAAGGAACTTGTCTTGCATGCGGCCAATCCCAGATTGATACCCAACACCACATATGGCCCCCTGAACACCATCAGGAGTGATCCCTGGGGCTGAAGCAATAGCACAGCGGGAGGGCATTTGCCTTGCACACAGCCAACCCAGGTTCGATTCTCCGGCATCCCATATGGTCCCCCAAGCACCACCAAGAGTAATTCCTGAGTGCAGGGCCAGGAGTAACCCCTGAGTATTGCTGGGTGCGACCCAAAAAAGCCAAAAAAAAAAAAAAAATAGTGATCCCTAAGCACAGTCCCAATGGTGCTCAGAAATCCCTGAGCAACATTGGGTGTGACTCAAAACAAACAAAAAAAAAAGTTCCTAGTTATTAAAAAAAGAAAAAACTTGACTTCCCTGGATCAGGCTCCTTCCCTAGTGCTCTAATTCTTACTCCTCACACTGACTGCCTGAGCACCCAAGGCCACCAGCGGGCCTCCCTTTTATGCAGATGAGAGCCCTGGGCACTGCAAATTAGGAAGCAGGAAGTGGGTCACCAGCTCCTTCTGGTTCTTTAGCACTTCTGGCTTCTCACTGGCCCTGAGTGGAGGATCCTTCAGCTCCTTCAGCCAGCTGTGAGGCCTGTTGGGCCAAGGCAGCAGGCCGCTCACTTCTGCACCTCCTGCCAGCCAGGGACTCCTCTGGGACTTAGTTTCTTCTTTTTTTTTTTAATTTAATATAGACAAAAACCACATTGTATCATCAACCACGCTAGCAGCCGTGCGGTTTATCAATAATTGCTTTATTTAGAGGTGACTACAAGAGTATGCCACCCGTGCAGCAAGCCTGGCAAGCTGCTTGTGTCGTATTTGATATGCCAAATACCAGTAACATTTATATTAGGTCATTCCCATGACCTAATATAATGGCTTAAGGCTCTTTATGTTCCTGGAGCAAGCAGATGCCTTTGGGTTCTACTAGCATGAGACAGGACATATGGAGATATTACTGGTGCCCGCTCTAGCAAATAGATGATCAGCGGGAAGATAGTGATAGTGATAGTGATCATCAACCACAGCTGCTGATACAATTCTAGAGTTGAAACTGATTAGCTAACAAAACTCCAATATTAAAATCAGTAAGTGAGGCCAGAGTGATAGACTAATGGGAAGGGCATTTGCCTTGTACAAAGCAACCAGGGTTCAATTCCCAGCATCCCGTATGGTCCCCAAGCACTGCCAGGAGTAATTTCTGAGTGCAGAGCCTGGAGTAAACTCTGAGCATAGTTGTGTGTGACCCAAAAAAGCAAAAAAAATAAATCAATAAATAAAGTTTATATAAATAAAAAATCAGTAAGTATAAAAGAATCCATTTCTTATGGGTTGCTAAGTCTTTGTCTAAGAATTTACTAAACTGGGGGCGGAGTGATAGCCCAGCAGGCAGGGTGTTTGCCTTGCATGCAGCCGGCCTGTGCCGGCCCGGGTTCAATCCCTGGCATCCCATATGGTCCCCGAGCACTGCCAGGAGGAATTCCTGAGTGCAGAGCCAGGAGAAACCCCTGAGCATTGCCGGGTGTGACCCAAAAAGAAAAAAAAAAAAAAAAAGAATTTACTAAACTGTTGCTAGTTAAGCCTTCTGTGTTACAGTTGTTTGCTGAGTGCAGGCTTCCATGTTCCTGTTCCCTACTAGAATGTGAGCATTGGGGAATTAGGAGGTGTCCAGAGCTTCGGATCTATGGTCTTGGCCAATAAGATGACAGGGTGGTGATACGGAGGTGGGCGTGGCTGCCAGGACTTCCAGAAGTCGGGGTGGAGCTCGGGAGGCTGCCCACCCCAACTCTGAGAGACTCCAGAGTTCTCAGTCTGGCACCTGTGTGTCTAAAATTACTCATAGTTTGGCGTCTCTGCAGAGAGTATTTGGGAAGAGATAGAGCTGAGCCCTTGGCGTGCTGCAGCTGTGGGGTGGGAGGTACTCAGCCCACTCACCTTCGGGAGCGAGCGCACACTGGTGTTTTCAGCCGCAGGGACCTGTACGACCGCGGATTTTAGCTGCTTGGTGTGCACCTCCTGGGAGATTTGGTACAGAACCAAGAGCAAAGCCAGTGTGTGAGTCAACAAGGCAGCGGCGGTGGGAGTAGGCGTGGCTTCCGGGGCTGCCCGAAGGTCTGGCGTGCGCGGGCTTGGTGGCGAGGCTGCCCACCCCGACTGCGAGAAACAGTAGAGTTTTCAGAACGGGTCTGTTTCTTTGCCCGCCGAGCTCTGGGGCTAAAGAAGTTTCCATGCCCATGCGGACTGATACTGGGATAGAGGGCGGTGCTCGCTACGAAGTGCTATGGTGGGGCTGGAGCGAAGGAGTATTTGCCTTGCATGCAGTCGACTGGACTATAATTCCCATCTAGTTTCTCTAGCCTGCCGGGAGTGAGCCCTAAACGCAGAAGTAAGCCCTGAGCACTGCCAGGTGTGGCCAAAAAACAAAGAGCAACAAAAATGCTATGATACATTTCAAGTTACAGCAAAGGAGAGCGATAGTACAGTGGTTGGGGCCCAGGCCACGGGTGCCTGACCCACTACACAGTGGACTGTGCACTACACAGCCCCCGAGGCACTGCCAGCGATGGTCCTGGAGTCCTCAGCACCAAGCAGGGTCTCCTGGGTGTCCCCAATGCTACAGAAAGAAGAGTATCGCCTCCATGAGCACTTGTGCGAACCAGTTGGGTCCCAAACCTCCTGAGAACTGCTGGGTGGCTCCAAAAAAAGGTTATCAAATGGGGGCCAAAGCTATAATATAGCTTGACCCTCACATATAACCAATCCGGCAGACCTGGATTCAGTCCCTGGCACCCCAGATTATATTCTCTGAGCACTGCCAGGTGTAGCCCCAAAACAAAAAATGTATTAGATGAAAATTGGTTGCTACATGCTCTATAATTCAATATTGATATAATTTTAACAAGCAACAGGTAAGTTCGTACTTTTATTGATATATTATCAGATATATTATCTGATAATATATTATCAGATAGTTGCATAGTTAGGCTTAATTTTTTTTTTTACCTCACTTTCGGCTATGCTCAGGGATCACTCCCAGCAGTGCTTGGGAACCATATGTGGTGCCAAGGATTCAAACCACGGTTGGCCACATGTAAGGCAAGAGCCCTACCCATTGATCTATCTCTTCACCCTAATTCCATCAAATGCTATCGGTTATATGTTATATAATACATTCACACATAAAATGTAAAGTTTTCCCCTAGATTATTATATGTAGCATCAGATCATTCTGTATTACTGTGCATTGTATCATATTAATAGTTTCTTTTCGGGTCAGTCATCATTCTGTGTTTTTAGATCACCCATGTTGCTTGGTGGCAACCAGGTCGGAGCTGTCAAGGCTACTCAGAGCTCCAAGGAGTCCCCGTTGTTGTTCACCACCCACTCAGCTCCCCAAAATTGTCATTGCTATGGACATCCTTTCTCTCAAGCGCTTGCAGAGTTGACAGTGTCCAGTATGAGGAAGCTGAGAAGAAGCATCTCTGGTGTTGAATCCTGGCAGAGAGCTCCAAGTTTGAGTTCTTCTGATTAAATAAAGCCAAGTGCCCTGTGGACAGTGGCCCAAACCATCTAGAGCTCTGAAGTCCTCATGGCCCCAAGTCTCACTTAACATATTTTTTCCACTTAACATTTTTTCCACTTAACATTTTTAAGCGGAAAATAAATGCACGAGATGAGAGGCGACTACCAGAGTATCCCACCCACACAGCAAAGGCTGGCAAGCTACCCTTGTCGTGTTTGATGTGCCAAAACCCAGTAACAATTATAGACCTCATTCCCATGACCTGATGGAATGATTTGAGGCTCTTTATGTTCCTGGAGTGAGCAGATGCCCTTGGGCTACACTAGCATGTGACAGGACGTATGGAGATGTTACTGGTGCCCGCTCGAGCAAATCGATGAACAACGGGAAGACAAGTGAAAGGATACACATTTTTAAACTTGGGATTTTTACCAGATCAATAGGACAATGCCCTGTTGCCTTAATTTACATTCCCTGATCAATTACTGATGATTTCTAGTTCTTCCCAGGCATCTACTGGAAACTGGGGCTTTTATCCTCCCCTGCAACCCTTCTCTTAGAAGTCAATATCTTGGAGCTAGAGCGATAGCACAGCGGGTAGGGCGTTTGCCTTGCATGCAGCTGACCTGGGTTCGTTCCCCAGCATCCCATATGGTCCCCTGAGCATTGCCAGTAGTAATTCCTGAGCAAAGAGCCAGGAGTAACCCTGATCATTGCTGGGTGTGACCCAAAAAAAAAAAAGAAGAAGAAATCAATATCTTGGTCTCTTGCTGACTTTTACATCCTAGATATTTATTTCTCACTGACTTAGGTACTGTAACTAATTTTATTCCATTCTGATTCTTTGTCTTTTCCATTCTCTGATGTTTGTCCCCTGGTGTTCTAGTTTCCAAGAAATCCTTATTTGCATGTTATAAAGTGCACCCTCCTTCTGCTCTGCATGTCCCTGAGGTTTGATTCCTTAGTGGTGGTCAGTGCTATTGTTGGTATGAAGTCCCTGAAGGCCTCCAGGTGCCTCTGTATATGCCAGGGCCACAGCCTTTTCTGACCTTGTTCCCTGTGGCTCCTGAGCTCCCCAGAGCTTGGAGACATATGACACAGGCAGGAGTGTTACATCACCTTGGAGGGAGGTGGCGCTGGGGCAGCGGGAGTGAAGACAGACAGAAGTGCCCTCAGGGACAGTGAGAGGAAAGGAGAGGAGAGAGGAGAAGGGGAAGAGATGGAGAGAATGGACCATGCCTCAGGAAAAAGGAAAAGAGAAAGAGGATGAGCTCTTCACTGAGCAAAGGTTTGATCTGACTGTACATGCATGTATCACACAAGCCACCTGGATCAATTCCTGTCACGACACATGGTCCCCCAAAGCCCCTGGAAGTCACTCCTGAGCAGAGACCAGAACTAGCCTGTAAGCACCAGGAGCTGTGCCCCCACACCTAAGGCAAGCCTTGGTAGGCTTGTGTGAAGATCAAATGAGTTCGTATCTTAAAAGCAGGAGGAACAGTTGGGGGAGGTGTACAATAAGTACTACATAAGGGCCTATTACAATACAAATAATAGGGGCCAGAATCGTAGTAGAGAGGGTTGGGTTGCCTTGCACGTGGCAGACCCTTGCATGTGTTCAATCCCCAGAATGCCACATGATCCCCCAAGGAGTGATCCCTGAGCCAGAATGAGCCCTGAGCAATGCTGAGTGTGGCCCCTCTCCAAACACTAACACGCATACACAGACACACACACACACACACACACACACACACACACACACACACACATTAAAAGTAATATAAAGTTTTCTAAGATGCCAATAGCTTCTTTGGAACCAGATAGGAGTGGGAGAAGAAGCACATTGAGACCTTTGTGGCCTCCTACACAGGCCTGCAAGCACAGGGCATTTCAATCCGTGTGTCTTTACATAAGTGAGTCACACACTGTAAAAACAAGACCTACTTCTACTGAAACTGAACTGGCGGAGCCAAGAATCATAGGTCTAGAGACAGAAAGATGAGGAGAGAGAGAGAGAGAGAGAGAGGAGAGAGAGAGAGAGAGAGAGAGAGAGAGAGAGAGAGGAGAAAGCGCTGTGTGTTGGGGTGGAGACTGGTAGCACCCGGAAACCTCAGCTTGAAGGGATCCCCATAGTGGGGGAAGGGGAGGGGGATCTTCATTCTCTCTTCCTTCCCCCCTGGCCTGGGTTGGGTGGGGAGGAGAAGTTCCTCTTTCCTTTCCAAGCACCGCAGTGGCCCCAGTTCTCAAGGGGCTCGGCAGCTGGAGCACTGAGGGAGGGGTTCAGCCCTTGCAATACCCAGGTGCCCCCACCGGAAGAATGAACAGGAAAGACAGCAAGAGGTAAGATAAGAAGACCCGGCCAGGAGACAGGGACAGGAAGAACCCTGGCTTCCTGGGCTGCAGCAGGTGGGAGAGGCACTGAGGCAGCAGGGGGTGGGAGCTGGGGGCCCTCCTCTCCGGAGCAGGAGTCAGGGTGCCAGGTGGGAGGACACCTCCAGGAATCCAGAACCAGGCAGAGCCGGGCCTGCATCCGCATGCTTGAGCCCTGCCCTTCGTAACCCCTAATCTGAGCTGCTCTGCGTCCCCTGGTACCTGCCCAACCCCTCTTGAACCCCCTAAACTGACCTGCTCCTCCCCACCGCCACCCTCCGTCCACATCCACCTGCCTCCCTTCCCAGTCACTGCCCCTGCACTGGAAATTGTGGGCTCCTGCAGGGCCCTGCCCTTGGGGAGGGGACTGTGACGCAAGGCCATTCCCCTGCCTCTCCAGTCACACCTGGGTGCTGCAGGCACCGCCGGGTGTAACCAGCAGGTAAACACAGGTAAACGTTAGGACCAATGGCTGGCTGACTGGTTCTGGAATGGGCATTCTCTCATCTGGGCAAGTTCCTATGAGTGATGATGGCCAACTCTCCACTCCTGGCCAGCTCTGGCTGCCTCACCCAGCACGTCCCTAATGGACACAGGGCTCCCCTCTTGGCAATACCTGACCAGTTAAATGGTGGCGACTCTGCAGTCTCATTTTCTAGCTGTGTGACCTGAGGTAAGTTGCTTAACTACTCTGTGTCTCCATTTCTTTCTCTGCCCATCAAGTCACCAAAGTTCCTCCTCAGAGCTGTATGTAAGTGCAGTGAGACAGAGGGCGCAAGCCGGTGGGCTTCAGGCCTGGGGCTCTAAGCTAACAGAGGTGCTGGGCCCTCCCCAAGATTGAGGTTTGGTTGTTCCGGAGTATTCCCAGGCGATGCCGTTTGTGTTTGCTGGAGGCCGGGTGTTGAGGACGGGAGCCCAGGCCCCTGCCTTGCATAGGTCTGCACTATCTTTCATTAGGTCACTTGGTCTGGTTTCGGAGCTCTAGGGACGTGCGGGGACCTGGCCTCACCCGTGTAAGGGACAGAGTGCCCGCGTGGCTGTCTGTCCCTCAAGTAGAACTTTCCCACTTCGGGGACTCTGACCAGTTTGGGCCTTCACCTTCCCTTATTTGTGATCAATTTCTAGGGAAAGTCCAGCAATGACAAAACTTTTCCTTTTGCTTTTCTTTTTTTCCTTTCCTTTTTTATTTCACACTTTGGGTCATACCCAGTAGTGCTCAGAGGTTATCCCTGACTCTGTGCTCAGGGATCACTCCTGGCAGTGCTCTGGGAACCATATGTGGTGCCAGGGATGAAACAGGGTCAGTTTCATGCAATGCAAGTGCTGTGTAGCCTGTACTGTTCTGCTGGTCCATGATTCTCACCTTTCATAGGAAGAAACTGAGGCCAAGAGACTAAGTCACCAACTCAAAGCCATTCAAGAAGCACTCAAGTCCTCCCCCACTCAACTCCCTTTAGTCCGACTCTTGCAAGGCCCGAGAACACGCTCCCCTTCCTCCCATTCTGCTTTTTCCATGACCCTCTTCCTCCAACTGCTGGAGCCTGCAGAGGCACCAGGTTAGTTTTAAACTTTCCTTGAAGCTGGTCTAGCCCCCTGGGACTTCCTGACCAGCCACTTTGCATGCCTCGCTCCTCTCCAGGACATCTAGGGGTTTGTCACCTTGGTGGAGATGGGCATGATGGGAGAAGTCTAATCTTGGGGACCACCTGTTCTGTGAGGGTGGGGAGAGAAGGGAGTAAACGAGAATATGGAAGAAACATGGTGAGGTGGGTCTTAGAAGTCAGGCTGGAGGAAGCAGGGTGGGGCTTTGGAGATTCCAGCAGAGCTAATTTTTGGGGTTTTTTTAAAGCCCAGACAGTGACTGGTCACTTTTTTTTTTTCCTTTATGAGTCACACCCAGCGATGCTCAGGGATTACTCCTGGCTTTTCACTCAGGAATTACTTCTGGCAGTGCTCAGGGAACCATATAGAATGCCAGCGATCGAACCCGGGTCTGCCAAGTGCAAGGCAAATGCCCTAACCGCTGTGCTATCGCTCCAGCCCCAGCAGAGCTCCTTTTGGAGGGGGCGGTGGGAAGGAGGTGGGTGTTGGCTTGAGGCCAGCAGTGCTCAGGTGTTATTCCTTGCTCAATGCTCAAGGGTGACCCCTGCTGGTGCTTAGGGAACCACAGGAAATGTCAGGGATTCAAACCAGGTTAGGTAGAATGAAAGGCAAGTAACTTACCTGCTCTACTATGTCTCTGGCAAGGGCAAAAGCTTTCATACTTGGGTCCGGAGTGATAGTACAGTGGGTAGAGCGTTCGTCTTCCATGCGGCCAACCTGGGTTAGATCCCCAGCATCCCATATGGTCCCCTGAGCACCACTAGGTGCTTCTGAGTGCAGAACCAGGAGGAACCCCTGAGCATCACTGTGACCCAAAAAACAAACAAAAAAATTATTCCTGGCAGCTACCTGCTGTACTATTGCTCTGGCCTCCAGAAATGATTCTGGGGTCTTCTGTTCTGATTCTCAGGGAGTTCAGGGTTCTCAGTAATCTCAACAGTTTGCCTCAGGGGATGTCTGGGCACTGTTCATTCAAGTGGGCCTGGGAGGCAATGACTGGAGGAGTGAGGTTTGGGGATTCTTTGGAGGGTCCTAAGTAGTCCGGAGTGAGGGGTCTTCTCCCATGATTCCTAGGGAAACTTCAGAACTGAGCTGAGGGTCTCTGACCTAGTGCCCTGCAGGACGCTTGGAGTCACCTACAGAACAGGACCAAGTATGCTCTTGAGGCCGCTGCCCCTGAGGTCGGGTGGACATTGTCCAGTTTTGCCTTTATGAAGCAGCATTTCAGGACTCTGCCCCATGATTCCCTGGGGTTGTGCCCACAGGAAATCCCACCAGGAATGCCCAGGGAAGACAGGGGGTCGGGGCCGGCCCCGCCAGGCTCGCCGCCACAAGACGTGTCCCAGTCCCCGGAAATCAGCAAGGTCATGGCGTCCATGGCTCTGGGCAGGCTGGGCGAGGGCAGCTGCAGCGAAGACGAGCTGCTGGAGAAATGCATCCAGTCCTTCGGTGAGCGCTCCACACCCACCTGCCTTCTCGTGGCCAGGCCAAACACCCTCGTCACTGGGTCTCCTTTTACTTGGGGGATGACTACAGGAGTCTCAATTCTATTTGGGGTAAAAGATTCTCCATCCTGAGATGGAGGGGCAGGCCAGGGGCTCGGGCTGCCAAGCTGCTCTGGGCCTCACACACAGACAAGGAGTCCGAGGCCAGGAAGTCCCGTGACTTGCCCAAGTATTGCAAGTGGTCACAGGTCCAGCAGGCCCTTGCCCGGCAGCCATCTGAGACTGTAACAGCGTCCCCTGTCTCTCCTCTTTTTTTTTTTCACTTTTTTTGGGTCACACCCAAAATAAATGACCCAGTCATGCTCAGGGATTACTCCTGCTCTGCACTCAGGAATTACTCCTGGTGGTGCTTGGGGGGGCCATATGGGGTGGCGGGGATGGAACACGGGTGGGCAGTGCGTAAGGAAAACACCTACCTGCTGGACGATCGCCGCCCCCTTGTCTCTCCTCAGACTCAGCTGGCAGCCTGCGCCGCGGGACCATCTGCTCAACATGGCTCTGGCTATGCACAGCTGGGTGCTGCCTTCTGCCCACCTGGCCACCCGCCTGCTGACCTTATATCCTGCTGGCTGAGGGGGCGTGGGGCAGGGATGGGGCGGGGCGGGGCGGGGCTGGACGGGCAGCACTGACCAGGCAGCGATGGGGCAGGGGTACAACAGCTCTGGGCTGGAGCCTTGACCCGACTCACGTACCAGGAGGCCTCAGGGGGTGCACAGGAGCCGAGGCGGCTGCAGATCTGCCACCTGGTCAGGTAGGGCCCAGTGTGCATTCCCAGGGCCCGGCCCTCCAAATTCCACTCTCGAAGGGCCGGGAGTGGGGCTCGTGGGAACAGGTGTGCAGTGCACACAGGAAAGCTGGATTTGACTCCCCAGCATGCCAAAACCCAAACCAAAGAAATGCCTATTCGGGAGATATCCTGGCTCCGTGGTTAAGACCCTCGGGTCCTGCTCCTAACCTCGCTCTTCTCAGAGACCCCCGACCAGCTCCTATAGACCCTCCCCACCAACCCCGTGTTTAGCGATCACCGACTCAGATCCCGGAAGCCGCCTCTGTTGCCCTCCACTCTCATCCCAGGGGCCCACTATCCTGCTTACGAGTAGCCCCACTTGTGGCTGTACCTGCGGCCTCCCCAGCCTATGAAGGCTCCTAGGCTACTCCCAGGTTGCTGCTTCTCTGGACCCCAACTTTCCAAATGCGTCTGCACCAGGATTCCTCAGCCACCCTCTAAGAGACCTCCCGCTCACCTTCCACCGTATTCTGTGCCTCATCACCGCTCCCCACTTAGGTACTGGCTGGCTCAGCACCCTGAAATGCACCAGGAGCCCCAGTTAGAAGAAGTGATTGGTGGCTTCTGGGCCACCGTGGGTCAGGAGGACCATTCAGCCCAGAGGAGCTCGGGTGGCGCCTCCAACCTGTGAGTCAGACCCTCCCTCTCCCTCCCCACCCGCCTCTGCCCCTACCCACAGTTCCTATAATCCCCTTGCTCTGCTTTTCCCACAGCTTAAGCCCTGGTGGCCCTGGGCTCGGCACCATGTGCAGCCCAGGCCTGGGCAAAAAGCGCAAAGTGTCCTTGCTTTTCGACCACCTGGAGGCTGGGGAGCTGGCACAGCACCTCACTTACCTGGAATTCCGCTCCTTCCAGGCAATCACGGTGAGGAGCCCCTGCTGCTCACCAGGGAGAATGTGGGGTGGAAAGGGGAGGGCTGAAAGAACCCCTGTGTGGGCATCAGGCAGGAACTTCAAACTCGCAGCCTTGGACATCAGGGGGTCCAGGAGAATGGGCTATTGACTGAACCAAGAGTGCCTGTGCTCAAACCCCACAACCTTCCCTTCTTGCCAGGTAACTGAGCCAGATCCCACTGTCTCTGAGACTCAGTTCTCTCAGATGTTAATGGGGTTTATAACACTCTCTGGGACAGGTGGTAATTTAACTTCACAACCATTTAATGCCATGGGAGGGGCTGGCACAGAGCTCAGTGGTCACCTTCTAACATGAGGTCTGGGTTCCCCAGAAAACTGCTTCTCTCAGCACCTGGCATCTATAAGAGCTCCGACTCCTCTCCACCTGCTCTGGGAGCACTTAGCTCTATTTTCTGTGTGAGAGAGACTTCATAGTCCCTGCCTTGTAGGATCAGGGCCTGGG
Organism: Cryptotis parvus; assembly: GCA_021461705.1. Classification (NCBI taxonomy): domain Eukaryota; kingdom Metazoa; phylum Chordata; class Mammalia; order Eulipotyphla; family Soricidae; genus Cryptotis; species Cryptotis parvus. The sequence goes on along the minus strand of JAJIBD010003465.1, from coordinate 41,908 downwards.
CCAAGGTCCAGGTGGTCTGGTGCAACTATTTGAAATGGCCAGTTAAGAGACAGGAGTGATAGTACAGCAGGAAGGCATTTGCCTTGCATGCGGCCAAATGGGTTCCATCCCCAGCACCACATATGGTTGGTCCCCAGAGTGCAGAGCCAGGAGTAAGCCCTGTGCAAAACTGGGTGTGGCCAAACACCAAAATAAAAGAAAAAAGAGAAGAGAGGAGAGGGAGATGGGAGGGAGGGGGGGGGGGGGGGGGGGGGGGGGGGGGGGGGGGGGGGGGGGGGGGGGGGGGAGAGGAGGGGAGAGGGAGGGGAGGGAGGAGGAGAGGAGAGGAGAGGAGAGAGGAGAGAGGAGAGGAGAGAGGAGAGGGGGGAGGAGAGAGGGAGAGGGCCACATTTCACCTTCAATGTTCAGCTCATGCCCTCCCACCTCTCTCTGAGCTAAGGCTTTCATCTTCTGAAGGGAAGGTGGGGGACTGGTTGCTTCATTTCCTGGCTGTCCACACCGTGCTGTGGGGACGGGTTGTTGACCCTTTGAGCCGAGTGAGTAAAACTTTTTACCAAGGGTTTCATATCCTCTTGGCCACCCTTTCCCTTTGCTGCTGTGGACTGACCCAGCAGAGCCTGTGTGGCTCAGGGAGAAACCCTCCTCTCCGTGCCTCCCCCACCCTCTCTCTCTCTCCTCTCCCACCCCCCAGGATTCAATGCCCTTTTTCTTCCTTTTCTTTCTTTCTTTCTTTTTTTTTTTTTTGGTCACATCCGGAAATGCTCAGGGGTTACTCCTGGCTCTGCACTCAGAAATTACCCCTGGTGGTGCTCGCGGGACCATATGGGATGCAGGGGATCAACCCGGGTTCGCAGAAGCACGGCAAAAACGCCCTCCCCACTGTGCCATTGCTCTAGCTCCAGGATTTGCGCCCTAGCAGGGTATGCCAAGACTCCAGGATGCTACCTCGCTGCGTTTTAAAATTCTCCTTCTGGAGAGGACGCCCGTGATGTCAGGAGCATGTGACAGCCCGGGATGAGCAGATGACGAAGGTCATTCAAATCCGAGGGCGCTAGGACAGCAGAGGCAATCTGACGGCTAGGAACACAGCGCCCAGGGCACTGGTGCCCCTCCACCCCATCCCTGACGCCCACTTTCTCCCCAGCCCCAGGACCTGCGGGACTACGTTTTTGCAGGGCTCCGTGCGGGGCTGTCAGGCCCTGGAGGGATCCGTAGGTCTCAGCAACAGCGTATCCCGCTGGGTACAGGTCATGGTGCTGAGCCGACCGGGGCCAGCACAGCGCGCACAGGTGTTGGACAAGTTCATCCACGTGGCGCAGGTGAGGCCCTGCCTTCTTCTGCTCCTCTGGGTACGCGGGCGGCGCGCTGAGAGCGCCTAGACCAGGCGCAAGCTCCTGGCTCCCAAGGACCATCCGGGACGGGGGTCCGCCTCCGTATCCCCGCCCCTAGACACGCCCCTTATCTGGCCACGCCCCTAGGCCACCTAGTCCGCATTCTAAACCCGCGCCCATCCTGCACTTTCCCTGCGCTAGATCTCACAGTGGTTGATTTCCCTCTCGGTAGCGTCTCCTGAGCCTCATACCTGAATGTTTCACCCCAAATGAAAGCAAACCCTCTTATGCCGCCCCCACCCCATTTTTGCATCATCATCCTCCGCAATATGCTGGTCTCAGCCTCAGGAAGATGAAGCGTCTCTTCCCAGCCTATCAGGTCTCCCCTTCCCCCCCGCCCCACTCCTTCCCAGAAACGCCCCCTCCCTTCAGGAGAAAAGGGAACCCGCCTTCCCCCTCCCGCGCTCCCCCTCACCACGCCCTCTGAGTACTTCCTCGTAGACCACGCCCTTCCTTTGCCGTTTTCCAGCACCCTGCTTCCTCCTGCCCCCTCTTGGGCCCTGGGTTCCCGTCTTTGGGAAGGGGTCTCCCACCTTCACAGCGGCACAATGCAAGCCACAGCGAAACTTGCTCAAAGAGAGGCAGGGAGAGAGCTCAGTGGAAGGGCTAGAATGCAGGCTTGGATTTGATCCCTCAGCACTGCTGGGTGTAGCAACCCCCAAAAAAATATTGCAAAGGGGAGAGTAAGACAACGGGCCCTGTGTCAGGTTGGCTCCACACTAACCCACTGTCACCTGTGCCCAATTCTTGGTTGTGTTTCGTTCCATTTGGGGGTTTGGGGCCACACCTGGCAGTGCTCAGGTCTTACTCTGCCTCTGCACTCAGGGATCATTCCTGCGGGGCTCGGGGGTCCATATGTGGCGCCAGATGTCAAAGCTGGGTCAGCTGTGTGTAAGGCAAGCGCCCGTCCTGCTGTCCTGTCTCTCCCGCCACACCCCAATCCTTAACTCCGCCAAGTGTCAGGACCTTTTCTCTCCTCTCCCACTCGCAGCAGAGCAAGATCCCAGCTGTCTGACATTGCTCTGAATCCCCTGTTTCTTTTGGGCCCCCACACCTGCCCTACTCCCCTTACTTGCAAGACTCCCCACTTTTTTTCAGACTTCACCTCACCAGTGTCCCCTGCCTGGCACCAGGGCGGGGCCCACTCGTGCTGCCCACCTCACTGCCCACACTCTATGCCTCACACCAGCGCTCCCTGGGGGCGCTATCTGAAGCCCACCCCCTGCCGCACACCAGTCTGCACTGCCCATCCTTTCCAGAGGCTGCACCAGCTGCATAATTTCAACACCCTGATGGCCGTGACAGGGGGCCTGTGTCACAGCTCCATCTCCCGACTCAAGGACTCCCACGCCCACCTGAGCCCTGACAGCACCAAGGTAACCTCCCTGCCCTCCCCAGCGTCCAGCTACGCTTTCCCCACCCTACCCCCAGCTCCCTTTAGCCCTTCTGAGCCCTGGGCCACCAAAGACTTTGCTTCTCCAACTCCCACAGGCCCCAGGAAGGAACCAGGAACCCACCCTTCCCTGAGCCCTGGGCCACCAAAGACTTTGCTTCTCCAACTCCCCAGGCCCCAACTTCGTCCTCTGTCCTCACCCCATCCTTGGGGCTGGCCCCTCCCTGATGCCTCTGCAACTGGCCCTTGAGCTGGAGAGGCAGATGGGAAAGAAAAGCTTTAGGGAGAACGTTCAGTCGAGCTGAGGACAAAGTCCTCACTGACGCCCTCATCTGGGCCACCCATGGGAGAGCGTGATTTGGGGTGTCCTGAGATGCATCTGGGGAGATGAGTCACTGGTGCAACTGATGGGTGGCCAAGATCTGGAGGTGACCGGAAATGGGGTGCAGAGGCCCTCTGCCACCTGAACAGAGTCTGAGAGTCGGCCATAGGACAGCAGGGAGCTCAAAGCAAGACTGGGGAAGGATGATGGGAGCTGGGATCAGAGTCAGCTTTTCGACAGATGACTTTGGGGCAAGGCGAGCAGTGCAGACCTGAGCTCCTGGGGTGAGGGCTCAAGAGAAAGCAGTCTGCTAACAGGCAGAGGCCAAGATGGGGGTCTGGCGGGGCCTGGGGGCTCTGAGCTCACCCGGAGGCTGGTAGGATGTTTCCCTTTAGGGGTTGTGCAGGGAGGAGCTGCCTCAGCACCACGTCCTGAACATGCTCCCACCCCAAACACAGGCCCTGCTGGAGCTGACGGAACTCCTCGGCTCCCACAACAACTATGCCCGCTACCGCACCTGGGCTGGCTGCACTGGCTTCCGGCTGCCCGTCCTGGGGTACACCTCAAGGACCTGGTGTCCCTACACGAGGCCCAGCCTGACAGGCTGCCGGATGGCCGCCTGCACCTCCCCCAAGCTCAACAGCCTCTACCTACGGCTGCAGGAGCTGGCAGCCCTGCAGAAGCAGCAACCCCGGGCAGTGCCAACCAGGACCTACTGCACCTGCTCACGGTGAGCTGCCCGGCAGCCTGGGACCCAGATGCAGAGTCTTGGGTGGTGAAGGGTCTGAGGGACCAGAGAGCCACGGTGGGGGTGGGGGATCCAGAGTTTCTGAGGCTTTCTAGTTGTGTGGCTTTAGGCACATCACCAAAACTCCTGGGCCTCAGTTTCCATATCTGCAAAATGGGAATAATAGGACCTACTCTCTCAGGGGCCCAGGAGATAACTCAATGGGCTGAGCACTTGCAACACACTGCAGGGTCCCCCATGCATTGCTAAGGCAACCCTGGGCACAGAGCCAAGAGTGACCCCCGCCACTCAGCTGGATGTGCCCCGCCAAAACAAAACAATAAGACCCATTTCAGAGTGGTTGAGAAGAATCCACCAAGGCTGTAACTCACAGAAAGCACTTGAAGAGTGTCTGGAACAGGGATATCTCTGCCCCTCCCCTGCCCCCAACAACACAGCATCTATTGAGCTGAGCTCCAGAATGTTCCAGGTATTCACACTCCTGACACTAGTTTGAACATATTCAGAGATCTTAGCTTAAATCAACTAGTCTCTGGCTAGAAGCCTGGAAATTCCTTCCACAGGACTTCATCCCATCCTCACAACCCTCCCAGGCAGGTACTTTCATGGTGCCCATTCAACGGACTGGGAAACTGAGGCCCACAGAAGTGCAGTCACTTGCCAGCTGCCCCACTGGCATTTAAGTCCAAAGTAGAACCCAGGCAGGTCAACTTCAACCCCCAAGTGTTGGCACGTTCAACACAGTAGGCATCTGGGTTGTGGCCTAACTTTGTTACCTCTTCTACATAGAGACAAATGCTAAGGAGCCGTGGTTGGAGAAAGATCAGTGCTCTGAGACTGAGTGTCTAAGACGGACAGATTGGGGGCTCAGATCCTGAGACAGGGGCGGCTCTGTCCTTAGCATGCGAATGGAAGTACGGGCCCTTGTTCAAAAGCCCTAAGAGTTGCCAGAGGCCAGGGACATTGTTTGGTGGGGAGCACTTGTCTTGCATGACTGTGGTGGGTTCAACCCACAAGCACTATCCCCCAAAAAAAAAAAGATTTCGGCCGCACTGAGCTGGTGGCAGGAACTCAAAGGAAAACAGTTTAGGCCCAAGCCGTAGTACAGCTGGAAGGCGCTCGCCTTGCTGCAGCTGACCCATATGCGTCCCCAAGGTTCACCAGGTCTAATTCCTGACTGCAGGCAGGAGTAGCCCCCTGAGCATCACCAGGTGTGCCCTGTCTGCCCCCCTCCTGCCCCCAAAAATAAAGTAAGTACAATTTTTTGCAGCTGGAAATGCTGGTGGCAGGAAGCAAGGCAGGCAAGGAAAAGAGCCATGCAGAGGGGCTCTTAGGCCGTGAGCAGAAGGGCCCTGCGAAGGACCGAGTTCCCATCCCAAGCAGGGCCCAGAAAAAGGTTAGTTTGAGAAAAGTTGCTTCTGGATTTGGGGGGGACCTCAGAGAAAGGGGCTCTGGGGAAAGGTGAGAGTGCCTAGGGCTGGAGGAAGGGTGGAGGCAAGGGGACACGCTCTGTGCACCCTCAGCTCTCCCTGGACCTCTTCTACACGGAGGATGAGATCTACGAACTTTCTTACGGCTCGGGAGCCCCGCTGTCCTAAGAGCCTGGTAAGACCTGACCCCTGACCCCTGACCCGCAATCCCTGACCTCCAACAGTCACAAATGCACCCTGACTAACTCAGCCCCTCTGCCCCTGCCCCAGCCACCATCCCCCTTCAAAGCGCCCCTGGTGGTAGAGTGGGCCCTGGCGTGACCCCCAAGCCTGACAGGATCACCCTGCGGCGCCATGTCGACCAGCTGGTAGAGGTGAGAGGGGCAAGACCTGGCTGGGGGGTGCCCACAGGGGAGTTCTGAAGGCTCCAGAGTCCTGATCCGTCTCTCCCCCACTCTCCCCCAAGTCTGTGTTCAAGAATTATGACCCTGAGGGCCGAGGGACCATCTCTCAGGACGACTTTGACAGACTCTTGGGCAACTTCCCCTTTGCCTGCCATGGGCTTCACTCGCCCGCGCCAGGGGTAAGCTGCTCCTCTGTGGCCCTCCTGGCAGGGGGCTCCTGGATCCCAGGTCTGAGAGCAGGGCCAGCCCCGCTGAGCACTGACTTTGTCCCAGGAGCGGCTCATTCAGCCGCGAGGAGCTGACAGAGTACCTGCTGCGGGCCAGCGCCATCTGCTCCAAACTGGGCCTGGCCTCCCTGCACTGCTTCCATGGGGTCACCTTCCGCAAGCCCACCTTCTGTGACAGCTGCAGTGGCTTCGTAAGTCTCTGCCCTCTACAGGAGGCCCCCCAGGGGCCTCGAGGCCAGCACTCAGACTCCCCAAAGGAACAGAAAATTGACCCGTTCATTCAGTCATCCCGACCCCTTCCACCCCAGGGGGCTAGAGTGATCGGACAAGGGGTAGGGCACTTGCCTTCACAGGCCAACCCAGGTTTGATCCCCCATATGGTTCCCCACCCCAGCCCTGCCAGGAATGAAGCACAGAGTCAGAAGTGAGTCCTGAGCACCACCATGTATGGCTCAAAAACAAAAAAAAAAATCCTCCACCCAGAGATTTTCCACCTTCTGGGGGATTGCAGGGGCGTTGATGCTCGGGGGACCATATGGGATGCTGGGGGGTTGAATCTGGGTCAGGGCGTGCAAGGCAAATGCCCTACCCGCTGTGCTATCACTCCAGCCCCCAGCAGACAGATCCCAGGCCATTTTGGTGCAGAGTCACCAAGAGGGTCCTCAGGTCCCACAGAACCCCAGGCCTGGCAGGCATCTCCACACAGAAGCAGCCTCCAGCCTCTGGATCTTTCAAAGTCTGCGTCATCCCTGGATTCACAGGTCCCGCAGACCCCGGCTCCCAGCCAGCTCACTCTGTCTCTGAACCAAGACCAGTTAGCACACCCTGGGCCCCTTCCCTGGTTACTTCCCTGCTGCACCTGGGGGCCCCGGGCAGCCCTGGTGCCTGTGCACACGGTGCTAATATTCATTGGCTTGCTGTTAATCCCAGTCCTTTTTTTGTCACACCCAGCAATACTCAGGGGTTACCCTGGTTCTGCACTCAGGAATTACTCCTGGCAGTGCTCAAGGGTCTATATGGAATGCCAGGGATCAAACACCCAGGGTTGGCCATGTGCAAGGCAAACACCCTCCCCACTGTGCTACCACTCTGGCCCCGATCCCAGTTTTTTTCTTTATCTTTTTGGGTCACACCCAGCAATGTTCAGAATTTACTCCTGGCTCTGCAATCAGGAATTACTTCTGGCGATGCTCGGGGACCGTATGGAATGCTGGGGATTGAATCTGGGTCAGCGGCATGCAAGGCAAATGCCCTACCCACTGTGCTATCGCTCCAGCCCCCAAACCCAGTTTTTACTGAACTCTCACATTCCAAGCGATGGCACAAACTCTCCGACCTCTTTAGGCCCCAGACCCCACTAAAGTCTCATGTCCTCCGGACACCCCTTGCTCCCACACCCCCTGCCCTCTGTCCCTGCTCCTCTCCCCACACCTGCCACCCTATTCTGTTTTCTGTTCCAGCTCTGGGGAGTCACCAAACAAGGCTACCGCTGTCGGGGTGAGTGGGGCAGGGGGTGAATCCTGCAGGCTGGAATAAGGGGGCGCAGCCTGGGCCTGTGTCCCTCACCCCTGACCTCCCGCAGACTGTGGCCTGTGCTGTCACAAGCACTGCCGGGACCAGGTGAAGGCCGAGTGTAAGAGGCCAGGGGCAAAGGGAGATGAGGGACCCTTAGCTGCAGCCAGCCCCCCAACACCAGCTCTTCCTGTCAGCTGTGGTAAGACCTCGGGAATAATTCAGCGGGGGGGGGGGGTGGAATGTGGGATCTGGGGATTCTCTTTCAGGTTGTGGGGTTCTTCCTCTCATTCCCTCCCTGCTACCCTCCACCACCACTACCAAACAGCCTCTGAGGACAATCTCTCCTACACACTGTCCCTGGAACCAGAGACGGACAGCCCGCAGTGTCAAGCCTGGACCCAGACAGAGCCCCCAACTCCTTCCTGGGAACCTGAGGCGGTGAGAAGGGGGCTGTCCCTTCCCCCGGACTGGTCACAGGAGGACCAGGCCATTCCCAGGGGGCCCTGGCCAATGTGTGAAGGTGCAGCAAAGTGAAACAGGGCCCAGGGCAGCCAGAGCTGGGGCAGGAGGGTGGAGTCACGGGCAGTTGTGAATGTTGACACTGGAACAGAAATTTTACTCTTAGGGGCTGGACAGATAGAGTAGCCATTGGTTGTTTAGCAGGTGGTTGACCCAGGTTTGATCCCCAGCACCCCATAAGGGCCCCAATCCTCACCAGGAATGATCCCTGAGTGCAGAGCTAGGAGTAAGCCCTGAGCACTACCGAATGTTGCCCAAAAACCAAACAGAAAGGAAAAAGAATTCCCTGTGTTAGGGAGAGAGGAATGAGGAAAGGGGCTTAGGGAGAGAATGAGAAAGGAGAGCAGAGAGGGCTCCGAGGGGGGGAGGCAGGGCACCTGGGGGACATAGCGAACCCGTCTTTGCTGTCATCTCTCCTTTCCCTCGTCTTAGTGAGATCTGAGCGCAGGGCCCAGGGAGAAAGGAACAGGCACACATGCAGACAGGAGCACCATAGACCATACTGCTGGGTGCAGTCCCAGAGGGTCCAAGGACCACCTAAGCCTCATAGACCCTCATGCAGTTGACTGAGAATCACCAGGAGGGCCCCTGGGCCCCAGAGTACCACTTGGAAGAGCCCAAAACTGGCCCTGGCGGTGAAATGCCTAGGCCTCCCCATCACCTTCTCTTCCTCCTCCCAGGGACCCCTCCCAGAGCCAGCCCAGCCGCCTGACCAGTCCTCCAATCCCAGCTCCTAGACCTTGCCAGGCTTCCTCCCCCCCTCAGCCAGTCGAGTCCTGTTATTCGGCACCGTGGAACCCCCAAAGGCACTGCCATCTTTCCACGCCTCTGCCTTCACCGAAGTCTCCAGCCTCCTCCACGGTCTTCCTCCGCGCCAGAGAGCAGCAGGGCTTCATCTCCCAGCGCCGGTCTCTGCTCCTGGCAAGGCTCTGCAGGGAGCATCAGGAGCAGGAGGGGACAGGGCTGAAGAGTTCCAATACTGGCTCCGGAAACAGCAGAGAAGGTCAGAGAAGGGCAGCAGGAGCTTGTCTCTCCCCGCTCAGAGCTCCAGGAAGTCTCCATCACTCAGGGCAAAAGCCAGAGTCCCGGCCAAGCCCGCCCACCTCACCCCAGCTATCCCATGTCCTCTCGTCACTCAGCCCCTCTCTCTGACCTAAGTGTCTCTGGCTTCCATGGTTCCATGGCCCTTGGACAGGTCCAAAACCCTACCTCAGGGTCTTTGCACTAGCCGAGCTCTGCTGCAAGGACCTTCCCTAGGTGCCCCCTGGCTCCCTCCCTGGGGACTCAGTTCAAGAGTCACCTACTCCCTGGGGCCTCCCCTGACCACACTCAACTAATAATCCATCACTGCCTGCCCCCTGCCCTTTCTGCTTCACTCTGCCCCCAACACCTTTCCACTGGACACTCTATACTGACCCACACATCTCGTTTCATGTCTGGCTGTCCTCACCAGAAATGTCATCTCTGGGAGGGCCAAAGTTTTTACTCCTGCATCTCTCATGACCACAGCCCTCCCCCGGACTGGACCACAATGGTACCTGTGAGTGCCCGTGTGTCTTCCCCCCCCCACTCCCACCATGCCCACTATCCACAGAAAGGAAAAGATGTATCCCTGCAAAACAAAGAACATTGGGGCCCAGAGGACTAGCACAGGAGCTGGGCATATTAATCTGCCCAGTGAGCATGTGGTCATGAGTTCAAATCCCTGGCATCCTCATGTACCAAGTGTGATCCTAGAAGCTCTATAATGATCCCAACGTTGCAATTGATTTCCGGGCACAGCCAGCTGCAACCTCACAAAAAAGAGGTGTGACACCTGGGCAAGCACCACCACAGCTAAAATAGATATGCAAGGGCCACCGCCAGAAAGGGCCGCCTCGGGTGAGCACATGTGTGAACCCTGCAGAGAGCAACTGAACCGAACTGTGCCTCAGTTAAGTGTGACCCCAGCAAGCACTGCAGCTACGGAGTGCAAACCTCAGGAAGCACGAGCATGCGGGCACCCTGATCTGATGTGCACCTGTCCTGCGAAGCACCACAGCCAGCACCCCACCATCACAACAGCAATGAAGGGGAGGGACAGAGGGGGAATTCAAGTCAAAACAAGCAAAGGCCTTGGAAAGTTAGAGTCACAGAGAACTGCTGAGTCCCCCAATACTCACACACCCTGCCCCTGACCCGGCCCTCACAGAGACAGGGCCTTTGGCTGTCACAAATCAAATTTACTGGGGCTCGGAGTACAGCTGCAAGCAGCAACACGTGCCTCGCATGCACAAGGCCCTGAGTTTGATCCCCAGAACCACACAGCCCCCTTAGGTACCACTGAGTGGGGACCCGATGCCAAAAAAAAAAAAAAAAAAAGAACAATTAAACTTATTTTTCAGAGAATATGGTCTTTGGTATTGAGTGGTAGAGGGAGGGAGGACATTTGGGGTCTCTGGAGGCGGGGGACCAAGGAATCCATCCAGCTGACTCCCTGAGACCATGGTGGATCCTCTCAGAGGAGCCCCCCAGCCACACCTCCAATCCCTTTACTTCCTTTTCTTCTTGCGACCAGCCTTCCACCCACCACCACTACCGTCCTCTCTTCGACTCTTCCAGCTGGGCATGGGAGCCTCCAGTTCACCAGGGCGGCCTCCCCGATCGGGCACGCTGCCCATCAGCACCTGTGAGAGCAGGAGTAGGCCTGAGTTTCAGAAGAACGACCAAGAAGTGCTCTTGGTCAAGGGGGTAGCGGGAGGCTGAGACAAGTCTTGTCTCCAGGTATGAGGCAGGACTGGGAGAGGCTGGACAGGCTGGAGGCACAGGCCTGCAAATTTTTATTTTATTGGGGGGTGTTTGTTTTGTTTTGTGGGGGCACCCTGCATTGCTCAGGGCTTACTCCTGGCTCCACACTCAGGGATCACTCCTGATGGGCCCAGGGGACCACAAAGGGTGTCGAAGACTGAAACTGTTCACCACATGTAAGGCAAACACCCTACTCACTGTACCTCGCTGTACTATAGCTCCAACCCCAGGCCTGAAAATTTTATTTTTCTTTTTTGGATCACACCCAGCGACACTCAGGCGTTACTCCTGGCTCTTCGCTCAGAAATTACTCCTGGCAGTGCTCGGGGGACCATATGGGATGCCGGGGATCGAACCCGGTCGGCTGCAAACAAGGCAAACGCCCTACCTGCTGTGCTATCGCTCCAGCCCAGGCCTGAAGATTTTGAACTGAAGACTAGGAGCCATGGCCATAGTGGGGAGGGCAAGGGCAGAGGACCATGTCCTTGTTGATATTAATAAGGACACTTGGGGCAGAGAGATAGCCCAGTGGGTAGGGCGTTTGCCTTGCATGCAACCGGCCCGTGCCGGCTTGGGTTCAATCCTCCAGCATCCCATATGGTCCCCGAGCACCGCCAGGAATAATTCCCTGAGTGCAGAGCCAGGAGAAACCCCTGAGCATTGCCGGGTGTGACCAAAAAAAAAAAATAATAAGGACACTTAACCTCTTGTCTGTTCTATGTTTCAAGCTTTTTTGCTTTTTGTGTCACACCCAGCAATGCTTAGGGGTTACTCCTGGATCTGCACTCAGGAACTACTCCTGGCGGTGCTCAGGGGATCATATGGGGATGCCAGGTAATCAAACCCAGGTCGGCTGCATGCAAGGCAAACACCCTACCCACTATGCTATCACCCAGCCCCTGTTTTGGGTTTTTAACATTTCCAGCCAAGCAGTGTTTCTATTCTTAATAATCACTCCCGTTGGCATCCCCTGTAAGACTCTTTCCTCACTGTATTTTCACAAACAACTGGTTTCTGCTTTGAGTTTTGTCTCTTCACTATGTTAGGTGTCTTCCTTAAAGACCCACTTGGGTTAAGGATAAGCCTCTTGAAACATTTATGACACTAACTGTAATCACTTAAATGGATAGTTGTGCTTTATTTATTTGTTTTTTTGGACCCCTCAGGGATTGCTCCTGGCTCTGCACTCAGGAGTCACTCCTGGCAGACTCAGACCACAAGGGATGCCATGGATTGAATCCGGGTTGGCTGCATGGAAGGCAAGTGCCCTACCATTGCTCTGGCCGCAGATATTTCTGCTTTAAAGAGATGTAAAAGCCACACATGGGAGCAGTTGAGGAAGTGGGGAGAATTTTCAGGCCAAGTGGCATAGGGGAACATTTAGGTGCTTGACTAGTCTGGGGAAGCAAGGAAGGGTTGGGGGGAGCAAAGAACACAGTCCAACTGCTTTGTCAGAAATATCGTTCACGGGCCGGAGAGATAGCACAGCAGGTAGGGCATTTGCCTTGCACACAGCTGACCTGGATTTGATCCCCAGCATCCATATAGCCCCAAGCCAGGGGCCTGACCAGGAGTAATTCCTGAGGGCAGACCAGGAGTAATCCCTGAGCATTGCCGGAGGGGCTGAAGTGATAGTCCACTGGGTACAATGCTTGCTTTGCAGGCAGCTGACCAATGTTCGATCCTCAGAATCCTATATGGTCCCCCAAACACAGCCAGAAGTAATACCTGAATTCAGAGCCAGGAATAACCCCCTGAGCACATCCAGATGTGGTTGGCCCAAAAAATAAAAATCCTTCTTGAGGCTGGAGCCATAGTCCAGCAGGTAGAGCGCTTGCCATGATATGGTCAGCCCCCGTTCAATCTTGCCACCACATGTGGTCCCAAGTATATATATAGACAAAGATATATAGATATATATGTAGATATATATCTTTGTGTGTATATATCTTTGTGTGTATATATATATTTATTATATATATATATGTATATGGCAAGCTACCCGTGTTGTATTTGATATGCCAAATACCAGTAACAATTATAGACTTCATTCCCATGACCTGATGGAATGGTTTGAGGCTCTTTATGTTCCTGGAGCAAGCAGATGCCCTTGGGCTCTACTAGCATGAGACAGGACATATGGAGATGTTACTGGTGCCCGCCGAAAGCAAATCGATGATGAACGGGAAGACAAGTGACAAGTGATATATATCTTTGCCAAATGATGAGGCTGGAAGTCTTGAAGCCAGGACAAAGGCTGGAACAGGAAAACAGGCAGACAAGAACAGGGAGAAGGAGGTAAGAACAGTGTTGAGAGCAAGGATTCAGGGACCCTTCCCTGCCTAGGAGCCCACCTTGTTGATGGCACAGCAGGTCCCTTGGCGGGCACTCTTGCTGGTAGCAGGGATCAGACGAGACAGGTCAGCTCGGGCTGCTAAGATGTGGGCCACAGAGACATTTGGTTCTGGGGTCAGAGTCTCCGGATTGGGCTCAGTACCATCTTCATGGCTTCCCCCTGGGCCTATGTGGAGATTAAGGAAATGGTACCTGAGAGCCTTCCCCAGGTTGGCTTCCTGTGCCCGCAGTAAAGGAAAAGAGTTCTGAAGACATGTCCAGCTCCAAAATCTGCAATTCCAGACACCCCTGGGCTCCAGAATGTCCTGCAACTGCCGAGATTCTATCACTTCAAATGATTCTCAAATGTTAGGAGAGATAGTATAGGGGTTAAGGCCTTGCACATGATCAGCCTGGCTCCATCCCACAGCATGACCAGGAATGAGCCCTGAATACTGTCATTTAAAAACTTTTCTTTAATTCTCAAATGCCTGGTATGCAACCAACTTTCCAGGTTCTGTTCCTGGAACTGCCATGGCCACCAAGCATTGTCAGGTACAGCTCTGGATGCTCCCAGCAACAGCAGAGGGGCTCCAGTACGCCCCGTACACAGCCTTCAGGGCCCATGCAGCACCATAGTCTCAGGTTCCTGCACTGAACCTCTTGGCCAGTTAGCTGAGATTTTCCAGTGGGAGCTCCAGGCTTCCTAAGCACAGCTTGGGATACCCTAAATAAATAAATAAATAAATAAGTGAATATATCAATAAAAAGATGTGTTGGGACCAGAGCAATAGATAGCAGGTAGGGCATTAACCTTGCAAGCGGCCCACCCGGATTTGATCGCCAACATCCCATATGGTCCCCCAACCACCACCAGGAGTAATTCCTGAGTGCAGAGCCAGGAGAGACTCCTGAGCATCGCTGGGTGTGACGATGTAAAAAGAAAAAAAATATTTGCTAAGGAGCAATAATATAGCAGGCAGGGTGCTTGCCTTGCATGTGGCCAACCAGAGTTCAACCCCTAGCACCCCATATGATCCCCCGAGACCCACCAGGAGTGTTCCCTGAATGTAGAGCCAGGAGAAACCCTGGGCATTGCCAAGTGTGCCCTGCCCCCCAAAAATGGTATGCTGAGTATCAAGGGCGTTATTACTGTTCTTATCCTCCTCCCCATGGCAACAGCTCCTATGTTCAGGATTCCCGACTCTGCCCATACCTGGGCCGATCACTCCAGTGGAAGGCAGCTGTGGTGAGGTCCAGGCGCTTTAGAAGGAGACAGCGGCGACAGTAGTACTGATCCCGCAAGCTTTGGGACAGAGACTCCAGGGCCTCCTGGAGGCAAAAATAAATGTGTTATGCCAGGGGACCCCCCAGCTCCCTCCTCTGAAAAAAGTCATTGTTCCAGTACAGTCTTACCCACTGGGGAGCATCCAGCGGGTGGCGGAGGAGGGGCGTCAAGGACTCTGGAGGCAGGGAAGGCAGAAGCTCGGAGATCTGACGGGAAGCGCATGCTGTCCTGTGGGTCTCTGCTCCCCAAGGCGGGAAGACAGCCCAACCAACCCAAGGATGGCAGTCACAGCGCTTGCCAAGGCAGAGTCTGGGCGGTTCTCTCCGGAACCCTAACCCCAACCTGAGGATACTCCGCTCTCTCTACCTTGGCATGCAACTCCTGCAGCAGCTGGCTCGCAGGGGTCCTTGGCGGGGGCCTGGACAGTCCCAAGGCTTGCAGGGAAAGGACCAGTTCCTGGACCATGCCAGCGTCCTCCTCTGCCCGTTCTCCACTAGGTGGCGCAGGGCTGGGCTCCAGCCGCGGGCGCAGGCGGAGGAGCCGGGCAGCCTGGAGCTCCGAGCAGAGAAAGCCTAAAAGTCGAAAAAGGTTTCAAACGCACAAATATAAGCAGGGAAAGGAGGACGGCTCAATCCAGGGAAGGTCTGTAACCCCCACCCAGTGGGGGTGGGGCGGGTGTCTAACAGCTCCCAGTGGCTTCGAGAACCTCAAGCCTTCTCTTGTCGCCCCTCCCGGCTCTTCCTGTGAATGCGGAATAAACTCCTTTAATTTAGAGCTCAGGCCACTTGGGGAAACACTTGTCCAGCCCCATCTAATCCAACCCACCCGGGTTTCAGCACCACCGCCCCTGCATCAAAATCCTAATTCTGCCCAACTCAGCGTCCACCCCCACCAGCTTCCCTCCCCGCCCCCTTAGGAACCAGGCGTCCCCGGCGCTGCCCAGCCCGCCCCCGCCCACCAGAGTGTGGCCTCGCCCCCTGGCGCAGCGCTGCCAGCCCGCTGTTCACGCACGCAGCAGGCGCAGACCAGCGCCGGGCTCCCGCAGCACGGCCCCGCTGTCCCCGCCGCAGAGCACGCGGTCCGGGCAGTGCAACTCCCGCAGCAGACGGACCAAGTGTCGCAGGAACTGCTCCTCGGCTTCGGGGCCTGCGGGGACGGCCGGCATCAGGGCGGGGCGGCTCCCGCGGCTCCACCCCCTACCCGCACTCCTACCCGCTCCAGACCTACCCTCGCCGGCGCTCAGCGCCTCCGGGCCCGCCTCTTGCTTCAGCTCCAGGACGCCCAGAGTCTCCAGCTCCGTCGCCATCCGCGCGCACAGTGCCCTGAGTTCTGGGCACCAGGTGACCAGCGACGCAGACCCAGGGAAAGCCCCATAGCTACGGCGGCACCAGGCCGCGGGAAGGTGTGGAGAAGATCAGTAAGACTCTCTGAGGGCAAATCCGCCCCAGCCTGCGCCCTCCTCCCCTGTGACACCCCGTTCCCCTTACCCCAGAGTCAACAGGTCCCGGGCCACCGCGGCCCGGTCGGGCACCGCCACCTCCACCGACTCCATCCAGACCCGCCACTGCTCAGGGAGTGCGCCCCTGCCGGTTCGCGAGAGGCTCCGCCCCAGGGGCTCCTGGCGCACCGCGTCCCTTCCACTGACCAATCAGCCGCTTTCTGCCAAGGGCCCTCGCGTTCCCATTGGTGCGTAAGAAGGCGGGCCCCTACTGGGATACGCCCGCGCCGAGACTGAGGACGCCGCCCTTAAGGTGATCGCGGCGACTACGGTTCTTCAGGATCACGAGCCGACTTGGGAACCACGAGGCAACCTTGGGTCTCCTGTTTCTCAGAGCCCCCTCAGCTGCCTTTGGTTATTAAAGCACTCTCGAAGAGCAAGTGTTCTCCCGCCTCCCGCCCAAAACCAGAAACCAATTTCCTGCTTCCCCCACTTGTAGTCGAAGTAACTTCCAACACCTGAGAACACAGGAACCGCTGCACCCAACCCCACCCGACCCCATTGCACTCAACCCCACCCCTACCTTTTCCCTTCCCTGTCCCCTTCGCGGAGAAGGGGAAAGGGGCAGCGGGCCCATCTTAACCTTAACCCTTAACCCTTGGGAGTCAGGGGCACAAGAATTAGTTTGGCTCCAAGACAGACATCTGTGCCACTGTCCTTTGCAAAGCTGGGGCTAATTATTCTATCGCTCTCTCAGAGCTATTTATGAGAATTAAATACCTGTATCTAGAGGTAGACAAAGGCAGACAAAGGATTTCTCAAATAAGAAAAATAGGGCTGGAGCCGGAGAGATAGCACGGCGGGTAGGGGCGCTGGCTTTGGACTCAGCCAACTCAGGTTCCATGCCCCGCATCCCATATGGTCCCTCGAGAGACTCTGCGGCAAACCCAGGAGTAAGCCCAGAGCAACGCCGGTGTGTCAAAATAAAAAGAAAAAAATCTCAGTAGTGTGTTCCAGGAAGCTAATCTTTCCTTTTTAGAGAAAACAGGTTCCAGGGAGCTAAGGCTGGCTTCATGAAGGTGTGAGGGTCCAAATTTAGACCAGATGCCAAAATCCATGAATTTGAATCACTAAATGTATTTCTCTTGTCACTTGTCTTCCCGTTGTTCATTGATTTGCTTGAGCGGGTGCCAGTAACCCCCCATTAGTTGGGAATGAGGTCCGCTATTGTTACTGGTTTTGGCATATCAAAGACACCACGGGTAATTTGCCAGGCTCTGCCATGGCTCTGGGTTCATCCCAGTCTTTTTCTGTCAGACCATCAACCATCCAAGGCCCACAGGATAGAGCCCTGGGGGTGTAGACCTGTCTCCTGTCTGTCACCTGCCTACGCAGCCGGGCACCACAGCCACACCTGCAACACCTCAGGGACATAATTTCTAAACTGGTTTTGTTGCTATTTAACTTGTTCCAAATCAAATCTCTTTGCAGCCCTTCCCTGGTAATAGTCCCTAGATCCAATGGGTTGCTTTGCTTCCTCTGGAAAAAACAAGAATGAGGGCTTACTACTCTGCCCTTAATCTCATTCTCTCTCTCTACCTTCCCTAAGGGAGAGCATTTCAGGCGCCACCGTGGACCTTAGACCTTAATAAAACATTGTTTGCTGAGCTAGTTTGCGGAAATAGTTGACAGGCCTAGTGCTTAAGCCTTGCATGCAGAGGCCCTATGTAATATCTTACACCACATGGTTCCCCAAACTCTAAATAGGCCCTGAGCAACCCCCCAAAAAGCTTAAAATTCAGAGCTGGCTTGATGGCTAAAGTGCTAGGGGCGCCTTCCTTGTATGTACGAGGCCCTGGTCCAATCCCAGCATACTTGGCCCAGAACCTTACCGGGCCAAGCACACACACCAAAAAAACCTGCTCCCACCCTGACCTTTGAGTCACACGTTGGCGCCTATCAAGCCCCATGCTTAAATTTGTGAACTCCACCTTCAACATGGATTCAGAATAAGGTAATTTATTTTACTTCATTTTATGGAGAAGTCTGCATTCTCTCTTAAAGGTTTTTTTCCCCCCCACTCTTTTTTCCCCAATAAAACCAGGGATCAGAGCGATAGTACAGTGGGGAGGGCATTTGCCTTGCACATGGCCGACCCAGGTTCAATCCCCAGCATCTCATATGGTTCCCTGTGCCCTGCCAGAAGTGATCCCTGAGCACCAATGGATGTGATCCAGAAACCAGCAACAAAATAGCTAAACTGAACCAAAATGAACCAGTGCAGCCCAGCTGCTGCCACTTCCATTGCTGTGGCTGTAGCCCACACACCACCTCAGCCCACTCTGGCAGTCACAGCAGCCTCCATTACTGCCAGCTTGAGGGTCCCCAGGAACCAGAATCAACCCCTCCAGCCATCTAGCTCGGCGCCCCACTCACCTTTTGTACAAACCCCAAAGCCCACAGAATGTGTCCCATCACCTCCACCTTCAGTCCACGCCCCCTCAGCTCTCTTCATGGTCCGCAGATTTCCCCCTTGGGTTCCCTCTCACTGTAGACTTCTAGGCGGGGGGGCTGCCCCTCAGGGTACCTGCTCCTCAGGGAGCCCAACCCTTATGTCACAGCTGCCCCTTTATTTCTCCTCTGTACTAGAGTTTCAACCGCTTTGTCTCCATCAGTGGACAGTTCAGAAGCTCCTGTGGGAAAGGACTGTCTGTTCTGCTCCTTTATTCCAGATGCCTAGATCCAGATTCACATGGAGTGCGAAGAGAGGGGCTTGCTGCGTGGTTGAATATATTAAAGCACTTGAGGGTCACTTCAGACCAAGAGGTGTGATCACAAAGACTCTGGGTTTGAGGAAGGAAGGGGATGGGGCGCAAAGAAAAACAAACACAGGCTGAGACTTGGTCACACACATTTCTTGGAGCGTCTCTCAAGCCCCCTCCCTCACCCCCAATGACAGGACACGCCTGGGTCTTTGACCCTCCCCTCACTTCTGCCTGCACACTCCACCATATTGAGGTCACAGACTGACAGTCAAGATCAGGAAGATAAATGTCAGGGTGCCTCCCCTAAGTCTGGGGGCCAAACATCCAGTCTGAGGGACAAGCCACTGGGAAGTTGGGCTTTGGGGCTCCAGGGATTCAAGGTCTTCCTGGCTCCCCCAAAGTTGGCCCTCCATGCACCCCCTGACTTGGGGGGATGATGGAAGAGCAATCATGGATCAGAGGTGGGTATCAGCAGGGAGCAGGCCTGGGGGACCTCAGGAGAGGTGGGACCCACAGCACCTGACAGCACTCGGGTCCCCATACCCTCCCCCAAAACGAGGTAGGTTAAGAATGGAGCTCCACCCACCAACCACAGAAGGGAGGAGACTGAGGCACAGAGTGGGCTATGGGGCCCAGGCTTCTAGCTCCCCCACACACAATCCCTCCACCCTCAGCTCTGCTGTTTCAGACAGTGATGAGAGCTGGCAAAGTAGGGGCAGGAGGGAAACCCCATCCCAGTGTCTGGTGGGGAGAGCTGAATCTCACAGGTTCTGGGTATAATGAATAATTCATTGAAAGGAAGTGACAGAAAGATATATCCCTAGGCCCCTTGTGAGGGGCTACCCCACATCTGAGGGAGGTGCAGTGATCCAAATGTGGGTCTCAAGGCCATGTTACATTAAGACCCTCTTGCTCCGAGACTTTGAACCCCACTCCCTTCCCACACAGGCCTTCCAACCTGAGGTACTCTGGGAGTTTCATTCTACTCAAGGCATCCCCAAGCTTAGCAGAGGGGCTTCAAAGGGTCATGAGACAGACCTTGAAATTTCCCAGAGCAACCCCTAGTCTGAAATGGAAGAGAAGGGGTTCACGAAGACTGCAGAGCTGAGAATGAATGTATGAGACTATGTGCAGTGAGACGTGTGGATGTGAGTGTACGCATGTGTGTGAGTGCACCAACAGTCAGAGCTGGCCTCAAGGAAGCCAAGGCATCTATCTTGGGCTGCAGAATGGGATGTGAATTCCAATCCCACTCCCCATCCATAGCTGGCGCCTATGTTCCACCAATAGCCTTTACAAGCATCTAAGCAATGCTGGGCTCTGGAGTTCAGAATGGCAGAACCTTCACAGACAAAAGCTCAAAGGGGGATGTCCCCGGCTCCCTTTAGTAGAAAGGGGTAATCTGTGCAATGTGGGGAGCCTAGGGCTGGTGCCTTTGGGCATAGATGCCAAAGGCTGGGATCTTGGGGGTTGCTAAAGGGGCAGCGTGGCTCAGGGGAGGGACAAGCTAGGCATGAGGAAGATTAGGCAGCAGGGGTGGAGTTCAAAGAAACCAGGGCTCAAAGTTGGGCCGCTCCTGGCATCCCATCTCAGTGTTGGCTTGAATTTGGATGGCCCATGGCACCTTGGGATCTTGGAGGCAATGCTCCAAAAGCACCTTGGTGTTACTTTAGGGCTGAAGCTGGAGGAGACAGAGGTTGAGGCTGCCATGAATAACTGAGAACTAGGGTCAGAGATCTGTGATCATGAAGAAGCTAAGATCCCAGGACATTCTGGGACTGAAATCAAGAGAGGTCTGAGATCTTGGGACCAGTGTCTTGGGCCCTGAGGTGTTGGTGGCCTTCATGCTCCATCTGAAGGGCCAAGGCTCCTTGGAATCCTATTTGGAATCCAAATCTCCTGAACCTTGGATACCCAAGTCTCAAGGAACCTGACATCTGGACTTGAGGAGCACAGCTCTGAGAATGATCTCCCAAACATGTGTCTGAACAGACCCCCAGGGATCAAGGAATTCTTGCTAGAGTATTTGGCATCTGGGGTCCTGGAGCCACAGAAGCATGTCAGATATGGATGACCCAGGTTTTAGATGAGTGTTCAGGGATGTGCTGGGCCCTGTGAAATTGTTGTCTAGAGGTATGGAATCAGATATGCTGGGCCCTGTAAAACTGTTACCCAGAAGGATCCAGTATGGGGCCCATCAATGCCTGATTAACTGCTGTCGGGCACGGGGAATTTAAACAGGAAGTCAGGGTGCAGAACCCAGCGTTCTACATGGTTTCCAGTGCTCTCCTAGCTGGCATAGAGCTGTAGAGTTGGGGGGAGCCTGGAGTCTCCTCACTATAGGTCATGGGGTGTGGGGGGTGGGGGTGAGCAAGGGAAAAGATGCCAGAACTCAGGATGCCTGGGTCCTCCCAAGTGAGCCCCTGAAGTGGGTCTGGGAGGGAGTCTCTCAGTTCTAGACTGGGAAAGGGGATCCAGGGGTCCAGGTCTGGGGTTTCTCCATCCAAACTCAAGCTCCAAGTTCTGGGTGTGCCTAGATTGGGGTTTAGGGTCCGAAGGGAGTCCGGGGTCCTGGACCCTGCACCGTGGGCCCTAGGGACGGCTCCTGGGCCCAGGGGCAGTCCTCACCGCGCAGCCTCCTCGTGGCGGCCCCCGCAGCCAGCCGCAGCGCCGCAACCCAGTGGCAGGCGCGCAGGGGCGCGTAGCACAGGCAGGGGCACAGCCAGCGAGAGGGCGGCTAGGGCGGCCCAGCGAGCCGCTGGCCGCGGGTGGCCCGCTCACAGGCGCAAGGGTCCGAGAAGTCGCCCTCGGCGTCCGACAGGCAGTGGTAGAGCAAACTCTCCGCGCACCACAGACAGCTGAGCCGACGCACCAGCAACTGACCGGGGTCCGGGGCCTCAGCGCAGCGGCCACCCCGGCCGTCCGCGGCGGCGAAAGAGCGCTCGGCAGTGCACGCAGCGCGCCGCCTCCTCCGCCTCAGGAGACGCCTTGGCCGGTGCAGGAGCTGGGCCGGGCCCGGGGGTGGGCGCGTGGGGGGCGCCGGGGGCGTGGCCTCGGCAGCGAGAGGGGGGCGGAGGGCCGCTGGGGGTCCCAACGCGGCGCCCCGCAAGGTGCCCGTCTTGGCGAGCGCACGACACAGGTGGACAGGGCGAGGGGCGTGGATGGCCCTGTGCGCCGGTAATCCTCATAGCCGCGGCCACTCCCAGCCCGGGCCCCCTGCCCCAGCCAGAGGTTCTGAGGTCTCCAGGATCCCCGTAAATGGCAGGAGCGGAGGGTAGCTCTGCAGGGATGGAGGGACAGAAAAACAGGTTAGCGGGGCCTGGGTGGCCCTATCCATCCCCCTCCAAAGACTAAGGCAACACAGGGTCAGAGACACGAAGGCCCACACCTTGGGGACATAGAGACTCCTAGGTCTTTCCTTTCGCCACGATCCAAGTTCCAGCGCCTCTGCTCTCTGGTGCACAAGTTCTGGACTCAGGACCTGGAGCCCAGGCTGCCTATTCCCCTGAACACTGAGCCCCAAGCATGAGTGAAGCAGACTCAGTCTCTTTCAGAAGGTATCAGCGACCCCCTAATGAACTTGGGTGGGGGGGAGAATTCACTCTCCAGACTCCACCAGAGCCCCCACTGCTCCGCCCCAATTGAAAACATTCCTATATCTCCCAGAACCTGGGATTCTAAATTCTCGCTACGGTCCACCCTTTCCCAGGACCCACCAATCAGCCCCCACCAGCTTGGGTCTGTGGTCAGAATCCCGCCCCGCCCCACCCCCAGACTCAGCGCCCGCCCACTTAGGGACCCTGCTTGGCTCCGGGCTCAGCAGGGGCAGGGGTGAGGTCGCACCTGCACAGAGGAGCTGCGGTGCTGCGGGGATGAGGCTGGCCCGAAGCCTGCGGCTGACTCCACGGTGAGGATGGGGGTGGCTGCCCCTGCGGTGGGAGGCGTCTCCCTGGCGACTGTGACTGGAGGAGGAGTCGCTGTCCACGTGGGACTGTGGGAGAGCAGCAGCCTCAGGGGACTGTCCTCGCTTCCACTGCTCGGGAAGGTTCTGCAAGCCTAGTTCAAGCCTGGCTCTGCACCGACTGCCTAACCTCATCTCTTTGAGTCTGTTTCCTCCGCTGCAAAATGGGGGTCCTCATAATATCTTCACAAGGCTATGGGGCTGGGGGACGGAGCCTGCCTGTTCTTCCGGTTTGAGGCCCGCTTCCGGTCTGCTCAGCTCACCCACACAACATCTTATTCTCCATCCACCTTCTCAGAAGCCCTGTCCTTGGCCCTGTCTCTTCCTGTTGTTGCCATCACCTTTCTAGGAGCTGGTCCCCACCCCCAATCTGGAAGTTTCACAAAGGAACTGTGAGGAGGGGCACAGCCTTTTCCTGGTACAGGGCACTGAAAATGAGGATCGTCTGCATGACTCTCAGAGACCCACCTGCCTTTCAGACTGCCCTGCCCACCCCACCTCTGTCCCCTGCATCTCACCCACTTTGCTGAGTTGGAGATGCCAGTGATGTGTCTTCCTTCGTGTGATACATTTACGCAACACTATTTGCTGGACACTAGACGTCACCACAGTGACCTGTCCCCCCTAGAGTATGCATATTCTAGCCTGGGATGGGAAATAAGTGGATAGGTCAGAAAACTGTCAATTTGGAAAGGAAGTAGGGAAAAAATGCCTTAGAAAGTGGGAAAGGGTAAGAACATGCCTAATGGATGAGTTTTTCTGGAGTTTTCTTCTCTAGTGAAGAGAAGAAAAGAAAAAGAAAAGGTGCCAGAGAGATAGTCCAGTGGGCTGGGCGCTTGCCTTGCACACAGCCAATCTGGGTTTGCTTTCCATGGCATCCCGTATGATCCTCTGAGTCCTGCCAGGAATAAAGCTCTGACCACTGCCAGGTGTGGCCCCCCAATCCAACCCCACAACAAAAAAAAATAGAAAAGAAAACGAAAGGTGATTTATCTCTTTCCTTCAAAGGAAATGAGGCAAGGGGCCTGAGCGATAGCCCAGCGGGTAGGGCGTTTGCCTTGCACGCCACCGGCCGGTGCCGGCCTGGGTTGGATCCCGGCATCCCATATGGTCTCCCAAGCACCGCCAGGGAAATTCCTGAGTGCAGAGCCAGGAGAACCCCCTGAGCATTGCCTGATGTGACCCCAAAAAATGTTTAGGGGCGGAGCAATAGCCCAGCGGGTAGGGCGTTGCCTTGCACGCCACCGGCCCGTGCCGGCCTGGGTTGGATCCCGGCATCCCATATGGTCCCCCGAGCACCGCCAGGAGTGATTCCGGAGTGAAGAGCCAGGAGAAACCCCTGAGCATTGCCGGGTGTGACCCAAAAAAAAAAAAAAAAAAGGAAATGAGGCATGTGAAAAGTTGGGGATGAATCTTCCCCAATAGGCAGGAAATAGAACAGTGAAAAGGCCATGAGGGAGGAATGGGCCTGCTGCCTTAGGCTAACAGGGAGAATAAGGAGCAAGAGCAGAGAAAGAAAGGGCATAAATGAGGCCAAGTAGGGTGGACTCTTCAGAGTCACTGTAAAGACATTCTTAGCACAGTGAAAGGGGTGGTGGGAAGGTTCTGAGTGCCAGATGGCTCTGTCTTTCCACTTCCATAGACATGAAACTCTGTGAGGAATGGGGGGCTTGGATGTTCCATAAATAATCTTGAATAAACGAGGGCCAGAGAGATGGTACAGTGGGTAGGGCATTTGCCTTGCATGTGGCTGACCCAGGTTTGATCCCCGGCATACCATATGGTCCCCTGAGCACCGCCAGGAGTAATTCCTGAGTGCAGAGCCAGGAGGAACCCTGAGCATTGCCAGGTGTGACCCAAAAAGCAAAATCAACATCATCATCATCATCATCATCTTGAATAAACATCTGAATCATGATGGTGAGAAAAAACCTTAGTAACTGGGCCTGAATCAACCCCTCAGCTTGTGACCTGGTGCCTATGACAAAGCCTGTGCTCAAGACAGTCTGGATGAAGATCTACCCAGTGCTAACCCCCCAGCCCCCAAACATCAGGGGTGTCTTGCACACTTACCGTCAGAGGACAGGGTGTTTCTGCTGTGTCCTGGGAAGGGGAGGAGGAAGAAGAGAGGAGGAGGAGGAGGAGGAGGAGGAGGAAGGGTGAGCGAGCCTGAGGCAGGGAGAGAGGCAGCAAGTGAGTCCCCTGAGCCCAGCTCCTCCACCCTCTGGCCCACCCCGGGACCCCCGCCTGCACCACCCGCTCACCGTGGCCCAGCGTGGCCAGGGCAGCCAGGAGGCTTTTCTGGAACTCATCCGCTTCCCCTGGACTCTGAAATGTCAACCCGAACTTGCAGTCGCCCAGGCTCCAGTGATGAAAAGATGGGGGTTCACTTTGTTGTAAACCAAGCCTGGCCTCAGGGTACACTCCAAGGTGATCTGAGGAGAGCAGGAGGGTGGGCAGCTGAGATACCCCCATTCAGTTATCCTGTGATTTCCCTTTGACCCCAGTCCCTCTGCTTTCCCGGCATCCCACACACAATTCCCGAGTCCCTGTACCCCTGAATCCTCATCAGCCTGCCAGCCCCTCCTCGCCCTACTGACAGATCTGACTCTCCCCACAGGACCCCAAACCCCACTCAATGCCTCCTGCTAACTCAGCATCCCCCACCAGACTTGAGAGTCCTCCCTCAACGTTTGAAACATCTACAAATCTTACTGTTAAGCCCTTCCTGGGTACCCAATGATGTCACAGAGTCCTACCCCTCCAGCATCCACCTCGCCCACATCTCCCTCCAGCCGCTGGCGCCCCACCTCCAGGCTCCCTCAGTCCTGGCCCAGCATTTCTCTTCACATCAACATGGATACCCCCTCCCTGAATCCCCACCCTCATCATTCCCTTCTCAGAGATGTAGTCCTACCCCCCACCTCTGAAACACCCCACATCTCCACACTACACCCCCCAGCAGAAATTTCAACTAGGGTCCTTCCAAATCCTACCCCAGAGCCCAGACTCTTCCTGCAGCACCGCAGACAGGATTGTGAACCCCATTGGACACCTCCAGACCAACTGCCTCTGTATACGTAGAAGGGCAGACTGCAAATCTCCTAGCAAGATGGAGCCCCAGGAGGGCTGGGAGCAGAGGAGGGTGGGTGGGGTCTGCTCTGCGGGGAGCAGGGCCTGACAGGGAAACAGATGAGTCTGGGGGATCGGGACAGTTCTTCAAGCAATGGGGGTGGACAGCACCTGCCACATCCCCCCAGGATGAACCCTCACTCTGAACCCATGGGATGGGGAGTCCCCCCCTCCCCCCCCCCCCCACTTGGTTCTGGGCTGGAGATGGTCTGGCCTCACCTCATCTCTGCATCCCAGCCCCCTTCCCTGCACCCCCAGACCCCCTTGCCCTTACACCCCAGGGTGGCTCACTTTCTGGTCCCGGAGGCGCTCCCCGTGGATGACGTAGTGCCCCTGGCGGGCTCCCCCTCGGGCCTGGCCCCTCGGACCCGACATACGCTCACCTGGCTGAGGCCCCCGCCCCCACGGGCAGCCAGCCCCCACTGGAGTCATCTCGGGCCATCACCACAGCTCGGACCCGAACCATGTACCTGGAGGGGGATACAGACGCGTCAAGAGCCCCCGTCCTGCGCCAGCCGGCAGCTTCCTTCCACCCCCATCTCCCAGCTTCACCTCCAGCATCCCGGCCAGTGATACCTTCACCTTCCATCCTTCCACCCACCCTCTCCGCACTCTAAGCCCCCTTGCCCACCTTCTTCCAGCAGGGTTTCTTTCTTCCCTCCTGCCATCTCTCCTCCCCCATGCCTACCTTCTCCCCCTGCACCTTTTCTCCGGGTGCCCACCTGGCTTTCCTTTCCCCCATCTTTCCCATCCCCACCAGACCCCCCAGGCTCCGGCTGCCACTTCCCCTTCCCCTCCTGTTCATCCCCTGTCAACCGGTCTCCCTCCCACCTCAGCACAAGCCCTCAGCCCCACCCAGCGCTCCCCCTCACAGCTGGGGCCTGCGCATATGTATTTTCTTAGAGCCCAGCAACTCAGCTCCACTGGCCCCTACTCTGCCTCCGCAGCCCACTGCCCCGGCCACCCGCTGGGAGAGAAACCCAGGCTCTCTCCCCCCTACACCCCCCCCAACCCTTCCCGGATTTATGAATGAGGCCGGATGCAAAGCTCACTGGAGTCACCCGGCAACGGGAGATGGGCAGGGAGCAGGGAGAGCACCAGAGATGGCCAGAGAGAGGCCGAAAAGGAGATGCAAGCAGAAACAGCCAAAAAAACCCGGGGCGACCGAGACACATCCAAGCGAGCTTTCATTCACAAAAATCAAGGCTGTTCCCTCAGGCCCTGCCGAGGGAAGGTGGTGGAGAGGAGCTGGGGGGCGGGAGGGAGGAACGGGAATTGATCCCTCCTCCTCCCCCTCCCCGCCCCAGCATCCTTCAGAACCGCTTTACCCCGCCCCCAGCCCAGGGGACGTAGCCCTCCGCCCAGTAATCCCGACCAGTGACCAGCCCTTCAACTACCACCCAGCACAAGAACCGCGGCGTCCTCACCTTAGGGACCCAGGCCACGAGTTCTTGTCCCTTCCCCCACCCGCAGGCTGCCGGGTTTCCCCGTCCTTCCGGAGGGGAAGGGGCGGCTGCAGCGCCCCCAACCCCCTTTCTCAATGGGATGGGATTTTGTGAATGAGCAGTCACGTGACTCTGCTTCCTTTGTCCGCCCGCCTCCCCGACAACAGGTGAAGCAGAAAAGCGGGCAGGGGTCTCCCGAAGGGCCTAGCCGGATGGGACGCCAAGATTTGCAGGTGCTCTAGCTCCCTAGAAATGTTTGCCTGGGGTGGGGGACTGGTCCCAAGAGTTCTTCAATGGTGAGGGTCCGGTGCAGAATTTTATGAATGGGGCATCCTCAGAGAAAGTCCGGGACCCCCAAATGGAGACTGGTACCCCAAATGGCTGCCGCGCATTTAGGGCCCCCCAACCCCTGGCCCTTCCAGTCGGGGTCGGGGGCGCCCGGGTGGGCAGAAGGCGCAGCGCCGTCCCGGCCGCCCCCCTCACCGGGACAGGCGGTCTGAGCTGCCCTAGTCCCCGCGCCCCCCTCGGCACCTGCCTGGGAGGCTCCGGCCGGGGCTCCGAGCGGCGGCGACGTGGCCTCCTCCTCCTCCTCCCTCCTCCTCCTCCTCCTCCTCCCGTTCGCTCCGGCTCCCTCGCTGGCTCCAGCGGCGCTAGAGACGGCACCGGGAGAGCGGGGCGAGGGGGAGGGAGGGGGAACCTGGAAGATGGGTGGGGGAGGGGGGCGGCCTGGGGAGGGTGAGCGACGGGCGGGCGGACGTGCCCCGCTGGGTCCTAGAGCCCGACTCGGGTTTCAGCGAAGAGCCCCCAGCCCCCATTTTCTCAGGATCCAGAAAGGATCCTCTCCTCTCCCACCCACTCGCGCCTTTGATCCTTGAGGATGCTGGGGAAAGGGATCGGGGTCTGGCTTCAGGGTTCTAAGGAGGGAGGGGTCACGCTTTGGGTTCTGAATGGGAGGGGCTGTTGGACACAGGGTTCTAAGGGGGGCGGGACTAGAAGAGAGGTAGCGGTGGGGAAGGCGGGGCGGACCAGGGGGTCCTGGGGCCCCGGGGCCGAGGAAGCCCTTGGAGATGCGAACCTGGGCGTGCATCCTGGAGGGAGCACGGCAGGTGGACCTTCTGAGCGGACCAGAGGAAGACTAGGGCCGGGGGATGCGAAGTGGCCGGCTCCCTGAAAGGGCGGAGTTTCGAGTAAATTGCTCTAGAGGGACGGGGTGCTTGCGAGCCCCGAATGGGAGGGAGCTACGTAGCAGGGTTCGTAATGGGAGGGGGCTTCGAGCCTCTCGGGAGGGGGCTTCAGAAGAGGGAGGAGCTGATGAGAACAAATTAAAGGGGTGGGATCTTGGACTAAAGCCCGACTTGGAGTCGTCGGGGAGTGGGAGGGTGGGCAGGGGTGAAAAAGAAGACACCCGAGTATCTGCAAAGACGAGATCCAGGTTTGTAGCCGGTCGGGGCCGCCGACTGGCCTGGGGCGGGGCCTCGGGCCCGGGGCGGAGCCTAGATCTCGGGGTCCGTCCGCGCTGTCTCGCCCACTTGCCTTCCCCGCACCCCCGTTCTTTTCGGTTATTTTCTGCTACGGCCGTTCCCGCCCCCGCCCTGGGCCCAGGGGGCCGCGGTGTGCACTCGGGTCTGCGGGAGGAGTCGGTGAGTCCAGCTCCCCGGGTGAGGGCGGAGCTGGGGCGGGGCCTGGGAGGGGGTGTGGCCTGCAAGGGGTGACCGAGGGTCGGTGGGGACCCGGGACCACTTCGCGGCCCCGGGAAGGGATTGGGGGGCACCCAGACGACGGACAGAGATAGGAGGGCACCGAAGGGTTACCGGTGAGGACCAAGCGGCTAACACAAGAACACCTGGCGTTTATTTGCTCGGCGGAGCAGGGGGCAGGACTCATGGAGGGGTGGGGTGATGAGGTCGGAGCCCCGGACAATCGGGGGCGGGGCCAGGACCTGGGGAGCCAGGTGAGGGTCCGGGTAGAGGAGCTTGAACTCCTTTTTAGGCCTTTAAAGGCTTATTTGAACACCTCC
Organism: Cryptotis parvus; assembly: GCA_021461705.1. NCBI lineage: Eukaryota > Metazoa > Chordata > Mammalia > Eulipotyphla > Soricidae > Cryptotis > Cryptotis parvus. The sequence goes on along the minus strand of JAJIBD010003465.1, from coordinate 12,792 downwards.
TTCGGGAGTTGACGGGGGAGTCAACAGCTGTGTCTTGAAGCTTGGAGACCCCAAAGAATTCGGGGTGTGATTTGAATGAGGAGCCGGGAGGACCAGGGAACCAGGGGTGCCGCTAGCCACTTAGAGCCCCTGGATCTGGAAGGGCAGTTGGAGAGGGGGAGAAGGGCTGGAGGGGGCCCAAGTTCGGCTGGCCTTTTGGGGTCTCCCCACTCCCCGCAGTCCTGGCCGACTGACTGGCGGAAGCTCTTCTGACCACAGTCCCTGATCTCCGTCAGAAATGGGGGAACGTGCAGTCGGAGCCGTCCACAGGTGGGGGCTCCCGAAAAGAGCAGGCCTCGGACCGTACCTCCGACTCCCGCCGAACGTCCCTGGTAGAGCCCGAGGGGACCCCCCGTCCCCGGCCATGCGCCTGGCTCGGGGCTGGGCGTCTGGTTCCCTGGCAGCTCCGCACCCCCGGGCCTCCTGGTACCCCCGGAGCCGCAGGCCTCACCCGCGCCCCTGCCCCTGACCTTAGAACTGCCCTCACCAGTGACGCCCCCTTCAGAGGCGGCGGCAGCAGCCGCGGTGTCCACACCACCCCCCGCCCCTGTGGGGACCCTGCTGCCCGCGCCGTCTAAGTGGCGAAAACCCACGGGCACCCCGGTGACCCGGATCCGCGGTCTGCTGGAGGCGAGCCATCGCGGCCAGGGCGACCCTCCGAGCCTCCGCCCACGGCCGCCGACGCCGCGGCCGCTCACCCAAGAGGACCCCAACTTTGCCCCGAGGGGTTTCATCCGAGACTCCGCCGCCTCTGGAGCCGCGGGAAGCCGCCGCCGCCGCCGCCTTCCGACCGGCAGAACCCGGACCGCAGAATCGCGCCTGCTCTTGGTCACACCTGCCAAAGCCCCTCCCGAGGGCCAGGCCGGGCCGGGCGCCGACACCCCGACGGCCGGCGGACCCTCGCCGGGGCCTCTTCCGCAGGCGGGCGAGGGCGAGATGGCCCGGGCTGCGGCCTCCGAGTCCGGTCTGAGCCTGCTGTGCAAAGTCACCTTCAAGTCGGGGCCCCTGCTGCCTCCTGCCGCGGCGCCCAGCTCCTGGCGGCCAAAGCCTCGCTCGGGGGGGCGCGGGCGCGGGCGGCCACTTCTCCGCCACCTCGGGCGCCATCTCCTACGCTGAGGTACTCAAGCAGGGGGCCCCCTGGCACCCGGGGCCGCCCGCCCCTCGGGAGAGACCCCGCGGGGGGTTCAAGAAGCGGAGGGCGGCGACGGAGACGGCGAGGGGTGTTCCGGACCCGTCCCGGCTCCTGCGTCCCACACCCGCACCCTCCCGCCGCCTCCCTACACCACCTTCCCAGGCTCGAAGCCCAAATTCGAGTGGGTGAGCGCTCCCGATGGTCCCGAACGCCACTTCCGCTTCAACGGCGCTGGCCGGGGCTCCGGGGTGCCCTGACGGCGCGCGGCCGCGCTCTCCGGGCCCTGGGGCTCGCCGCCGCCTCTGCCGGGGCGCACAGTCCCGGCCCCCCGCGCCCCGGCGGACCACGCCCGCCCTGCTGGCGCCACCCATGTTCATCTTCCCGGCGCCCACCAACGGCGAACCCGTGAGCCCCGGGGCCCCGGCCCGCAGGAATTGCCACCGCCGCCTCCGCCGCCCGCGCCGCCGCCCGCGCCACCGCCCGCGCCGCAGCCGCCTGAGCTCCAGACCACATCGCTGCCGGTGGCTCCCCGCGCCCACCCCAGGCCACTTGGAGTCGGGCCTTGCTCCCGTGCCGGCTCCCCGCCCTGCCTCTCGCCTCGGCCGCAGACCAGGCCCAAGCGCAGGCCCTGGCCCGGCTCCGACCCCAGCTCCGGCCCCGGCCCCGTCTCCGGATCCATCCGCAGCTCCAGCCCCAGCGGTAGCACCAGAGCCAGCTCCAGCACCAGCTCCTAACGTCGCTGAGCCATTGGCACCTGCGCCCGCCTCCCGTCAAGACCCGCGCGAAGGAACAAAGGTTCCCGGGCGGCTCGGGCCGCAGCCCGTGAGGATGGCCCTCCTGGAGATGGTCCTCGGGGACGGACTGCAGCGACAGAGGACGGAGGAGGGGGTGGCGGCGGCGGGGCACCTCCGACTGGGAACGCAAAAGGCAGCGTCACACGCCACTGGCCGCCTTCCAGGTGCTTAACTCTTGTCCCTGCAAGTGTTACTGTCGCCACCAGCCGCGCCATCGCCGCCTACCACGCAACGTGTCTGCCTGGTGAGGGGATGCTGGGGAGTAGGCCTGGGGCATATCCCTTAAGTCTTCACCTCACTTTCCTGGATGGAGTCCTCTTCAGCTCACTGCATCTTTTTGTTTTGTTTTGGGGTGGTCACACTTGGCGATGCTCAGGGGTTACTCCTGGTGGAGCCCACTGAATCTGACCCAGCACCGAGGACCAACCCCTGAGCCCCGCCAGGACAAAAGGAACATCTGCCCTCTATCTAGATATCAGGGCTGCTCCCCAGGGCCCTTTCATTCTCTGGGGCTACCAGGCATGGAAGCTGAGCTGAACCTTGACCCAGTCCCTGAGGGCACCACGAGGGACCCTGCTACCACCTCCTCAGGGCCATCTGGGGAGATGATTTCTGGCACCAAGCCTGGAGACCTCCCGTGGGAAACATCCCCTGACCTCAGCCCTCTCAACTCCTCAAAGCTCTGACCACTAACCACCAGAGGGGCTGCTACTCTACCAGGCCCGTTTTTAAAACCAGGGAGTCGGCTTTCCCCCAGCCCCCATATTGAATTCCAGGATGTCACTGGGAGACTATGCTTCACCCCCCTGGGACTAAACTTGGGGCTTAGAGGGGGCCACACCCCTGCCTTTGGATGCTGGAGAGATGCGGCATGTCCTTTGAATGGATGGGGAAATGAAGCTTTGCAGGGGTCAAGGTCTGGCCGGCTGGTCAGAGCTGATTCCTTCCTCCCCTAGGCTGAGCACACCCACCAACCACCTGGAGTGAGCCGCCCTGGGTCGCCACCATCAAGCTGGCCGGCTCTCTGGTAGCGGGGCTGGAGCACTATGACTTGCAGGCCACTCATTCCAACTGAGCACAGTGGAGTTCCTGCCGTCTGCCTCTCCCTCCTTGACAATAAATAACCAGCCTGATATGTAGCCTGTTGGTCGCTGGAGGATGGAAGGGGGAGGGGCAGGGGGCTCTCCAGCGGCACCAGTGGGTGTAGCCCAGCCCAGAGCAGCAGTAGTGAGGGTCCATCTCTCATTATTGGGACTGATGGGGTCCTGGAGTGACATGGTCTCATTTACTGCCATCAACCCCATTTATGAGCTGACTGTGCGACCCTATGCAACAGAAAACTCCTGCCCACTTTTCCGGGAAACAAGGTCTTTCTCAGCTCAGTCGGTGCGGTTCTGCTCACTTGGCTAGAAATGCCTCCTGGAGCATCTGCAGGCAGGAAAGTCACAGCACAGCTGGGTGGGTGTGGGGGGTGTGTGTGGACAGGGCCCATTTCTTTTGCTCACACGGGTCTTAAACTGGCAGCTCGGGGGGGAGCGATAGCCCAGGTGATAGGGCGTTTCCCAGGTCCAATCCCCAGCATCCCATATGGTCCCCCCGAGCACTGCCAGGAGTAATTCCTGAGTGCAGAGCCAGGAGAAACCCCTGAGCATTGCCCGTGTGACCCAAAAAAAGCAAAAAAACAAAAAAAAAACCTGGCAGCTGACAGTTCTGTTTCACAACTTTTAATCATTTGTTTCGTTTGTTGCAAACATTTTCAGGGATGGCAACAACCCCCATCTTGGCATAAAAATAAAATTGTTGCCTCAATCTGGCCTTCGGGCAACTCTGCAGGGGCCCACAGTCCCTCCTCCCACACAGTGCACCCCCTGGGTCCCAGTGCCAAGGGGCCCCTTGGCAGTGGGCAACTCTGTTTGCGATCTTCAGAAAGACCACTGGCAGAGGCCGATACCCCACCCACAGCCCGCACAGTTCTCAGTAAGAACCTGTCTCTTTGTGTTCCTGGGGAGTCAAGGCCCGAGAGAATGTCAATCTGTTTATTGGAGGACGCCTTGTCCCGGGCCTCAGTGCCAGCCTTGGCCTGGCCCCAGGCCTGCAGACTCAGACAATCATCTCCAGCTGCCGGGCATACTCGATCACCTGCTTGGCCAGTTCCGTGGAGGGGATGGTCGTATCTTCTGGCTTCTGCTGCTGGCTGGCAAAGCTATAGTAGTTGTTGAGGCCCAGGACCCACCACGCTGCAGGAGGGAGGGGAGGAGACAGTGTAGTTATTTGCTTTAAGTCACAGCAGGATTTAAAATAGGCTCCCCACTACCCCAGCCTGTGGCTTTACTTTCCTCCCTAACCAGACTCTAGGCAAGCTCAGAACTCTAGGCAAGCTCCTTCATTTCTCCATCCTTCCCCTCTCTGGTGTTAGGTTCAAAGTAGAGGATCAGGGCGGAGCGATAGCCCAGCTTGTAGGGCGTTTGCCTTGCACGCGGCCGGCCCATGCCGCCCGGGTTCGATCCCCGGCATCCCATATGGTCCCCGAGCACCGCCAGGAGTAATTCCTGAGTGCAGAGCCAGGAGTAACCCCTGAGCATTGCCGGATGTGACCCAAAAAGGAAAAAAAAAAAAAGAGGATCAATGTCTCAGCTGTCAACAGGATCAAACTGTCTCACCTCTTCTAGACTTGTTTTGTTTTGGGGCCCACATCAGGCAGTGCTCAGGACTTAATCCTGGCTCTACATGAGTGGGCCTGAGTGATTGAACCAGAGTCAAGTAGTATTCAAGCCAAGTGCCTGACCCCACTGCTCTGGGTCACACCCAGCAATGCTCAGGGATTGCTCCTTGTTCTGAACTCAGGAATCTTGGCGATGCTGAGGGGCCCATACAGGATGCCAGGGATCAAATCAGAGTCGATCGCATTCAAGTGCCTGACCACTGTCCTCTCTCCCCCACCCTCTTGGTCACTGCAGTCCCAGGCCTCAGCAAAAGTCCTGCCTTCTGCTCAAACATCCCACTGAAGTCTGATGGGAGCAAGATGTGACCTCTGGGTGCTCAGTAGCCCAAAGGGTTTGCCCCTGAGCTCCCAGTGCTAGATCCTGAATTCAGCTCCCAGGCTCCCTGTGACCGCTATTCTACAAATGGAGAAACTGAAATGCAGAGAAGTCTGGCAACTCATTTTAAGTCACAGCAGGATTTAAAAAACTGAGCTGTTTGGTCCAGTGTCCCACAAGCCACCCCATGCTGCTCTTAGCAAGTAAAGCCTTGGCCCCAGGCCATACACCCCAGTCACCTTCTTGGCGTAATCCGTCATTTTTTTGGGGGTGGTGAAGAAGAGGATACGGGTAGCTTCAGTGAAGAGGATTTTCTCATAAGCCTTCTCAATGCACCCCCGCAATCTCATCCCTGCAGGAAGAGGAGGTACTCCCTTACGGAGAAGGCAACTTTCTGGGCCCTGTCCTCCCTAGTTTCTGTGACCAGAGGGCTGCAGTCATGGAGTCGAAGCTCTATGTAGAGTGTTTGCCTTGCACATGGCTGACCTGCGTTTACTTCCCAGCATTCCATATGGTCCCCCAAGCACCACAAGAAGTAATTCCTGAGTGCAAAACCAGAAGTAACCCCTGAGCATTGCTGGGTGTGACCCAGAAAGCAAAAAAAAAAAAACTAAACAGGTTCAGGAACCGCAGTGTTCTGACTGGGGAGTGGAGGGGGCGAGAGTTTAAGCCAGAGTCAGCGGAGCCTGCATGGAGACATCTGTGCCACACCCAGCGAGATGAGAGCTCGTGACATGGTACTGCACCCCGTTTCTGCATCCAGTTCTTGAGCCCCTGCCAGGAGTTATCATTTAACACTGAAAGTAGTATCGAGTCACAGAAGGGGAGAGTGGGGAGCACCCATCACCCATTTCTGATATCAAGAGTTAATTAAACAGGTACCTAATCACTTGGGTATGCAGAAATCCATATATATATATATATATATATATATATATATATATATATGGCATAAATGGCAGTGCTGGGGATCAAACCTGAGTTAGTAAATACAAAACAAATGCCCTACCTGTTGTACTATTGCTCTGGCCCCAGAAAGTTGAAATACTTTGAGATAATATAAACAGGGCCAGAGCTCTAATAGAGCACGGAGGGCGTTTGCCTTGCACATGGCCAACACAAGTTTGATCCCGGCATCCCATACCGTCCCCTGAAAACTGCCAGGAGTGTTTTTTTTTTTTTTTTTTTTCTTTTTTGGGTCACACCCGGCAACGCTCAGGGGTTACTCCTGGCTCTTTGCTCAAGAATTACTCTTGGCAGTGCTCAGAGGACCATATGGGATGCCGGAGATCGAACCCAGGTCAGGGCGTGTGTAAGGCAAATGCCTTATCTGCTGTGCTATCACTCTGGCCCCAGGACTGATTCTTTGGTGCAGAGCCAGGAGTAAACCCTGAGCATTGCAGGATGTGGCCCAAATACCCCAATAAAACAAAAATGGGTTCAGAGAGATAGTCGAGTGGATAAGGTACTTGCCTTGGCAGTGGCCAACTGGGATCCCATATAGATCCCAAGCACCACCAGGAGTAATTCCTGAGTGCAGAGCCAAGAGTAACCAGTAACCCCTTTGAGCACCACCAGGTATGCCAAAAAACCTAAAATAAAATGGAGCCAGAGTGATAGTACAGCAGGCAGGGCTTTTGCCTTGCACACGGCCGACCTGGGTTCAATCCCCAGCATCCTATATGGTCCCGAGTACCACCAGGAGTAGTTCCTGAGTGTGGAGCCATGAGTAACCCCTGCGCATCGCTGGGTGTGACCCAAAAAATCAAAAAACAAAAACAAAAAAAGACCTTGGGGCCAAAGTGATAGCCCAGCGGGTAAGGTGTTTGCCTTGCACGCAGCCGGCCTATGCCGGCCCGGGTTCGATCCCCGCATCCCATATGGTCCCCCGAGCACCACCAGGAGTAATTCGTGAGTGCAGAGCCAGGAGAAACCCCTGAGCATTGCCAGGTATGGCCCAAAAAAAGAAAAAAAAAAAAAAAAAAGACCTAAGCCAGCTAGCTGGGGCACTCCTGTGAGGGGCAGGCCTGAGGCACCCATGCACTCAGGTACCACAATCAACAGCCCAGAGCAAGGTAAGGCTGGTATCCACCAGCACAGGCCCAGCTCCCTATCACAGATGAGGATGGACACGGTCACCTCCCTACTCACAGCAGCGAGAGGGGACTCAACCTCAGCTGTGACTCAGCCATCAGCTCTTTAGGACCCGCCCCGCCGCTCCCCCAACAGACCTGATGGTATCAAGCAGGATGTCAATGAAGAAGGTATAGCTTTCGGCTGGGATGTTGCCTTTGGCCAGGAACACCTTGTTGTAGCTCCCTTCCATCAGGTACTGTGGAGGCCAGTGGGGAAGGCGGTGAGGAAAAGGGAAGCCCAAGGCCAACCCCAGGGCCTTACAATGTACCCAAAATCTCCATGATCCCCAAACGCAGAACAACTTCTGCCAGTCACCCGTTCATCACGCAAACTTCAGCCCCACCCTGCTTCAACACCTGTCCAAGCCTGCGGTCTGTTAACATCTAACACTGCATCGACTCATATTCCCAGCCTAGCTGGATCCTCCCCAAGTAAATTACTCCACTCTTTCCTCCTTTTCTTTGGAGTCCATTTTTTTTTTTTTTTGGTCACACCCGCAAAACTTAGGGAATACTCCCTGGCGGTGCACAGGGGGACCATATGGGATGCTGGGGATCCAACCCGGGCCAGCGCAGGCCGGTCGGCGTGCAAGGCAACGCTCCTACCCGCTGAGCTATCGCTCCAGCCCCTGGAGTCCGGTTTTTACTGGACTATTTACAGGTGTGGGAGTCACACCTGGCTGTGCCACATGGACCCAAGCCTCCATTTCTGCTCTGTAACTCATGGCCAGGCTGCCTGGAACACTTTCTCCCCCAGATGTCCATGTATCTGGGTTCTTTCCCATTCTGAGTCCTTTCACAACGCCACCTTTCAGCATGGTCCCCCTGCCCAACCTCCAGCCACTTCACCGTGGTGCCTCCTGCCTGCCCCCTGACCTGTGTGCCACCCTGACATGACCAAGGCGCTTTACCTGTGCTACTTGACATTTGCCCACCATGGCACAGGGCATGTGGCTGAGGTCCAGAATTTGCTACACAAGCAAATCAGCAAGTCTCTGGGCGGAAACAAGGGGGAACAAGCCCTCTCCTCCGGAACGCCCCCTACCTCCCACCAATGCCCAGCCCCATGCCACCCACTTCTCCAAGCCTGCCATGCACATATTCACCTGCTCAAGGGACACAGGATGCTTGATGTACACATTGGTCTGGATGTCCTTGGCAGGCAGCCGCTCCAGCTCGCGGTGGAACTCCGGCCACCCGGTTCTGAGACAGCAGGAAGAGGAGGTTGAGGCCCAAGAGCTGGTGCATGTAGGCAGATTCAGGAAGCTGCTCTCTGGGGACCAAGACGGAGGAACTAAGATGAGCCGAGCTCCAGGTCTCCCAAGCTGGTTCCTCCCCCTCACTTGGCTCGGAGACCCTAATGACTGCCCCACAGGCGTGGCCAGTTCTGGGCTTCCAGACTAAATAGGCCCAGAGACATTTAGGCGCCATGAATCACAAGGACCCAAGCAAGTGATCTCACTACAGTAAAGTGACTTGGTGTCAGTTTCCCAAACTTCAAAATAGGTACAACAGCCACTTTGCAGAGGCAGGTCAAGTGACTAGAGGGGTTATGAGAATTACATGCTATAACCCGAATAAAATTACTACAACAGCACATGCTCAAATAAATATTGTTAAAGTGTTAGTTATGATCATGATATTAAGAATTCCTAAGCGGGGGGACAGAGGAATAAATAGTACAGCAGGTAGGGCATTGGGCCTTGCACACAACCAACGTGTTCGATTCCTGAGCATTGCCAGGCGAGACTCAAAAAGAAAAAAAAAAAAAGGGAAGGGAACAGTAGGACAATGGTGGAGAGGAAAAGTGCCTGCCACAAAGGTAGGCTGGGAGCAGGAGGGAAACTAGGGGCATCGGTGGAAGGTAGTAGACACCAGTGAAGGAACTGATGCTGGAACCCTGTGCACCTGAAGCTCAATCATAAATATCTTTGTGCTTTTGTAATTCATGGTGATTCAATATAAATTAAAAGAGAGAGAGGGGGGGCTGGAGCGATAGTCCAGCGGGTAGGGTATTTGCCTGGCACGGGGCCAGCCTGTGCCGGCCCGGGTTCGATCTCAGGCATCCCATATGGTCCCCCGAGCACCGCCAGGAGTGATTCCTGAGTGCAGAGCCAGGAGAAACCCCTGAGCATTGACGGGTGTGACCCAAAAAAAGCAAAAAAAAAAAAAAAAAGAGAAGAGAGAGAGAGAGAGACATAAACATCACGTGGAAACACACCCCAACTGATGAATCACAATCAAACCAGGGAAGAATGATCCTGTGCCAACAGAACTGAGCAAACTACTGTCCAGGACGACAAAGCAACAGTCTCATTTACTGATGTTCACCACTGCCGGAGCAACACATCAGCGGGAGGGTGTTTGCCCTTGCATGCAGCCAACTCAGGTCTGATCCTCAGTGTCCCATTTGGTCCCCTGAGCACCACCAGGAGTAATTCCTGAGTGCAGCGCCAGGAGTAACCGCTAAGCATCACCAGATGTGACCCCCCAAAGCAAAATAAATAAAAACCTAGTTCTGGAACAACATCAAGACTAATGTTGTTTACATCCTGGGGTTTCAAAAGAAGAGAATAAAGAGAGGGAAAAGGGGCACAAATCTTTTATTGGGTGAGGTGTGAGGGAGATGACGGGGGTTGGTCCATACCCAAAGGTGCTCAAGGCTTACTGCTGGCTTCCACATGCAGAAATCACTTCTGCAGGCTTGGGAAGACCATAGGGTGAGATGCTGGAAGTCGAACTGGGGCCAGTCTCACGGAAGGCAAATGCCCTACCCACTGTACTCCAGCCCCAGGGGCAGAAATCTTTTTTTTTTTTTTGGTCTTTTTTAGGTCACACATGATCACATACGATGATGCTCAGAGGTTATTCCTGGCTTTTTCCTTGGGAATTACTCCTGATAGTGCTCAGGGGACCATATGTGATACCAAGGATCAAAACCAAGTCTGCTGAGTCCAAGACAAAGTCCTACTGTATGACCACCCCGGCCTCAGAGGCAGAAATCTTATTTGAAAAAAGCTGTCACTGGGCCAGAGTGGTAACACAGAAGGCAGGGAATTTGCCTTTGCATAGGGCAGGCCAGGGTTCGCTCTTCCCATCCCATTTAATCCTCCCCCCAATCACCACCAGGGGTAATTCCTGAGAGAAGAGACAAGAGTAACCCCCTGACCATCTCTAGGTGTGACCCAAAAAAATAAATAAAAAATTAGAAAGAAAACAAAGACTGACATATACAATACACATAATAATTAAAATGACAAAAATCAAATACAAAGGTGGCTAGAGACAGAGAAAAGCAAACAATGACATATAAGGAAACAAAAGCAAACATACATATAGGACTATCATGGATTTCTTAGCAGAAAACTTACAGATTTGAAGGGAATAGCATGTATTCCAAATGCAGAAAGCAATAATGCTCTTATCCAGCTATCAAAATAAAAATAGCAGAGAAGGGGCCCAGAGACAGTGCAGAGGGCAGAAAACTTAACTACTCAGCCAACCAGGGCTCAATATTTGGTGACCCTTAAGCATAAAGACAGGAGTAAGATCTGAGCATCAGGAGGTGTCGTGCAAAAACAAAACCAAAAAAGCCTTACAGATTCTTTAAAAAAGGCTTGATTTCCATCACCCTGCCTTTCAAGAGGTACAAAAAGGACTTCAGGAAAGTGAAAAGGAATGTTCTTGGAAGCAAAAGAAACAACAAAAACATAAAATATGAAGGGTGAGGAGCAAAATGAAAAATGGGAAACAGTTGGGAACTGTTGGGGGAAAAAATGGGGGAAAAAATGACGAAGCTTCACATGAAAACCTTTCTTCCAAACAGGCAGACCTGGGGCTAGAGTGATAATGCAATGGGTAGGGAGCTTGCCTTGCACATGGCTGACCTGGGTTTGATCCCTGGCACTATATATGGGCCCCAAAACTCCTCTAGGAGTGATTATTGAGCACAGTCAGAGCCAGGTATGACCCCCAAAACAAAATAAGCAGATTGTCTTCTACATTACTATGAGAAGTATCAAGATTTACTGAGCATTCATGCTTTGAACCATTTGAAAGGCATCGGGATGAACCCTCAGGATTAAAAAGAAAAACAAAACAGAACACTGAACTTGGGGGTCAGAGAGAGTACAGCGGGTAGGGTGCTCGCCTTGTACTCCGGGTTTGATCCCCACATCTCACATGGTCCCCCAGCACCACCAGGAGTAATTCCTGAGTGCAGAGCCAGGAGGAACCCCTGAGCATGCCGGCTGTGACCCAAAAAAGAAAAAAAAAAAAACCCAACACTGAACTCCAAAACACTGAACTTAGGGGATAGTACACAGCAGGTAGGGAGCTTGCCTTGCACACGACAGACCTAGGTTCCATCCCTGGCACCCATATAGTTATGTCCTTCCCTCCCCACCAGTGAAGACTGATCCTTAAGCATAGAGCAAGAAGTAAGTTCTGAGAACTGCCAGGTGTGGCCCAAAAATCAAACCAGGAAAGATCCTACTGGAGCCATCAGGGGACGAATCTCAGGGGGACGGAATCTTAGGGGGGGGGAATCTGGTTGAGACACTAAGACAGGTCTGTGTCTGACCCAACAGAGACAGGTCGGTACAGGCCAATCCTGTGGCCTTCAGGGCACAGGGGCGGCCAGGTAAAGGAAGATGGCCCCTGCGAAGGAACATGACGACAAGGGGCCAAAGCAGCAGGGAGGACAAAGTGGCCACTCCCCAAGTAAGAACCGTGACCTCCCTGAGGCCAGACCCATCCTCACTTGTAATCAAAGTAGTAGCACTTGAGCTGGGCCATGTAGCGGCGCGAAGGAGGGGATGTCTTTGCGGAGGATGCTCCACTGGGCTCCGATTTCCAAGATGTCACCTGTGGATGACAAGGCAGGTCCTCAGGGGATGCTGAGTCCCTCCACAGCTAACTGCCCACCCCCAGCTCAGCACCCCCAACCAATGCCACAGAAACTCACGGGCCAGGATGAGCTGCTGTTTGGTCAGTTTGGTGCGGTGGTTGGCAGGAAATTTAGTTCCAGGAGAACCAGCTGCGAGGAGGGAGGGAGGGAAGGAAGAAAGGAACTTCGAGTGGAAGTTACGGCAACATTTTTGGTCTCAGTTGCCCCCTCTGGAAAATGGAGCTAATAACCATCCCTGATTCATCCAAGTTGTATTCAGACTCAGTCCTCACTTGACCCCGGACACCCAGCGGTGCTTATTTAGGGTTTCCTCATGTGACTCGTATTAATAACCCCGCTGGGGGAAACAGGAAACACCCCCACACCAGACTCAATGGACCAAATGGAAGGAGGGCGGGACACTAGCCCCTTATTTCTATGCCGACTCTCTTGTGCTAGAACCGACCTCCCTCCATGTCTACAAGCAGGGAAGAAGGGGCGCAGCCCCACCTCCTCGCAATCCTGCTCACACTGCGTTGGCCCCCAGGATCTGGGCTCCCCGTCTCTTACTTCCAGTCGGAAGCACCCTTGGCCCCATTCTGAGTCTCTTGCGAATGCTATTTTTTCTGGGCCCAGCCCTGCCTTCGGGAGGCTGGCCCTCCCGGGACCCTCTCAGACCGTTCCCGGGACCTGACCGACCCCACATCTCCCATCTACCAGCCTCCTCCTTGCACCACCCCGTCCCGTCCTCGTTCTCCACTTGGTT